>JAZDUA010000022.1:1582500-2000000 GCA_038098605.1 Gryllus longicercus
AGTCGATTTTGCCGTCAGTCGATTTTGCCGTCAGTCGATTTTGCCGTCAGTCGATTTTGCCGTCAGTCGATTTTGCCGTCAGTCGATTTTGCCGTCAGTCGATTTTGCCGTCAGTCGATTTTGCCGTCAGTCGATTTTGCCGTCAGTCGATTTTGCCGTCAGTCGATTTTGCCGTCAGTCGATTTTGCCGTCAGTCGATTTTGCCGTCAGTCGATTTTGCCGTCAGTCGATTTTGCCGTCAGTCGATTTTGCCGTCAGTCGATTTTGCCGTCAGTCGATTTTGCCGTCAGTCGATTTTGCCGTCAGTCGATTTTGCCGTCAGTCGATTTTGCCGTCAGTCGATTTTGCCGTCAGTCGATTTTGCCGTCAGTCGATTTTGCCGTCAGTCGATTTTGCCGTCAGTCGATTTTGCCGTCAGTCGATTTTGCCGTCAGTCGATTTTGCCGTCAGTCGATTTTGCCGTCAGTCGATTTTGCCGTCAGTCGATTTTGCCGTCAGTCGATTTTGCCGTCAGTCGATTTTGCCGTCAGTCGATTTTGCCGTCAGTCGATTTTGCCGTCAGTCGATTTTGCCGTCAGTCGATTTTTCGGTATTCAGGACCCACAAAACATGAATTCTGACTACACAACGTATTAGAGAAAGTAACTTTCCCACAGCATTAGAATACTTTCTCTATACTGCATATGCAGTAGCGAGAAAGTGAAAATTAATTTTGAAAAGTTGTAATTTCATATGCTCATTTTAATTAAGTCTAGGAAATCTTAATAAGTTGCTTAATAAGCCGAGCATTTGAAAAAAGAATTTACGAAGAAGAACATATCTACTTGCTGTAACAAGTGAAGAGAGCATATTCTTTAATAATTACAATATTATAGTTTTGTAATCTACGCTTTTGAAGTCAGATTATTCAGCGTTTAATAAGCGTTTACAAAGACGCATGATCTTTGTAAATCAAGCAATGGAAAAGCTTTTTCTTTCTTCTGGAAAGAGGCTTTTACTTCAATTATAAAAATGAACAGATTTTATTAAAGAGGTGATGTTGACATTCAACTGCTTTGCTAAGATTTTGTATAAGACCCGTCATATTTATACACGTTTGAGTGAATCCCTCCAAATTGCCAATGGAAAATTCTCCTTTTATGAAACGATGAGAACCAACTTTTGATAAAAAACGGCCTCTGAAAAAAATATCAAAGGAATATGCTGCTAATAAACTAGAAATCAAGAGATTTAGACATTTTATAACTTCTAGATGTTAATGATGTAAACATATTTCTTATTTGCCGCAATATACTATTTGTTGAGCAATTTGAACTAAGTAATTTTCATTCATTTATGTTCTGTAGTATAACATGGTGCAGGAGACGTCAATTATTTTGTATTGATATGCTTACCATTTTTCAGCATGAAATACTCTAAATTTGAGAAGGAATAACTAGAAGTTAAGAAGTAAACAAAAATCTATATTTATTTTATAGATTCGATGATGTCAACAAAATACTTTAATATTATTGTTGTTTGACTTCTTGTATTTGTTTGAAATTAAAACATTGTTTGAGACATTTATTTTTAATTAGAAACCAGAAATTCAAATATTTAATTATAAAACAATACTTAAACTAATAATCTGACCTCTGAAAAACGTTTCCATCCCTTCAGAACCATTGAGATATTTACATATTTTTTTATTCATGAAATTTTCTTTAAATCATATATAACGTTTTCTTTAAAAGTGAAATCGGTCACGCAGGTGAATGCTGGCATTGTTCAAAAAGCCACGATCACTTCCCACCATCATTCCAGACCGTTCACCCCTCTTCATTACCCTATCACTTCATTCAGCATTCCCTGAAAAAAAAGGCAGGAACACCTTGCCCGTAATGGGATCTTAGATGGCTAATAATAACAATAATAATAATAATAATAATAATAATAATAATAATAATAATAATAATAATTTCTTCTCACCGGTATGAGATGAAGGTTGTTTTTCGATGACGATGTTTTTCGAGCTTTCGGGAAAAGGTTTTGTATATGATTGTAAGTGATATGAAGCAGATTTGATTGATGTGTTAATATCGTTAAGTATAATATTATTGTTGTATGAGGAAGCTTTGCTTAGATATTTGATGGTAAGAAATTCCCTTCAAAATTGCAGATTTGGTTTCGAGGTTTCGATAAGGATACTAACTGATGAAGTTGTGTGGAAATATCCAGTACATATTTGTGTATTTTAATATCTTGCAAAATACTTGCAGCAGATACACCCTATCTGGAAGAGTTTTCCACATTAAAAATTGTTGTTAGAATTCTATTAATATCTTGATATAAGCAAAGACAAATGTCTTTAAACAGGTTCTTGAACACATATAACTTTAACTTCTTTTTTTATTACTCATACGAACTTCCATAACATTTAAAATAACTTTTCTCTGGCTAACAGAATAAGACTCATTATTGATTTAAACGTTCTGTGTTAAATTAAATTTCTCGTTGACGATCTATGTAAAATTTTACATATCTATATTACATATTTTCATTCATGTTATTTCGTCATCTTGCAGTATTTCGTAACCACACCGTTTTATTAATCATTAGTCACCATTTCTGTCATTTAAGTTCTGATTTACAGCTGTCTCTATGCAACTTCGTCAAATGTCTCATACTTTGCCTCTGTATATGCAAAATATGGGAGCGATTTATGAAAATGATTTTCAGTAAAACATCAAACGTTATAAAGTCAGGAAATGGGAATTTAGAATACACCAGATAATAGAAATATTTTTATTGGAAAATTAAGAAAGAATTGAAGAAATATGAAGGAAATTTAATGGTGTACTGGTCTAATGGCTAAAAGGCATTTAAGTTTTGTTTATGCTTTTTACTTATTTTTACACACAGTTTGCTTAGGATAACCAGCAGAGAGTTGTCTACACCCAAGGTTCGAGAGAATCTCTTTAGAGAAGAGGCATAATAGAATCTTCGCGAAACGAAATAAGGTTTATAACTCATTCTTTCTAAGTGGGCGTGTTTTTGTACTTTTTCCGTAAAACAAACTTTTACGGTGTCTTAAAATGCAAAGATGTGCATACCACATTTTATGATATCAGTGCCCCACTTCCATGGTGTTTCTTCTTGTTTCTTCAAGAATTTTTCCAAATTGCTAGTCATTGAAGCTCAAAAGATTGCAATCCAAAATTTTGTATTTTGTGAGACATGCAATATCCATTTTTTCCAAGTGGCCACTACCTCCATGACCAGGGTCTGTCGACGAAAACTTCTGTTGCGGCAATGAAGCTCTTCCGGCAGCATATTCTTCCTCGTTGTGCTTTAATACGATCCCTGTAGGCTGCATGAACTTTTTTAATCTATGGCCACACAAATGCCTACTTCCAATTTGGCTAACGACAAAACACAATTTTATTTGGAATTTTCATTATTTTTTTAAGGTGTCTGCCTTCTGTGAATTCATTCCTCCCCATCGTCGATGAGAGATTTAATTCGGGTGCTTCTTCGCGACAGTTCCATTGAAACGCAAACAAAAGTTGAAGCCTCATGAATGCTTTCTTCATAGAGCTTTGAACGCTTATACAGTGATTTCTAAAATTAACAAAAACTGTAATGACAATAATGTAAAAAAACGAGTTTTGTTGATTATGTCAATATCCTTTAATTACAATGCGTAGCCTTTGATCGGTATTGACAATGGCATTGAGTTATTGATATTCATGTCATCTTTACGAGCGTGAGGGATAAGGTGAGGGTAAGATTTGCCGCGTGAAATGATGTAGACTAAATCATAAGGAGTTGTTAATCCGAAGAACAAGAAAATCGAATAAAATAAACTTTCATTATTTATAGAAGGCTAGCAACCCTCAATAATGATCGACTAATCGGTCTAATTTCGAAAATTTGATAAACATTTAAAAATTGTGGTCTTAATAACGTAGGTGCTGATGCTTAATGTAGTAGGCCTGAGAATTGTTTGAATTTACATTTATATTGTCAAACTGAAGAGACAATCAGCAATATAAACTTACAAAATTCAACAACTTATAAATCTTTCAAGTATATCGTTCATTGGCTTGCAGGCATACCGTCACTAATTTGTGAAGTCAGTGAAAACACCGTGTGGTACTGCGTAAAGTAAAATATTTCTACATGGCTGGCGCGTTTCCAAAAGGAAGTGAGCCTGTACTTGCGGAAGAGGATACAGCTCGTATCGTTCGGTATTATCTGCTTGGACTAGAGCAAGTGGGCGGTTCTGTCGGAAGGTGTGGTCGACACTTAAGTAAAGGGAACATTCTGGCGACCGTTCTCGAGCGTACAATATATACCGGCCTGAGAGTTATGAATCGAAAGTTAAAGAGGAGGTTGGAGTGTTTTCATCGCATGAAAACAAATTAAACAGACCTATTTAGTGCTTCGCTTCCTAGCGTATACTATAGCCCGATCTGAAATCCGCGGTTTCACAATACTGCTGGAGATTTCTCTAAGTCTTGGAGGATGGGGAATGCACGTCGCGTGGGTCGAAAAATGACACTGGACATAGGAAAGGAACGACCGTACGCGATTCTTGCCCTGTTGTTTCGGAACCGATCCGGCATTCACCTGGACGAGATCGGAACCAGCTGCATGGCTGGTGTCGAACCTTCGTCAACTCCTGGCGCCTCGAGTCTACGAAACGACATCCTACGAACAGCAGTTGTGGATACTGACCCTCTTCGGCTCAGTACTCATGTTCCATTCCTCTACTCTCTCTGTCGTATACGGTAGAGGTGCCATATTTTATCTCATACTGTTTTAACAGGTAGAAGCACCATATTTTGTTTCTCAATTGGTCAAATGGCTCATGGAAAACACAGATTGATGAAGATAATGTAGAGAGATTCTGTAGTAGACTATTTGTTACTGCTAATATTTCTGATAACGGCAAAATGTAATTTTTAGATAATATCGTTACAATGTCGAGAATAAATATTTTGTATTGATGATGAAAGCTTGCCCTTTAGTTCAGGGTCTGACTGAAATCATGTATGCGTAGAGATGATTAACGGTTAGGGGAGACTGATACAGAGCTCCTGATCTGATACATGTGTTTTTTCTTTCCATAATTTTCAGCAGATTGGCAGACCAGCACCTCAATTAACTGCTCACGTGTCATGCACTATTCTTCCTTCAGAATTTTAGTATAGAATTACACCGTCACGAACATAATTCTTAATTCTTTTCGTAATGCTGGTACAAGTTTCATGAAATACATCGGTGTATAATTTTTCATATGTCCAGACATGGAAATATGATGTTGGTTCTATTACGCTTGATTCCAACACTATTTAAAACAAATATGCAAATTCACATACACAAGTATTATGAGAAAGAAGTAACGAGAAAAATGTAATTTTATAACATTAACGACAAATGAGAAATGTGAATTTTGGGGATGGGATGAAGTTCTGAATGTTTGACTTCTATAACCCATGTATGAAGATCTATTACGTAACTAACAAAAAAAGAAAAAAAGTTACAAAAGAAGAACAAGATAATTACTTAAGCGAATGAAGTACTATTCGCCTCATTCTAGTCTCCAGTTCTCAATCTCCCTTGTATAAGTTAACAGTTTGTGATGGCCAGTATAGATGATGAGGGCTAACTTGTACAGCGCAGAGCCTGTGCTGTTAACACGCGTGTGGGTGCAGTAGTGGATGAAATGGAGAAGTTCAGCAGGTTGAGGTTGAACGGCGATGCATTATTAAGTGGCCGCCGCCGGGACTCTTGCGTTTCGCGAGCGCGGTTGCCTTTGCGAATGCATACGCGTGGGCGGGCGCTGCAAGCTCGCGTGTGTCACTGGGGGGGGGGGGCAGTGGCTGGGGGCACCGTGGGCGAAGTACCGTAAATCGAAGGACGCGCTTTAAACGAGCTCGCGGTAGCACGCGTTGAGAAGTGGGGTATCTTCAAAAATATTTAATGGCTCCTCTAAAATGTCTTTGGAAACGGTCTTCAGGCTTCTCGCAAGGACTCTGGAGTTTATCTTGAAAATGGTCTTTCGTAGTACTTCGTGTCTGCTGTTTTCAGACTCAAGCGCTTCTCTAAAATTAGTGTTTGTTAATTAATTTTGTATTACTGTTTGTCTGCTATGCAGTCTTTCGAATATTAGTATCTTCTGAAGTAAGGAAGAAACTTTTGCCTATGAGTAATTTTTCTCGCTGGCAATATTTCATAAAACGAAGGGGGGGTCATAATTTTTTTTATTTCCACGTGAAGGAAAGACCATTATAATTAGGGGCTGACAGAAAATTATTAGAATAAAAGAAAAGTTTTGCTTCTTCTTCTTCGTAGTGTCGAATTTATCTGACATCAATTTTCACACTGCGTTCTTTCATTGTTTAATTCGGACAGGTTAGATTACATCAGGAGTGCCTAGTTCTTAAAATACACATTGCCATATAATATAAGCAAATTAAGTAGTTATTCATGATTGTATTATTTTAGCAATACATATTTCAACGTTGTTTCGTTTCGAGACTTCCTGGCGTTTGTTCGTAGCATAAATTATCTTAAACTTTGATTTTCACGCGAAAACGAAAACTTTCACGCCTCAAAACATTCTACGATCTTGACGCAATAGTCGACAAAAATGCATAACCTTATTGAATAATCATTGCTTTCGAATATTCAATCGATAAAGCGAGTTGGGTAACGGGATCTCTGAAAACACCCAACGTCTCATTCCCCTGGCACTGGAAACTTTTTCGTTGGCTCTCACTAACGTGAAATATAGCGTATTTCCCTTGTGAGAGCGTTCTCTCTTTCCGTCTCTCCGTCCTCTTTTTCTCACTTCCTGCTCAGTCTGCCTGTGCAGCGGTGGTGTCGTTTCTATCGTCCCGTCAGCTGCTTCTAAAGTTGGAGCATTCACGCTCTGTAGAAATTCTTTTTCTACTCCCGTTGTATAATTCTGTCATTTGATACCTGCGACCCGTTGCATAATGAAACTTACTACGGTACAGATTTCAATACGATACAGGTTCTTGACCAAACACAAATAAGTTTACAAATCGAGTATTGGCACTGAATTAATAATTGAGAATCGTTATAGAAAACGTTTCGTTCGATTGTGTACATTAAAATTGTATTTAGTATTACATTATGCTTGTCAGTTTTAATTTATTATATTATTAATAATTTTTTATGTGGAATATAATGGATGGTAATTCCACATTGATTTTATTGGACTAGGATTTTATTGGGTTGGAGTTCAGTGGTAAAGTAAAGCTTCCTGCGGCAGGGTGGGTAGGGAGCTGTCTGCTAGGGGGCCTTGGCTGAATCTTGCATGTCAACTACCACGAAACGATTCAATATGAATGTTTAACTTGTAAAAGTTACCATAAGTCGGAGAAAAGGTACAGTATAAACTGGATGTAATGGGCATAAATACATTCGTGTGAAGTTTAGGATATTGTAATATCACACTCGAGTATTTATACCCATCATTACATCATCGTTTCATAATGTTCTATTGCGTTTAACCGTTATAGTACTAATAATTCACATTAACTTTCTGAAGGTTTTCAACATTAAATTATAAGGCAAATTAATTTAAGTTTATTATACCTTGATTAATGTTAATTGGTGACTTTGCAATAAATTTAATGTGAACGCGAGAGAGATTAGGATTTTTCTAAATGTTGAATAATTAGCTTCGGTACTAATATTATTGTTGTATATGCGAAATTTCAAATTCTAAATATTTATATGACAGGAACTTTAATTGTAACAAATCTGACAATAAATATATAATACAAAATGGAAAAAATAAGTTGTGAAAGTAAATTGTGAATTGTAAAGTTTTGAAATTACCCATGCTTAGTTCTGGGGTATTCTTCAAATTTTACTGGGTCTTTTGAACGTGGTAAGTTCATTATGCCAACAATATCGCAAATGTATCGGTTACTGGGATGATATATATATATATATATATATATATATATATATATATATATATATATATATATTGAAACACAGAATGTGTTCCCTTACACTAATTAAAACATTAGTGTAAGTAATCAATATATATTTTGGACTGCGCGGTACGTACGCCAAGCGCTGCGAACAACGACGGGAGCGAGCAACGGTCGCTACCGCCACCGGTGCCACCGCCGGGAGGCCAGCGTGAGAATGTCAGTTACAAACAGGGCAGCGAGCACGTGCAGGCAGTCGTTAGGAGAATTGCGAAGAAGACAGACGTTAGCGGAGCGGCGAAGAGTTCGGACGTGTGGCGAAAAACTCGCCGTTAGCGCATGGACAAAAGGGAACGTGCAATGCGTTCGTAAAGTACTAGTAACTGTGAAGCAGTAAATACGTGAAGTAGATAATGAGAGTATCATTAGAATAAAAGATTCGTGTTGATAGAACAATCGATCGCGCTGGTATTAATTAGTGTAGTGGAAACCTTATCGAAACTGTGTGGTACGGAACTGAGACCAGTACGCGTGATAGGTGCGGGTTGAGTAATTAAATCCATCGACGGAAGGTGATTCGAGAGAGGTGCAACGCCGTGGTATCAAGATCCGAGTCGGGGAGGAGTCGCAAGGTCACCAGCCCAGGACGACCGCCACGCCATCAGCCGCCGACGGCCCACAGCTGCTGCAGAGGTCGGCAACCCTGTCGATACGAGCTGTTCTACGAGCATCGAAGGTATTTGGTCGGGGCCCCGAAGGTATGATAAATGCATAATACACCTAATCTTGGTACCAAGGCAGAGTGTGTAAATGTTATCAGGTTATGTAATTAACAATTTTGATTTGCAAATAAATCTTGTTCATGATTGTATTTCTATTTCTGATTAACTTTCCCAATATTATACCAACTTATCCAGGGACCCATTCACGGAAAAGATACCCTCCTTTAGTGTTATATTGCAGTGAAATACCCGGCATCACCAGGTACGTCACAATATATATATTTTATTCATTTCTCTGACGTTGTTTACAATCTTAGTCCTGCTCCCAGGTGGGGGGGGTGCATGATCCACAAAGAAATCAAAATGGGCCCCGTAATAATATACCTAACTATTATCAGTTATCCTTGATTGCCACCTTTTTTAATTTGACAATTTTGGGAATTGTAGCGGTCCGTTTTCCCCTGTCATATTTATATTCATATTTGTATTCCTCCAGACAGCCGGCACTCGCGTTTAATTCGCAGCAAATCATTTTATATCTTTCAATGTCCCTTTTATGTCGTCTGCATGATTGTAATATATTCCTTCAATTTATTTCCCAGAGACCATAATTAAAAACACATTCAATTCTTTCAGTACTACGGATTTTTTGATTTATAATCACACACGAATTTGCGAATTTCCCTTGATTGAATTCCCTTGATTGAATTGATTCCCTTGATTCCCCCGATGAAGCTTATAATTTTAATTATTTGGATGCTAAAATGTGATTTTTGTTGTTGTTTAGGGTCGCATCAACATCTAAGTCATTAGCGACCATTATTGCATTAACCGTATTGTGACTGTAGATGACATGCTATGGTGATGATAGAGGTGAAAGGACGAACACAAATACAACTATGTCCGAGGTGAGACTCGAACCCGCGATTCTTCGGACCGAGATCGCTGCGGATCTACTGCCTTAACGATCTCGACCATCCGGAACGGCAACGCGATTTTGTGATTTTAAAACCGTTTTAAAATATATAATGTAATAAAATATAAAAATACATGCCGTCCGTATGTTTTGTTACAAATAAAATGCATTGAGGGAGAGAATGCAGTTCAGTACAATCCATCACTCATTAATTTATTTATTCATTACTATATGCATACATTCAGTCACACAAGTACTATTTTTTCAGTCGTTCATTCATTTGTTCTTTTATTCTCGCTTTATTTATTAATAGTTTGATTCACTCATTACCCACCCGCTCTTTCAGTTTTTTGTCAACTTTAGAAACGAGTAACTATTTCCATTATAAAAAATTGTAAATCAAACAGGCAGTTCAACGCTACTCAACTATTTTTCGTGGTGACACTAGAAATTATTTTTCTATGTGCTGTGCTGGCAATATGCGTTGCGTCGCAGTTTTAAAGACACACACACAGGTACGTAAATTAATATCATCGAGGAATATTATTAAGTTATTTGTTCAGTCTACTAACGCTGTGTTTAGTGGAAGGTTAATGGACGTTATAGTACAAGTTCCTGGATGAACATGCCAGAAAAAAGAAACATTACTTGCTGCGTTTATATCTTCGAAGAACATTTAATCGGAGCTTAAGTGATATAATTCTCACCAGTTTATGAGATAAACTATCAAAACTGTCAAACTACAGTAATATAGTTTTAGTGTCTATTAGTATACTAGCTGAACCCGGCAGACAATGTTCTGCACTTCATCTCTCTTTCTCCCTCACTCTGCCCTTCTCTCACCGTCTCTCTCATCGTATCTCTTTCCCCATCCCTCCCTCTTTCCCCGTCCCTCCCTCTTTCCCCGTCCCTCCCTCTTTCCCCGTCCCTCCCTCTTTCCCCGTCCCTCCCTCTTTCCCCGTCCCTCCCTCTTTCCCCGTCCCTCCCTCTTTCCCCGTCCCTCCCTCTTTCCCCGTCCCTCCCTCTTTCCCGTCCCTCCCTCTTTCCCCGTCCCTCCCTCTTTCCCCGTCCCTCCCTCTTTCCCCGTCCCTCCCTCTTTCCCCGTCCCTCCCTCTTTCCCCGCCCCTCCCTCTTTCCCCGTCCCTCCCTCTTTCCCCGTCCCTCCCTCTTTCCCCGTCCCTCCCTCTTTCCCCGTCCCTCCCTCTTTCCCCGTCCCTCCCTCTTTCCCCGTCCCTCACTCTTTCCCCGTCCCTCCCTCTTTCCCCATCCCTCCCTCTTTCCCCATCCCTCCCTCTTTCCCCGTCCCTCCCTCTTTCCCCGTCCCTCCCTCTTTCCCCGTCCCTCCCTTTCCCCATCCCTCCGTTTCCCCGTCCCTCCCTGTTTCCCCGTCCCTCCCTGTTTCCCCGTCCCTCCCTGTTTCCCCGTCCCTCCCTGTTTCCCCATCCCTCCGTTTCCCCGTCCCTCCCTGTTTCCCCGTCTCTCCCTGTTTCCCCGTCTCTCCCTGTTTCCCCGTCTCTCCCTGTTTCCCCGTCTCTCCCTCTCTCTCCGTCTCTCCCTCTCTCTCCGTCTCTCCCTCTCTCTCCGTCTCTCCCTCTCTCTCCGTCTCTCCCTCTCTCTCCGTCTCTCCCTCTCTCTCCGTCTCTCCCTCTCTCTCCGTCTCTCCCTCTCTCTCCGTCTCTCCCTCTCTCTCCGTCTCTCCCTCTCTCTCCGTCTCTCCCTCTCTCTCCGTCTCTCCCTCTCTCTCCGTCTCTCCCTCTCTCTCCGTCTCTCCCTCTCTCTCCGTCTCTCCCTCTCTCTCCGTCTCTCCCTCTCTCCCTCTCTCTCCGTCTCTCCCTCTCTCTCCGTCTCTCCCTCTCTCCCCGTCTCTCCCTCTCTCCCTCTCTCTCCGTCTCTCCCTCTCTCCGTCTCTCCCTCTCTCCCTCTCTCCCTCTCTCTCCGTCTCTCCCTCTCTCTCCGTCTCCCCCTCTCTCTCCGTCTCTCCCTCTCTCTCCGTCTCTCCCTCTCTCTCCGTCTCTCCCTCTCTCTCCGTCTCTCCCTCTCTCTCCGTCTCTCCCTCTCTCTCCGTCTCTCCCTCTCTCCCTCTCTCTCCGTCTCTCCCTCTCTCCCTCTCTCTCCGTCTCTCCCTCTCTCTCCGTCTCTCCCTCTCTCTCCGTCTCTCCCTCTCGCTCCGTCTCTCCCTCTCGCTCCGTCTCTCCCTCTCGCTCCGTCTCTCCCCTCTCGCTCCGTCTCTCCCTCTCGCTCCGTCTCTCCATCTCGCTCCGTCTCTCCATCTCGCTCCGTCTCTCCATCTCGCTCCGTCTCTCCCTCTCGCTCCGTCTCTCCCTCTCGCTCCGTCTCTCCCTCTCCCTCTCGCTCCGTCTCTCCCTCTCGCTCCGTCTCTCCCTCTCCCTCTCGCTCCGTCTCTCCCTCTCGCTCCGTCTCTCCCTCTCGCTCCGTCTCTCCCTCTCGCTCCGTCTCTCCCTCTCGCTCCGTCTCTCCCTCTCGCTCCGTCTCTCCCTCTCGCTCCGTCTCTCCCTCTCGCTCCGTCTCTCCCTCTCGCTCCGTCTCTCCCTCTCGCTCTTTCTGTCTATCTCTGTCTTTTTCTCTCTGTCTCTCTGTCTCTCTGCCTCTCTGTCCCTCTTATACGCCCTTAGTTGCAGATTCTGCACGTCTCTGAGCAGGTGAGATGATATCGAGAAGCGTCGGACTAGCAAAAATGTAAAAGAATGTTCAAGAACATCTTATCATGTAGATTACGATTTGAGAAACATATATTTGAGGCCTTCAGCTTCAATATTTTAGTTTTTAATGCCCTAGAACGCTTCGTTTATTAGTTATTTAACTATAGTCAAAATCTTGCCATGTGTTGCGATTTGCATTTGACATGAATATTTATTTTTGTTCTCTTTTTTTCGTGCATTTTCCCGATATTTTACTAGTTATTCTATTTGGGGCGGTGATTTGTCCAGCAAATCAGAGATAACTAAAAGCCGTTTTTGAGTTATAAATGCTGTAACTAACCCGTCATTGTTTTCTCTCTCTCATAAATAAAGTATTATATGCAAGTGCATTACCATGAAATTTAAATTTTCATTGTGACAGAGCTGTTTCTTTTTAAAGTTGTAAGATATTTATTGTATACTAGTCTAAAATATCAAGTCAAAAAAATCACATTTGGAATCTAACCACAGTGAGTATTGAGTATCGGTTTCAGTGGATGACATGCGTAATATTGCAAACTGAAAACAATGAATAATACATGTGCTGATCCTGAATATTTCCACGAAATGGATTCGTCTCTCCACGAGGTGTTCCAGAGCAATCAACCCAGAACATGTCTTGTGTATTGACACTTCACGTAACTGCGATTGCATGCAGAAGCACTTGCATAATAATGCTTCGAGAACGTGATGTCTAGGTATTAGTCAAATTCATGGGCAGAGACACACTCAGTCTGTTGTTAGCCGTGCCTTACAGTTTCGGTACGTGACGGTTAAGCTTTAGATCTCCTTAACATGGAGATGACAATACACATTGTTCTAAAGCTTCACGAAATCCGTACTTTACAATATAACACAGTTAGAATTGTCGCGAAGAAGCACTACAAAAGCTTAAGTAGTTTATTTTTCCTTAGCAAGGTTTGGGTTGCCCTGTGTTCTGCAATAAGCAAATTGTGTTTTTCAATATTTCATTCTTTTTCCTTTAGATCAGTATTCTAAGAAAGACCTTGTAAATAACATTTGAATGAATAAATTGAAATGACCTTGTAACATCAAGAACAAAAATAAAAGATTACTCCCAAGAACAGTTGGAGTATTAAATAGGTTTTAGGTGATTAAGAGACGATGTTCCGAAAACTCGAAAAGCCAGAACAAAAACAAAAACAAAAACAAAAAAACAAAAAAAAAATAAAATAAAAAAAATTCCGAACAACTTTTGTCATCTATCCTGTCCTTGTGCTAAGGACGTCATATAATTATATTTGAGTTAACTTTTGGAATGTAATTGTCTAGTTCTAATCCAAACATGTTTTTATATTATTATTGTTAGATATAATTTGTAAAACGTTTTAATATAATTTGATGCTGCGGTAAATGTTTGTACGTAACATGAAGAATTTTTTGTTAATTATTAGCACGATTTAAGGTAAAGATTCTGTCAAAACAAACAAAACTACTTGACATAACTTTTACAACCAATTTTCTTGAACTTAAGAATCTTTTGTACTCAAAAATGACTACCACAATTCACCTATAAACACTGTTCTCTATAAGTACCATTTCCCTATTACCAGAATTTCTCCCAAAACTTATCTAGAGCAAGGAATTGAACTTACCTCCCGGAACACTGTTAGGACTCTGCGTTTCTACATTTTCTTTGACTTCTGTACGAGCGACGGAAGACAGATTTGAAAGGTTTGTATAAAATCACTCTTGAGACAATCTGGACATCATCTTATTTCCAATTTACACCAACCAATACCAAAGTTCCTCTTTTTATTTAAACCAACGATGTTGAACAAATTTTAAATTTACGCACTATTCCTCTCAAGCAAGGAATTGTACTCGGTACTGCAAACACAAATCTACGTTACGGCATTTTTGCATTTTCTTGTTTTTACAGACGAGCGGCGGAAACCACATTCATGCGAGGGTGGATACAGAATACGCTTTCGAGACTTTGTCCAAACAAAACTAGTTGCGATACACATCTTCCTTACATCCAATCTCCACGATTCCCACACTCTCATTTTATTCAAGCCAACGATGCTCAACAGTTTCCCAATGTTCATGTGGTATCTCGAGAAAGGAACCATTCTCTGACGCCACTGTACCTCTAAATTAATACACCGCATTTTTGCATTTGCTCTGTTTTTCCACATGAGCGGCCAAGAGCGCACTGCGAGGGCGAGCGCAAAAACGCTCTCTGTTTGACCGCAGCAACGCTCTTTGCAGAGCGAGTGACGTTCTAAATGGCCTACGCAACGCCTGGGCGGGTCGACCAGTCAATTACGAATCCAAGCGTTAGGAATGGCTGCCTCGCCCAGTGGATGGCCGCCCTATGTTAGGTCCCCCACTTTCATATCGAACTCCTGTGCATTAAATTTGGATTCACGGTTATCTGCGCGTAGTGAAAGTGAAAAAGCTCGTGTGTGAAAAAAAATAATAAACCAACTTTTTAGGTGGAGTGTTACCTAATGCACGAATAACTTTTGTTTTCGGGTGGTTGGGTCACCGCGTTTTGTGGTGATTGATTGCACACGTTGTATTTGTTCCTTTTAGTTAATGTGCAAGTAAAAAGGAAATCTTTGTCATGTGCGAAATTAATTGAAAATGGTTGGTGAAATCGATTATCTTTTTAATACAATTCCTGGTTGCTAATTTGGATGACATATTCTTTAACGTAATTGTGCAAAATAATTACAATTTTTAAACAAAAAGTAGGCGAATAATTTTTCAGTTTTGTTGCCAAAATAAAATGCATAATTGTTATTTTTTTAAATTATTTATTTTAGATCGCTTGAAAAACATCTAAGGTTCTTCACGACCACTATTGATTTACAGCAGAGATACATTTGATAAATTAGAACAGAACAGAAACATTAAATACAGTAAATTTTACAATAATTTAAATAATACATATGCAAATAATAATAATAATACAATAATTGCTATTATTATAATTACATTATTATTAACATAATAATTATTAATATATTTACAAGATTTCTTGTACGGTGGATCTGACAAAAATGGAGTTACATTTTTTCACATACTAGTGGTTTATGACACGTCAGGTTTCCAATTTCCTACCTTGGAAATTGTTTAGTTGTTGATACTGAAAAAAGATAAGGAAGATACTACTTTTTGATTTATTGGAGAGATAGTCGGCGTATATAACGAGATATCGATGACCATACTCTTTCCCCATTGCAATATGAATCTGTCACTCACCAGTTCCAATGTAGGGCATGTTTGAAACATGACTTACGTGTATGGGGAAACCAATATGCAGGATAGAATTTTCCTAGGTAATAATTAGTGCTGTCTCTATCGTTTCTTTGCTCCTATTGTCACGACGTAATTGACTCTGAATATATTGGAGAAGTTGGCGTGTTTAAGATATCCTTTTGAACGTGGCCGGTCTTAAAGTGACGACAAAAATCTTTTATTCTGTAAACAGGCATTCTATTCGTACAATTAAGCTTCAGGTGGTATTCAAAGAGGTAAACTGTCTTCGAAAGAGGAATATTATTTATAAGGAATAATATTAGCAATATTATTTTTCTTCTCATCTTTCACTTTCGAGTCTTAATGATTATTATTTATATGATTGGAAATTAAATTATACGTAGAATAGCTGTGAAAAAAGATTCAGCCGTGTCAGATACACCTATATCGAGTGATGATAAGGTGTGGGAAATTGTGAAAAATGGTGGTTGGTATTCTGAAGCATGGCTGATTTGAAGATGTGAAAAATTGTTTACCTGAAGAAACCATCATCTGTAAATAAATCTTCTACAATCTCACTTTGTCCACAGTAGATTCCACAATGGTGTCACAGAACACTAGTTCGAAGTCTGAGCATTGACTATAGAAATGTTCGTAGATCATTGCGTTTTATGTTCTTTACTAGTAATTTTTAAGAATATTCATTCTCTGATGATCTAAACCAACTAGCAAATAATTATTTTAGAAGATAGCAGGATATTATGTTTCTATCTTTGTTATCACTTCAGAGTATTGTTTGCATGACTGTTCGGCAGCAGTCTTCAGTAGCACATATAAACTCAGGTATAATAATTCGTAACGAACGTCCTTTTTTTTTTACTTACTAAGATCGCTTTTCAAATACTAAGGGCATACAGTCACCACTGTAATTAACAATGATTTTGTAACTATGAGGTACTGGTAGCGAAGCTTGCATATGAACACGCAAGCATCCATACCGCGGGCGGGATTCGAACCTGCAATTCTTCAGGCACGAGGCATCTACGGGGAATCTTCGTTATTTTTCCCTTCCTGCACAATCACCGGGGGAAATGGCTCAGGGCATCACTGATGTCACTGCAGTCCCCCTGACTGAGAGGTTCTAGGTTCGAGTCCTGACGGTGGCAGGACTTTCGACACTACCTTGTTAGCTAGGACGGATTCAGTGGCTGTCTGGAGGAGAATTCTAGAGGCCGGTTGCTCTGATTGGTAGTTTTTCGTGGTTTCTCCGGTCCACACCAGGCGAATGCCGGAGCAGTACCCTAACAAACGGGCTACGCACCACGCGCGATCTCACTTTCCTCTTCCTTGTTCTATCCTCACCGCTTACACACACACACTTACACTAACACGCACTTCTCTACCACACATGCTGGGAGACCCGTCATGAGCTAAGAGCGTGTCCCGGCTGGGGCGGTACCCCGTTAGCGGGAGATACCTGGTTGGGGAAAACCGCTAGTCGCCGGTACGTCGGCGCCGGATCTCGCCATAAGAAAGGGGATCGCGGAAAGATCACCGCCACCTCCCGAGCAAAAACATGCACTACACTTACGCAACTAATGCCCCTGGTAGTTGACGTGCCCGGAATCACGCCTGCCCAATCAATCACAATCTTACAACCAATCACCTTATCACCTTTCCTTTGGTCTTCCAATGCAACTTTCATCATGTTTACATGTAGTATCCCTTTTGACATTTATTGTACATTCAATTAATGTGCCCTTGCCAGCAAAATATTCCCAATTTTATGATTGTGGGTAGCTTTGCCTCTTCAAATTCTTTATTTAGTACATTATTTCTGATGCTCTAGCAACATTTTGATCTTTTTAATTACACCATTAATTATATTTTTGATCTTTTTCACGACTTAAGTAGTGTTAAGTTTCTCCTTTGGAGACAATCGAATGTCAAAGAAGCAAAGTGCATTAAAACCTGTCTAAGACGGGAACCTGGCATTCTGGACAAAATATCTCAAAACAGAACGATACGAGAAAATTATCTCTCTAAGCCGGAAACCTGTGTAATGCCCCAGCGGAAAGGTGAAAAGAAGGTGAAAAGAACATAAATGCATTAATACCTGACTAAGAAGGATATTTATTTTTAAGTTTCCGGCTCTATCCGGCATTCGATGGCGTCGTACTAATGGTCATGTCCTGAGAAAATAAGAATGAACGACTAGTTATTCCTCTTACCCCTCCGGTCTCGTGTTCTTACATGATTTTCAAGGTCGCAGCAAGCGCGACTTCGTCGCAGTCGCTCCGAATCCTTAACGTTGGTCGTTCGCATCCCATTCAGTTCTCAAAACGTCACCACATTTCCGTCAGTCGACAATGGAATTCCTGGAGGGCTGTCTTATCTTAGCGTAGCGGTCGTAGGGTTGACGAGCGGTAGATTGCACAATTTTGAGACCGTTCGCAGTATAGTTTAAGAAAGGTCTTTGAAACGCACGTATAAAACTCTTCCAGAACAAGAAAATGCATGTTATTGAAGAACACCATAAGAAACAATGTTCTACAAAAGACCTTGTTGCGAAATTCAAAGTGAATAAAATTCAAATGTATTGTAACACTCCCGGTTACCTGGGGAACCGGATAGCGGCCCTGATGCTAGCTCAAGTCGGTGATGGAAGGAATTGTTACACAGTACGATGGAAACACAAGAATAAACACTTGTTCACTGGTAAAAATTCACATTTATTCCTGGGCAATATGATTAAAATGCCCCAGGGAAGTTACACTCTTAAATTGAATAAAAGAATAGTGGGAAAATTAGATGAAGAAGAGAAAAAAAAATGAAAAGTTAGTTTCAGGAGTTAAGCTTAAAAAACTAAGAAGAATTATAGCTAACAATTACAATGGGTGAAATTACTACTGTTCAGTGTGTCAGAGCGTGACACCGCATTACGAAAAAATTTACACAATAAGGGCGGTAGCCCTAACGATATTGCCTGAAGAGGGTCTTTGTGCGGCCGGGATCGGCCGTGGCTCGGTCGAGTGCGGCGGCTGGGCGTCCTTCCAAAAAAAATGCAGCAGAGGTCAGTAACCCTCCGGGCTACAGCTGGCGGTCGGTTGTGACGTCACCAAAAGGCCGCGGTGCGTAGCCGCGTAGGCGGAGTCTAGAAGTTCTGGTTGATCTGGCGGATTCTCGAAGTTCTGGTCGAAACTGGCAGTACTAGCGGAGCTGGTCGAAACTGGCAGTAATAGCTGAGCTGGCCGGACGATTTCAGGAACGGAGTTGCCAACTATGCGTCTCTCTCTGACTTTTATGATAAGAAGTCGAACACAACTTCGGACAGTTTAAAATTCGATTGGAGAAACATTCGCCTCTCTTCACGACGGAAACCCACCCCAAGAGAAAATTCTCTCTCCACTGCAGTCGGCTCACAGCTCAAAACTCGCAGTAAAATAACATAAGTCCCCACATAGGCATTATCGCCCGAATAATTCCCACCCCCATATAAGTTCCTCTCTCAACTGCCCTCGGTCTAATATTCAAGCTCGAAAAATAACAAGTTTTCCAGAGACACAATAGTCTTTTCCCCGATGCCTAATACTCTGGCCCCGTCTGATTGATGAAAAATTTATAAGTCCGGCAGAGGCGAACTTTGCCTCTGACCGACGACTGTCCCCCCCCGTCTAATGATCTGGCCCCGTCTGATGCCCCAGCTCTTCTGATTTTCTCTCCGTCGAAATCTTATAAGGTAAACTTTTCCCCCCACCCAATATTCTCGTATGTGCCCCAGATCCTTGTAATAGACGTGTAGCTATTGGCTAAAATTTGTGGCGCAGTGAACTATTTCCAGCCAATCGCCACGCGTGAAGCCACAGAACTTTCCGCTCCCCGCGTCAGCTGCAAGCGTCCAGAATTTTCCAATTCCTTCTAGAACATCGCCCCATGTTTGCGTAAACGGGGGGGCGCGTTTGCGTGAAAGAAATTTATGAGTTTGGGATTCCCCGAGACGAGCGGGCGATGTCGAAATTGCGTAGCCGGCTCAGTGAACACGTGTGTCCATTGAATCTGTCGTCGCCAGCCCTCTAAACGACTTCGTTAATGCGCCGGGGGCGTAAGGGACTATCGCGATAAGCGGAGTCGCGCACGTGTGACCGTCTGCGTAATCTCTCGGCAGGAACCTGGGTGGCCGAGTCTATTTGTTTAAATTTTGATCCGATGTATTTCGTTTATAAAATTATGATGAAATCGGTTTCGCTACATTGGCCTTCCCCTCCGAATAAAAAAAAAATTGGAGTTCGAAAAATTAAATTTTGAAAAGCGAGATTTTTTTTTTGTTTAAGTAAAATTTCAAAAAAAATAGCGATACCGGAAATGAATGCTTTTACCCGTAGTTCTAATAAAATCTAATTCACCATTGTAAGTTAAAACTAAAAATGTGATTTCTAATTAAATCTAATAAAGTACAAAAAAATTGAAAAACTTAGTAAAATTAAAAAATTTAGGAAAAGAGAGAAACGTTTGGTAAAGCCAGGGTGGTTTTGGATTTTCCGCCTGTTTGCCCCAGAAACACAAGTTCTGCGGAGGAATCCACGCGAATCTCACATCTAATACGCCTAGTAAATGCACCGTCGAGTTAATTTCCGTTCCCTTCTTTAGTCCCTCTTTTAATAACCGTTGTAGATTTTGACCAATTCCCCTCTTTAAATTTTCTTCCCCTTTCCTGATATTTTCCCCGTTGATAATACCTGATTTCTTGAATTGCGGAAGAATCCACGATAATCTCAAATCTAATGCGTCTAGCAAATGTACTGTCGGTTTATTTTCAGTTTCCTTCTTTATTCCCACTTTCACTAACTGTTTTGAATTTTGCACAACTTCCATCTTTAAATTTTCTTCCTTTTTCTTAACATTTCCCCCATTAATAATGCCTGATTTCCCGAATTCGTCGCGGATTTGGCTGACTTCTTTGTCAAGTTTGGGTTCGATCCTAGTCAGTTCGTCGCTCATTTCTGCCCTAATCTCGGTAATACTTCCGATAACTGGCTTGCAGTACGCTTCAATTTCGCTGTCACCTGCCTGGAGCTTTTGACTACTTTCTGCTTGAATATTCCCAGAATACGAATTTACATCAGTTCTCGAATTCTCTAATTCTTTGCTCAAATTTTCTACACTATTCTGAATTTTCACGAATCGATCATCGAGACGGTTCTGCACTGTTTCAATCCCACGATCAACTACTGCTTCTAATCTCTCTAATTTTACGCCGTTGTCAGCTAAGCTACTGTCTAGACGATCAGATCTTTGCGAATGTTTTTCGTTCATCTCCGAAATTTGTTCCAAGAGGGATTTCTGATTTTCTGAAATTTCTGAATTTTGTTTTGTGAGGGTTTCCTGAACCTCTGAAATCTGTTCCTTATTTTCTGACATTTGTTTCGTGAGTTGGTCGTTCATTTCTGCCCTAACTTCGGTAATACTTCCGATATTTGGCTCGCGGTGCGCTTCAATTTTGCTGTCACCTGCCTGGAGCTTTCGACTAAATCCTGACTGAATATTCTCAGAGTGCGAACCTACTTCAGTTGTCGAACTCTCTATTTCTTTACCCCGATTTTCTACGCTATTTTCAATTTCCCCGCGTTTACCCTCGAGGCGGTTCTGCACCGTTCCAACCTTGCAATTAAATTTTTCCTCCAATCTTTTAATTTTTGCGATTTGGTCGTCTATGCAGCTTCTCAACCGATCAAGTCTTTGCGAATATTTCTCGTTAATCTCCGAAGTTTGTTCCGAGATTTTTTTGTAATTTCCTGAAAATTTTTCGTAACATTCTAAAATTTCTGTTTGTTTTTTGTCCATCTCTGAATTATACTTTATGAAGGTTCGCAGGAAATCCTGGAAGATGGTTTCAATCAATGATTGTTCCTCTGGACTACCATTCATTGCCACTTTAACACCTAATTTTTTCAGCATTTTGAATGTTTTGAGTGAAACGCGCACACGATTACAACACACGACGCACAACACAACAGCACTCACAAACAAAATACAATAATACAGTAAATCGTTACCAGTTCACAAATTGTTTCTCTCGTAACAATGTCCTTCCATCCATTTATAACAAGAATTTAGTCAAATTTAAAATTTGGGCGTGTAAAACCTCAATTATTCGGCCGTCGGGACCCACGGTGGAAAAACCAATTGTAACACTCACCGCGGTTATTAGGTCGTCGAGCCCCACGTTGGGCGCCAATTGTAACACTCCCGGTTACCTGGGGAACCGGATAGCGGCCCTGATGCTAGCTCAAGTCGGTGATGGAAGGAATTGTTACACAGTACGATGGAAACACAAGAATAAACACTTGTTCACTGGTAAAAATTCACATTTATTCCTGGGCAATATGATTAAAATGCCCCAGGGAAGTTACACTCTTAAATTGAATAAAAGAATAGTGGGAAAATTAGATGAAGAAGAGAAAAAAAAATGAAAAGTTAGTTTCAGGAGTTAAGCTTAAAAAACTAAGAAGAATTATAGCTAACAATTACAATGGGTGAAATTACTACTGTTCAGTGTGTCAGAGCGTGACACCGCATTACGAAAAAATTTACACAATAAGGGCGGTAGCCCTAACGATATTGCCTGAAGAGGGTCTTTGTGCGGCCGGGATCGGCCGTGGCTCGGTCGAGTGCGGCGGCTGGGCGTCCTTCCAAAAAAAATGCAGCAGAGGTCAGTAACCCTCCGGGCTACAGCTGGCGGTCGGTTGTGACGTCACCAAAAGGCCGCGGTGCGTAGCCGCGTAGGCGGAGTCTAGAAGTTCTGGTTGATCTGGCGGATTCTCGAAGTTCTGGTCGAAACTGGCAGTACTAGCGGAGCTGGTCGAAACTGGCAGTAATAGCTGAGCTGGCCGGACGATTTCAGGAACGGAGTTGCCAACTATGCGTCTCTCTCTGACTTTTATGATAAGAAGTCGAACACAACTTCGGACAGTTTAAAATTCGATTGGAGAAACATTCGCCTCTCTTCACGACGGAAACCCACCCCAAGAGAAAATTCTCTCTCCACTGCAGTCGGCTCACAGCTCAAAACTCGCAGTAAAATAACATAAGTCCCCACATAGGCATTATCGCCCGAATAATTCCCACCCCCATATAAGTTCCTCTCTCAACTGCCCTCGGTCTAATATTCAAGCTCGAAAAATAACAAGTTTTCCAGAGACACAATAGTCTTTTCCCCGATGCCTAATACTCTGGCCCCGTCTGATTGATGAAAAATTTATAAGTCCGGCAGAGGCGAACTTTGCCTCTGACCGACGACTGTCCCCCCCCGTCTAATGATCTGGCCCCGTCTGATGCCCCAGCTCTTCTGATTTTCTCTCCGTCGAAATCTTATAAGGTAAACTTTTCCCCCCACCCAATATTCTCGTATGTGCCCCAGATCCTTGTAATAGACGTGTAGCTATTGGCTAAAATTTGTGGCGCAGTGAACTATTTCCAGCCAATCGCCACGCGTGAAGCCACAGAACTTTCCGCTCCCCGCGTCAGCTGCAAGCGTCCAGAATTTTCCAATTCCTTCTAGAACATCGCCCCATGTTTGCGTAAACGGGGGGGCGCGTTTGCGTGAAAGAAATTTATGAGTTTGGGATTCCCCGAGACGAGCGGGCGATGTCGAAATTGCGTAGCCGGCTCAGTGAACACGTGTGTCCATTGAATCTGTCGTCGCCAGCCCTCTAAACGACTTCGTTAATGCGCCGGGGGCGTAAGGGACTATCGCGATAAGCGGAGTCGCGCACGTGTGACCGTCTGCGTAATCTCTCGGCAGGAACCTGGGTGGCCGAGTCTATTTGTTTAAATTTTGATCCGATGTATTTCGTTTATAAAATTATGATGAAATCGGTTTCGCTACAGTATGACATTTTACATAATAAGGTCAAAATTCAAAACTAATAATAATAATATAAAAACTGACTTCATATAACATTAAATTACTTTAAGAAAAAGGAACTTCTATGATCTAACTCCGCACTGAATGTTTGTTCAATTAAGACTGCACTGCACTGCACTGCACTTCACCTCACTTTACTATGACCCTTAAATCACTTCAAAATCACTTCATTATGTCTCTACTCTACACTGCACGACACCTCACTTCACATATATCACATATAATTCGCGCTATAACCTACTATTCTTACTTAAGTCCCTCGTTTATTCAGTAATATCCTGTTGAATGCTTCGAGGAAATGGTTCAAAGGTTTTTGCAGGCAATCTATTCCATTCTTTTATCGTCCGATTTGTGAAAGAAAATTTCCCTACATCTGTTCTCTGCGGTCTTAAATTAATGTGGTGCCTATGTTAAAAGGATGCCTTCCATGGTTAAAAGGATACAATTATATTGAAGATACTGAACTTCGTATAAGGTGAAGTTTTGCCGAAGGAAACCGGGCAAGAAGAACATTTTTTGAAGGAACCATCATGTTCCATCTTAGGTTTTACCGTTGTTTTGAAAACGAAGCACCTCTTAGAAGACACGTGACTAGAGGAAATGGTCACGAAACGACAATAGAATGCGCGCGGAGTGAAAGGAACGTAGAACAACGCCACCTCGCAGACCTGGGATTAACACGGTTAAACCTTGCACGGAAATTACACAAAGCTCCTTTGCAACCTAGCGGGCAATTTGCATGCAGCGGCTCCCGACCCGCCTCATCGCGAGGGGAATGTGAATGTTGCGGCCCTCAGGCCCCTTTCGACGAAACTTCTGGAAGCGACTCGTTGCGGTAGCTCGGACACCATTACAAATTGGGCAGGTCGAGCAATGAATATTATATTTGCAATCTCGGAGGTATACTAGAGCACTCTTGGATATTAGGAACACGTTCACGTTCTTGATATCACTCTCCTTTTACCTCATCAGCTTTGTTTGCAATTGAAATATTTTGTAATGTTTTATCACGGAATTCAAACCTCCACGATTCAAACTCGAGACGTTCCATGTTGTGTTCAGACCGTAAGTGTTTTTTTGTTTTTCTTCAATTAATCCGTTTGTTAGTTATGAATGATTGACTCTGTGTTAAAATTTCCGAGGAGGAGAAAGCTGTTACTTTACGTTTGCCCCATTACAAGGAATGTATTCTCTAAGCTCTTCCTTCTTTTCTTTTCTGTTATGCGCTCCTCTTTTAACTTTTGACAGTTCCTCACATAATGCGAGATGACAGTATATTTTAGGAATCAGTTATTTTTTTAGAGAGCTTACGGAGCCTTACGGAGACCTCTCTCTGTTCATTGTTTACTATCAGGGATTTCTCTCACTTAGTGGATATACTAATGCCCCTATGGAAGTTAAATTTAAGTAGAAAACTTTACTTAATTTACTGTAAAACCTAGATATAAAATTCTACATAATTTCCAATAATGTATTGGAAATATTGATTTATATCAACATTATTCCAAAAAGAGGCGGCAGCAGTATTGAATCGTCTGGTTCTCATTAACACATTTCAAATGAAATGCATCGACTCCTAACAGACGTTTTACTTTAAAGACATTTGCTTGAGTTCGTAATTTATAAAGTTCTGTATTTGATGAGCCATCAAATGAAGAAAGATTTCAAAGGAAGAAAATAGTGGAAATTTTGGGTGTCGTGAAAGGAAACGTATTTCCAGTGGCGGCTCCTTAACTTTTGAACACATAGGGCCCAGAAACTCGAGAGAAAAATAATACAATATGCAATGCATAGCATGGCGTAGCATAGCAAAGCATATCTCTAATTTTTTAATATATCAATTCAATCCTCCTCCTCCTTGGCTCTGGCAAACACCTCAATAACTTAAAATCCCGAATGCCATGAATAATCCTTTTTGAACACACAGTACGGCTAAGACGTTCAATCTGTCTACACCCAGTGCGTTTCTAAGATTTTTTATTCTCTTTAGATTGGAAAAACAACGTTAATTTTCCACAGTGGTCCTTGAAATGGTGATAATTATTTTCAAAACCTGGATACACTCTGAAAAAGTACGAAACATGTTTTCTAAAAAAACATTTATTTTATTATAAAGTTTTTGCGCTTTAAATTAAAAACTACTTGAAATTCGTTGCCGGTTTCTCACGTATGAACATCAGCTGAATGAGAAGAGAAAACAATTCAAGAGCAAACAATAAAGGCACACGACAAGAAAAACTGATTGACATGGAATTGAGAGCTGCGTACATTATCAAGGTTACGAGGCCCTGCGTTGATCAGCATTTCATTTCTCAGAATGTTGTTTGAACATCTGAAAAAGTGGCGCTTGCAGTGGCAGTCACAAAAAGTTTGTGACTCGGAAGGGTCTTAAGGGAGCATTACCCGCACCTTTTTCCCCTCGCACTATCGGGAAGAGCTTTCCTGAATGGGAGGGAGCTGGTCACAAGAAGCTTGTGACTCGGAAGGGTCTTAAGGGAGCATTACCCGCACCTTTTTCCCCTCGCACTATCGGGAAGAGCTTTCCTGAATGGGAGGGAGCTGGTCACAAGAAGCTTGTGACTCGGAAGGGTCTTAAGGGAGCATTACCCGCACCTTTTTCCCCTCGCACTATCAGGAAAAGCTTTCCTGAATGGGAGGGAGCTGGTCACAAGAAGCTTGTGACTCGGAAGGGCCTTAAGGGAGCATTACCCGCACCTTTTTCCCCTCGCACTACCAGGAAGAGCTTTCCTGAACGGGAGGGAGGGAGCTGGTCACAAGAAGCTTGCGGACTTCGCCCTATTGCCACAGCTATCTCGTTGTCAGCGCTGTGAAATAGTATCGATATCGCCTATGTATACTTTAACGTAAATTCTCGAAAAGTATTACTCGATACATGACACGCATTTCAGTCCAATATCACTAGTTTCCTTTACAAGTGGGAGGCCACGTGACCATATGACCTTATGGTAGAGCCGCCACTGCGTATTTCTCAGAAAACATTCTTTCCTTTCTTGGTTTATTTAAAAACGTTAATAATTATGAATTAGAAATTATTTCAAGATCATTTTCATTGTCAAATGATAAACGATTATTAATCAGAGAACAAATTTTATAAGCTGAGAAAAATAATGGAAATTTATGAAATAACTTTATTGAGTGGGTATACATTGTTTAGATTGTTTGATTGTTAGGAATTCTAGGCGCGTCATCTACTAGGATCATTCACTCCGTAAGTGTAGTGAATGATTTTACTCGTGAGGTGGCGGTGGTCTTCTCCCGCTGTATGGCGAGATCCGGGGCCGACCTACCGTCAGCTAGCGGATTTTCCCTAACCAGGTATCTCCTACCAGCGGGGCACCACCCCCGCCGGGTCACGCTCTAAGCCCCCGACCTATCTCTCGATATATCATTGTTTAAAATACTTGACTTACAATGCGGGATTCACACTGACTCAACGTGTGGGATGAAGATGCTTTCATTTATCGATATAGATAAAACTATAAGCTGATAAAGTTCTAGGCTCACAGGAAACAGTAATGGGGATTTTTAAATTAATTGGCATGGGTGTTCCATTTATACAACAAATGTATCATATTTATAATTTGTTATGCTTTATTTATTTAACATTCTTGTTACAATGTTTCAACATTCCTTAAAAGTTAGTTTGAGCTGCATTATACTTGGGAATGAAATGATACATTCAACTGTATGCAGTAGATGAAGGTGCAAAATAAGGTATGGTTGAGATGGACATTACGTAAAGACTCTGCATTTACATATATAGTTTGAATATGCACAGGCAAGACACATTAATTTGACCACTGCCTATGTTCGACGTAAACGTGCAATAAACCATCACAGACAGCAGGTGGCAGCACTAACAGTGGAGGGTATATAAAGCGTGCCTGATGGAAGTTGAAAACAGGGCAGTAGTTATAGTAATGTAGAAACAGAGCACTATATCGGGCAATGATAACTGGCTTTCATGACAAGGGCTGAAACATCACCAAAACTTGTAAAGTGTTCGCGTGCCGTCGAGGTTAAGATGTACCGTGAATGGAAAAATAGCGATATCCAAACCAGGCGCCGAGGCAACGGTGATGCATCACGGGTCATAGATGACAGGGGAGAATGGCGGCTGTGGAGATGTGATCGGAAGGATAGACAAGCGAGAGATCGCCCAGATAATCCAAGGGGTTACCAACAGGGTCTCCTCAACAACGTTTTGGGTGAACATTGCTGCATGTGGGCCTCCAAAGCAGGGATCTGGTTCATGCATCCATGCTGACTGCTGTTCATCAGCGACGAAGGCTGGTATTTGCACGATAATACAGCACTAGACGCCCACTGAGTGGCTACAGGTGTCCTTTTCAGATGAATCACCATTTCATCCCCATCGTCTGCTCGGCGTTGACGGCGTGAAACGTCTGAACGCAAACACTCTGCAACAATCACCGGACAAGTCCAGGCCGGAGGAGGGAGCAGAATAGTATGGGGAATATTTTCTTAGCATTCCCAGAGTGATTTCATAATTCTAGAAGGCGCAATGAATCAACAGAAGAATGCACCCATCGTTGTACAGTATTTCCACCCCATTTGCAAATCGTTTTTCCTCAGCAAGGCGACATACACTAGTAGGACAATGCAACATGTTCTACAGCTTGCAGTGTACGTGCGTGGTTAGAAGTGCGCCAGGATGAGTTTACAGTACTCCCCTGACAATCAAACTCTCCCAATTTAAACCCAATCAAAAATTGCGGGACTATTTCGATTGGGCTGTCGCCACGGATCCGCAACCGAGGAACCTAGCGTAGTGGAACCACGGCTCTGGAGTCGGCATGGTTGCACAACCCTGTCTGTACCATCCACAAACTAATCGACTCTCTTCCTGCACGTCTCACAGCGGGCAGCGCTGCAAAAGAAGGTTATTCAGGATTTTGACGGGTTCATATTAATGTGCCCTGAGTATTCCTGAGTATCTGATTATTCCACAAAACGTTCACAATACGACGATGTTGAATTTGTGATGTTGGATTTGTGATGATGTATTTGATTTAAAATAATTAATTTTGAACAAACGTTTCTATTGTGTTCATTTTTAAATGCAAATAGTTGTTTATTTGTGAGCATGAAATAATGGAAGTCATTCATGAATAATATCAACATTCTCACAGCTTTATTCTTGTGCATTCATAAGTTGATACAGTAGATGGCTTTCAGCTCTAAATGTTTAATTTATATAATTAATTTACTTTAAAAAGATTTGATAGCTGATTATTATTCAAAAATTGAAAGCTAACTTCGATATAATTGAGGCAAGCTTGTGTACAATTATTCTTACTTGCCTAAATAATGCTGCAAATATTGTAAATGTTGAGATTTATTCATATTTTTTTCTTTTGTAGAAGTAAGAAATCAGTACTGAAGTGAGTCCTGACTATCAAAATAATTGCAGATATGCAGCGCAATATCCTTTGAATTGGTTTGGACTTTTCGAGTGATGCCTAAATTGTTTGCAGGGCAGAAATTGCAATATTAAAATATTACGTAACCATTCCTAATAGCGCGAGAAATTATGCTCTGTTGGGGTTCCACGAGTCTAAGAAAAGCACTCGCTTCAGCCATTTTCATAAATATGTATTCATAGTGTACTCGTTCTATGTAGTAGTTCGTCTCATTCAGTCATGAGCAGTCGTTCGGGATAAATGGGTATCTTAAAGTTTTCTTTGGTTTTCCACGATGCGGTTCCTCTCTTCTCGTAACTCCTCGGCTTATCTTAAAACTGTCCTAAGGCAGCGTAGGTGGGGAGTCGCTGAAGCTACAGTGCGCATGGTTTATTCAGCCGAAGCCCAGGTCGGGGCGCGGGGGCGGGACCCCTCTTCCAACCGACGCCGCGCGCCACCTCTGCACTCGGCCCAGATTGCTCCATCAAACACGACGCAAGTTGTTAGTCGCATTAAACTGCAATAGCGGCGTTCCCCAGGGATCGGGACGTGGCTCCATTGTCGCCCCGGCACTCCCACGCAACCGCCGCCGAGGACCGGGGAGGGGTGACAGGAAGGGGAGGGAGCGGGAGGGGTGGCTTATCTTTTTACGAGTGCATGGGACGAGCTTCCTAACTGCTCGAGTGAATTGCAAATGTGTTCCAAGATGGCAGTAGGCGGCAGAGGAAGCTGTTCTGGTAAATGAAAATATTACAAGAGAACAGTGAAATTTCCATTTCAACTGGAAAAATGTAACTTAAGAACGCCTGTTTCATAAGCAACATGCAAATCTGTCTTTTTTATGTCAGGATTAAAAATTGTTTACGTTGTAAAGATTGGTATATCGGAATTCCACAGTTCATCAATTCAAAGGTTCATATCTTCTCTTATTGTTGCAATAATACTAAGTTCATAGTTCGTTTGATAGAAGAAAAACAATACTTTTTGTCCACGCTGAAAATTGAAAGTTTGTCAGAACCTATATTTGAAAAGAAAAACATTTAAATGTAAATAAGATCAAAATTAAAAATATAGCCATATTATTGAACTGAAGTCCACGATTGACATGCATATCTACTACAATGAAAACCCTCTGTAAAGAAGTTTATAACGACAAACAATTTCACATGATCCCCCAGGGCTAACTACCCTGGGGCGTGAAAATGGAATCAACGCTAAAATACTGATCCTCCATTATAAAGTAACGTGCACCTACCCCAATATTCAAGACTGAGCCCCGATGAGATGCACGTATCGCGTGTTCGCAGGATGGTCTACTCGCGAAACTAATAATAATAATAATAATAATAATAATAATAATAATAATAATAATAATAATATATTTATATCTTTATGAATGACGAGGTTCCGTCCAGAAAGCCTACTCTTCCACCTGACCACACATGGGTATGGGAATATTTTTAGATATATACTTATTTCTCGACTAGTACAAGATTTTCTAGAATATTCCTGTTCTTTAGTGTACCACGTTTATGTACCACGACCATGAAAAAAACAAAACAAAAAAAAACACGAACACACTGTCCAATATTGCGGCAAATTTACATAATCGTCAACCGCCTATACTACTACGCCGGACACACTTCTTCGAGAAGGATAGAAACCCCTTTAACACGGGCACTCTTTGCCTTGAGATAAGGAACTCGTATGTCTCCGCGACTCAATGCACAACTTATTTACAGCACCGTACCCCTTTCGCTCAGCATTTGTGACACGCTGTAGGTCTCTTTGTCACATACCGAGAGTAAGTATGAGCGCAAATATTTAGAAATGTGTCTGAGTTATTTATTCTCCGCCACGACCCACGCGCTGTCCCTCTCCGGGAGTCTTCTTTTTTCGTTTTCGTAACACGTTCTGTAACGTTAATTCGTACAGGCGTCGAACGTGAAGTAATCCTCCGTTAAGCTAGTTAGTCACCGTCAGCCGTCGTCAGTCATTGCATTTTTATCCAGCCAGGGGCCCGGATAAGTAGATCAAGAAACCTTAACTTGAACTACGTACAAACATTCAAGGCACCAACATAACTATTTGTATCATAATTTACGATGGTCCTCAGAGTATTTCAAAGGAAGTTAAATTACTTGACTTCTATTGTACATATGTTTCAGAGCATTATTTAACTGACTTTATATAAATGCAGATTTATTGATACTGACTAATAATGAAAAGTTTTCCTGGAGCCGTTCTCCCTTAGTATGTAAGCGCACTTGAAATCAACCTTATCACCCCATAATCGAGCGTTCCACATACTTGTATTTCAGCCAGTTTTCTCCAGCTCTGATTTTCAAACAAGTACATAATTTTCTGTGCCAAATAAGAAATTATCTGTAAATGAATTTGAATGTGAATTTATACTACAGAAAGATATTTTCAATTTCAAAACCACTGACGTGGTTTCTTGAGGAATCGTGCGAAATACCGCTTTCGCTGCCAACACATTTATGGAATATACAAAACAAGGGATATTAACGTTATAGTTAAAATGTAAATGTACATTTTTTCTCAGTGGAAATATACCATTATATTTTGTGAGATTACCAGTTGCATACAACTTTTTTTAAATTTGCATCTTGAGTGTCAAAAGAAACACCAAAAGAATGGTAATATTATATGCAGCCATTTTTTTCAGTTTCGACTGTCCCGTATCTTGTTTATTTTGGAATTATTTGTGCAACTTGATATACCTCATCCAGTTACATTGAATCGAAACGCAAAAAGAAAAGAACTACAACTTTGAAAAAGTTTGGAGTAGTTTGATAAAAGTAGTTTAAATGAAATATACTTCTTTACGCTAGCTTACGTTGACACACTTACGTTTTGAGTGTGATATTTCATACATTTTTTAGTTTATAAATTGAGTACGTGAATTCGCAGAGTTTTAGCGGTAGATAAAGTAATGCTTTAAACATATGCCCTTTATTTACACCGACGAAAATCGTATAGCTACTAGTCATTATTTGCGGACGTTTAGTGTAATCGGTTTTTCGTCTAAACATTTGGTTTTTGAGAAAAAACGACTTCTGTTTCCTCTAGTCACGAAATTTAAAAACTCTGCACTGAACGTGCGCACGCTTTGCTGCCATGTGTTTACGTGTAAAGAGAGGGGTGAGATCGGCAGAGGGAAGTCTCTGTGGCAGGCTCCGATACGCAGGGGTGGCGGTTATTTAAAAAACCCGGTTTAATCCGGGTTTCACTTTCGGTTTAAACTGGCAGTCATAACAGCTAGAAATTCCTAGTTATTGAAATATCACGTTTTTTTGTATTTTTGTTTTCTTAAGGCACTGGCACACAAAAATTGTTACAGATGCAATATAATTAATTTTAATGTAATAGTGAAATATGAAGGAGACATACAATTAAGGAATTATACGAAAATTATTTCGATTGTCATATGTACGGCCAAACAGTAAAATGTAAAGGAAACTGAACAATAAAAGCCCGCTGGAATGGCCTTTGTTACGTGTACTTTAATCCAGTGTAACGCGTTGAATCAGAACTTTAAAAAAACACGCTCTCGGTATACTAATTTCCTCTGATAAAGGAAAGAGTGTACAAGACGGTTTTGATATTACTATGGGACATCATAGATAAAACGTTTTATCGTGTTTAAAAGAGAACACTTTGTACATATTATCTAAATAGAATGAAAACAAATAATCATAATATAGAATTGCGAATAAAAATAATCACATGAGTGTTGGGGAAAATTTTGTTAGTTGTACAAATCCTCAAATTAGCGGTCTACATATTTTTTATGTTGCCCGGGTCAAACCTTTAACATAGTTTTTAAAAGCACACGGATGAATAATTTTGGAGGGGATGGGATGCCTTTGAACCATCTCAATATTTTAACTATTCTGATATTTGTTCAGTTGCTATAAAACGTATTACAATGTTTTATGATGTTTTCGCCTACTATTTTGGAAGACACATTAATGGGCGATTCGGTGTTTTCGGATAGCTCTTGGAGTAAGTTATCAACTGTTGGAATTACAATTGACAGTTGTAACTCATTCGGATATAAGTTGTGCCCTACAGCAATAAAACCGGGACAGTAGCCCGGCACCCATTATTAAGCCTTTGTCCAAGAGAAAGTACCTAGTTTGGAAGCTTGGCCGATAGAGTGAGGTGCGGGTCCGCGCCACAATCCAGAGAGAGAGCTGTTGCTGGCGCCGGTCTGCGCATTCGTGTGCACAATGCGGGGGCGGACTAGAATTATCACATTTCATAGTGCTTATCGCCGCTTGCGGGTCCAGGGGCCCCACGCAAACGTTTCCCTTTGCGAGAGCACCCGCATTCGGACTTGTGAGTCCGTGCTGGCCGCGCCCGCTGCCCCCTGTATACACCCAGGGCGTTTGTTTTGCTCGTCGCAGCCCTTGCGTTGCTCCTGGGGGGGAAGGTCACGACCTTTGGTGCTGCCGACGTTAGCTCGGCCGTTCGCCGTTGTTGCCTCGTAGCACTGCAAGATGCGCAGTCCTCGCTGCTCGTGCAGATCTGTTGCTGTATTTTGAACGCACCTCTGGTCGGTCTCGGCGGCTTGAACGTTGGGTTTGGGGGCTTGCACGTTGCTAGCACGCTGAGAAGAAGGCTGTAGTTTCGAGCCCCGTGGAACGCATGGGTGTTATCGGCATGTGGTTGTGACGATGTTACTTTCTCGTACGACAATGTGGCCTATCTGCGACATTTCCACATTCTTACTTATTCGACTCTCATCATTCTTCACACGATCAAAGACTACAGTGAACCACCTCTATGTTTACTTATCAAGAAAATGTAGGTGTCCAATTCATAACTAGACTCTAAAATTAATGTAGTATTTATTATACACCGGACGCTCGATAACGTAAACTTCAATATATTAAAACTTCGATATTTCAAATATGAAGAGAAAGATGTTAAAAAATAGATTGATCCAATACGACGACATACGATTTTGTTTACAGAAAGTTTTTGATAGGAAGTTGGAAGGTAATAACATTCAATATATTAGGGTTCAGGTACTTCAAGGACTACTGTTCCTCGATTTCCGTAACATGTAGATATTTTCCATGTCTCTTCGCCTTCATGATATTCATAAATCTTCATTTGTTTGTGATTCGTATTCGTATTTCCGTCAGAACTCAAAAACATGTCATGATAACATTAAAATCTTATATGTTTGTAGTTTCCTAAGTGCACCATATTCTTTATTTCCATAAATTCTTACAGTATCTTTAACCTTAACTTATTTTTCCTCTTTAGTAATCGAACTACAGGAAACTGATCGCCGAGCGATGGTCAAGTATCCTTTTCAGCAGTCAATTGTATCACAATGTTTTTATAAAACACCCTTGACTGTCAATTCAATTAATTAAAACTGTGAGAAACTAATAATTTTCTAATAATTTATTTTTAGGCAAAAAACAGTCAAAACCATGACTATGGAAGAGAAGTGTTATCTGCACAGATTTCCTTGTGATCCAGAATCCCTGCCCCACTCTTTCCCCTCTACGTAGTTGAATTATGAATGAATGTACTAATACGCATGGTTGCCTTCATTTGAAAGCTAGAAATGTTTACCTAGGAGCAAAAGAATTCGTATTTGCATCGGAAAACAGACTGAATTTGATTTCATAGAGCTGAGACAAAGCTCCCGCACGTGAACTTCCGCAGAACGCTTCCTTTCTTCATATGGTCCTGTTCGAGATCTCCTTACGAGCGCGACGATCTTGATAACACCCCTCCCGGACACAACGATTAAACAGGAGAAAATTTATTTATGTAGTTCACTTCCCCAATCCAGGGTCTCCGGGACCAGCGTACGTGGCTCAGAGTATTAATGTGAGTGATGTCACTGTGAATTTCCGGGAGATTCTAGAATTCGGCGGCGGCAGTATTTTCGACGCTGAAGAGCGAAGTCGGAGTCAACCGCTGTTTGGAGGAGAATTCTAGCGTCCGCCTGCTCTGATCGGTAGTTTTCCTTGGTTTTCTCTTATCAATACCAGGCGGATGCCAGAGCAGAACCCTAACAAACGGGCACGAACCGCGTGCGATCTTTCCTTCCTCTTCCTTGTCCTACCCTCACCCCCCTTACTTACTTACTTACTTACTTACACACGTACTTACATGCACTGCACTACCACACATGTCGGGAGATCGGTCGGTAACAGACTCGTTGTTCCGGCTGGGACGGTGACCCGCTGGTGGGAAATACCTGGATGGAGAAAACCCCGTCAGCCAACGAGTAGATCGGCGCCGGATTCACCATCCAGCGTGGGAAGATCACCGCGGCCTCCCGTGAAAAACATGTATTACAATTACGGGAATAATTAGTATACCAGTTGACGCTCCCGGAAACACGAAATAATCAGTTAATCAAACCGTGCTGCCGGTGCCTCCGCTTCCAACTTCGTTACATGTCTCCCTCCTAATGAGTAGTTTATCAACCCACGAAAGTTGGGCAATTGCTGTAGTGACTCGAGAGTAAGTAGAAGTAAGGCCACGAAAATTATTTTCAGCCCTCTATATTTACCTAGTACACTTTGGTTTGAAAAAAAGATTTTTCGATGACAAGCTCAGGATAAAAAAACAACAACAAAACAATATCAACAACCGAGAGCTTTGATAAAACAGTGAAAGTGTTTAATTAATTTGTGAATGTATATTGACGGTTTTGAAAAAAGAGCATTTATGGCGTTTTAACGCGAAGCGTGCAGTTTGAAGAGGAATAAAACTTAAAGCGTTCGAAAGTTCCCTTTCTCGATTAGTTAAAGACTCACGACGGACTAAAAGTATGGACACAGAAAGTCGGAAAATATGGACTTTGCTTAGAGTTCTATCCAGGGCGAACCCAAAGATTCGATTCTCATTGCTGTTTACGTCCAGAGGAACGGTGTTTAAGAGGTGCTATTTTCACAGTTACTTATGTAGACATTTTAAAGATTAGTGTTTTTCGCAGTTTACTTTTGTAGTATTATAATAGATGTGAATGCATTCTCTAATTTCATTTTATTGAGATTTATACCTTGTTTCAATGATATGTCGGCATTTACAGCTCATCGTACATTGAATGACACACAGAAGTCAATGTTTTAAACTTATTGCAATATTTAATAATTTATTCAGACTATAAAGTAATATAAAATTAATAGTAAATATATATCATGTGACAGTTTTGTTTCCAAGCGAGATGTGAATTCTCCACTCGAGGCCGCTAATATCACTTCTTCTTGAAAGAGATTACTCTGTGCTGGATCATATAACTCCGATGTAGACGCAGCTGCTGCCTTCTGTGAACACAGGCCGTTATTGCATTATTGCAGACTCCTCACGAAGCGAAATCACGATATCTCATGCTACCGATTTTTATTCTCCATTGTTCGCAAGCGTTTATCGCATTAACTGAACGCGTTTTCACGACCTTAATATCAACTCGCGTTAAAAGAACCGCCACCGCTAACTTTTATTTTATGTTAGATGAACGTAGTGTATGTTAAGTATTTTATGACGAGGTATATGCATGTGTATGATATTTCCGCGAATACTTTTTGTAGTACGAAGCAAAAATGATAGGATTAAAATTTTCTTTCATTTACACGACGTAATTCGTTGTGAATTCCCTGGTTTTATTTCAGTGGCTCCGAATCTGTTGGAACAGGTACCCGAGAGATTTCTCAACTTTTACAAAGAAAAGAATATGAGAATGTAGTAGTAGAATATGAGTAAATGTATCTTCACTATGAGCACGTTTTGTTGAACTCTCTTTTTGCTTGTAATCATAGAAGTAGAGGTAATGGCGAATTAATATTTTGTTAGCAATGCAGAAAAATCATATCTGCAATTCGTTTACCGATGCAAATAAGTTTTCTATAACTCGGGAACGAAAAAGTCACGTTTTTTCAAATATTGCTTATCTCGCGCTTTTTTAAAGTTATTTTTATTAATTTATTTATTTTACATTTTTAAATTTATTTTTATTAATTTATTAATTTTACATTTTTAAATTTATTTTTATTAATTTACTTATTTTACTCTTTTACTCATATTTCAACTATTTATAGTTAAAACGACGGGAAGGGATTTTGGAACTTAAGAAAACGTGCGCAGATTGCCTTCTCCCCCATACGTCACATACAGATTTTACTGTTTTTTTTACTAAATGAATCTAAATCTAAAAAAAAGAATCCTCTCATTGGATGTGTAAGAAAGTTCTTTAAAGACATTGTTCATTTCTTGGAGTGAAAATTAAAGAAATATCATTTACTTTGTCGCATTATAATTATTCGCCAAACATGTAATAGGAATTCTTGATTACGTAGTGTGCAAATCACTCAGATGTATTAATAACCTATTTTTAAAATCTGTCGAAATTTGTAACATGTTGAAGATTACGGCATTTCGAAGATTAACGATTTCCACGGTTTTTTCATTTTTCTCTTTCCGCCATTCTGGACAACTCCACACAGTCCACCTCCTAAATTATTCCCTGCGCTACGTTCGTCACTTCCAAACCAGCCGCCACTTCAGCAGCTGGCCGTCCCCACACCATTGTCCATCCCGTGTCCTCGCCACACTGTTACCCGTATACTCTCCCCGACTCTCTCCAATTCGCTCCTCCGCAACTCCGTTCCTCCTATTACCTCTTCATCTCCACCAGACATTTGACGATCACTTCACTTCCGAAGCCGTCTCTATCGTGTAGCCCGCCACAACCTGCCACACCGTCTCATATACGTTCTCTTGGAGGGTTTAACTGTTTCGTGGGTCGATAGCGAGTACCTTTCCGGCAAGCACATAAATCATTTGGTAAAAGGAACACGTATAGAATGCTCTCAATTAAGTAGAAATATGCACTTAAGTGGTAACTGAGTCTAGATAAGCCGTGTCTTTATTTTCGAGGAAAATTAATTGGAAATTTTGCATTGGCTAGATTCAAGAATGTTTTTTGTTAATCGCGAAGACCAAAGTTCGATTATTCGCTGCCTACGCTTGGAAAAGAGTCTAATTTACCGTATGATATTGACTTTTTTTCCTAAGCAAACTTATTAGCACCTTAACACTAACAGTTTTTTTTAATCCTCACCTGTCACTCGTAAAGAGCGTTTCCTACTCGTATTATTTCTATTCCTTTGCTGTACCATTCAAGGGAGGGAGAGGGTCAAAAAACATTCGTGGGAGCGAGAGGGTCAGGCGGCGTGCTACTGTCGTCCGTCGCTGCCACTGATTGCGTCCTGCGCGCTGGAAGGGAGGCGCTTGCGGAAGCGAGACGGAGGGGAGAGAGAGAGAGGGAGGGAGGCAGGGTGAGAGAGAGAGAGAGAGAGGGAGAGGGATGAAGCTCCCTGGAGCTGAAATCCGAGAGGGCGAGTTTCCGGAGGGTTGTGAATTAGCGGGTCGCCGACCTGACTATCAGAGCGGCGCTGGCGGCGCTGGATTAGCGCCCGCTACTCAACACGCGCCACGCGCTGCGAGGAGATCGCCCTGGGGCATGTGATGGTCGATGGGACGGCGACGAAGTAGTTGTTCAACTAAACTGCAAGTACAAAGAATAATGAGAGATGCCGATCTGACTGATGTCGCCACCAGTAATGTCTGACTGATGTCGCGGATATTTTAATTTTTGAAGGTACATTACATGCAACTTTAAGAAAATTTTCAATTCACTTTCGAGATAAATATTAATTTAATACGGACTAGTGTATATTATTTATCAAAAAAGTTGTTTAACTAACACTACACAACTTGACGCATTTTCGCGTCAAAATGATGAAATTAAACCTTAATAAATAATTTATATCTGAAAATGAAGTGTATTTGCGCCATAAAATTGTAATATTCACATACCAATGGAAGTTCAACGATGAACTTCAACGTAGTATTTTTCCATTGTATTTGTTTAGGAAAGGAGTTGTTTTATCGTTTAGTACTTTTATTACTAGGACATTTCTTAACCCAATGGAAGAGTTTCGTCTCTCACTGTATATCAGATATTTATAAAGCTGTTCAAACATCCACAATATTGTGAACTTAAATCGATAATATGTAAAAATTAAAAAAAAGCAACCGCGTCTCAATATAACTACAGCATTAAAGATCTTTCGGAATGAAATCTGTCCTTCATATTTAGATTTTTAAATGAGATCATGAACAATCTTTTTTTAAAACTATAAGTAGTTTTGAATGAAATAAAGGAAATTTTAAAAGCAAGTTTTTCTCCAAAAGGCTCTAAATTTTCTCTTTTACCGTTTTGAACGGTTAGTGATAAAATCACTCAATAACATGACATAAACGCCATTTTGATGATTTCTTTTAATTTTTTAAAAATTACACAAATGTATTTATTTAAAATATCTCTCACGTCGTTAATATTTACATCTATATTTACGGAAACTTTTTCACATTCTTGCATTTGTAAACACAAGTGTTTAGCATGACTTCTTTTGAAATTTTGCCAAAACTCAAAAGATTTTTGAAACAGGTCAAAATTGCCATTTATCAGAAACACTCAAAGGAAATTTTCTCAAGAATGACTTCAAATTTTTCAATTTGTATATAGATATTACCTTCGCCCGAATTTCCTTGAGTTCTCTGAATTTTCGAATATTACTTCGTATTCTTAAAGTCATATTTCAATTCTACTATTAGAGGAAACGAAAAATTCAGCAAATGTTAAAAAAATGTCTTTTAATAGCGATATTTAGAAGTTTGGAAGAGGGTGGGGGCAATACCGAGAAGCTAGCCTAACCTAGCTGGTTTAGAAAACTACCTAGAGCGAAACAATCTGTGTCATTCTGTAGAACCATTAGTTTCCAAGGCCACGTGTCTGCCTTACCAAACTTTTCTTCGTTGTTTTTGCAAACCTCTTGCGACAATAAGGGATCTTGTACCGCTGGTAGATCCGGCGCCGATCCACCGTCGGGTAGCAGGGTTTTTCCCCGACCAGGGATCTCCCACCAGCGGGTCACCGCCCCAGCAGGAACAGGCTCTGAGCTCCCGACCGGTCTCCCGGCATTTGTGATAGTGTAGTGCATGTTAGTGTGTGTGTAAGGGGTGACGAAAAGTCAGGGAATGGGAGAGATCGCGCGCGGTTCGTGGCCCGTTTGTTGGGATATTGCTCCTGCATTCGATGAGTATTGATTGAAGAAATAACGGAAAACTTCCGATCAAGCAGCCGTCCGCTAGAATTCTCCTCCAGACAGCTACAGAATTCCATCTATCTATAACGTCGAATCTAGCTATAATGTCCTGCTGCCGTCGGGACTCGAACCACAGGACCCCTTGGGAGGATACTGCAATGACATCTGTTGATGCCCTGAGCAACCTCTTCCGGTCTGAGTTCCTGGTGATGAAGGAAAAAGCCATTGATGTTTTTTTCATAATCGTGGAGCTTGTTGTTTTTCTGTGCTGAGGCAGCAGAGAGGTTGTTTACTTAAAGCACTGTGATCCTCAATTTCCGATAGTACACTAAACGGCGTGAACAGCAAACATCAAAGAGTTGAGTGTTTTCTTTGAAAAAAAATACGTTTTTGCCGTAAAACGTCACATGTGAATTTATTAGGGATGTATGCTATGAACATATAGCATATTAATTATAATTAAAAATAACAATGTTTAAATTAAATAATGTTATCCTTTATAAAATCAGTTTTGTTTAGACGTTACTGAACAAAGGGATTTATGTGGAAAGGCAAAGAAAGCTAGTGTTAAGTTCACTCTAGACGGAGTTTACCGTTCCTAATGGGATTCAGCTATTATCTTCGAACCATTAAAGCCCATTATCGACATTTGTCGACGCACATTTCTGGTAAAATTATATTTGCTCCTTTTGCACTAATTTGCAAATTTCATATCTTTGATAGATGGAGGCACTTTAAATGAAACACACAACGAAGTTTTGGCATTGCTGAATGTTGGATGCCAATTTAGCCAAAATCGCTAAACAATTGTACGCTCTTGCTCCGAGTGTATTCATGACGTATCTGGGGAAGCTGACGGGGCATGCATGCAGCCGAGATCTAAGGGTTCCGCCACAAAAACAAAAACAAAAACAAAAAACAACCGCTCATTGTAAATCCAGTGGTTGGCGCTTTGAAGCGCTCTTGTAATATAGTTTAGCAACATAACTGGTTTAGCGCTAAAACTTATAATGAAATGCCACCAGGGAGCCTCAGCAAATGACTCCGCGCACGGACATTTCGACAAAGGGCGAGTGCTATGTACACAAAATCATGTTGGGCGTTAATGGGTAAAAAACAGCCCGTATAAAGACCTTAAATTGACACTTCTGTTCCACAGAACTGTTATTGCATTTTTATTGGCTGGCCGGCCTTTACGATGCGCAACTCGTACTACGACGCAACTCAGTGGGGAATTTTCTCATCTTATCCCTCTGCTAATTCACGCCCTGACCCAAGGAAACCGTGACGACTTTCAACTCTTCTATCCTTCTCATAAAAGCGCGAATATACTGAAGTAGGTTTATTCCGCTGTATAAGCGGCTTGACTAACGTGTTGTAAAGGACTGTATGCTGTCAGAATTCAAGAGTCTATCAAATATACTCCCTACACAAGTTATAAACATTTTGAAATTTTTCGAAAGTTGGTAACAACAAGAGTGATTTGAACATGCTAGTCGCAGCACTTGCTACATGGTGACAAAAAGCCCGTGCCTGAAGCGCGACTTATAGCGTTACTGGGTATTTGCACCAAAGAAGAGCAATACAATTAGTTTTATGTGCTGAGTTCTATTGAAATTCATAGGAAAATGAAAGTTCCGTGCGTCTGATCATGTATATTCTTCTACAACTCTCCAAGTAGAACGGCAATTACTGTGGGAAAACTATTCTGTATAATAATGTTACGTGATAGAAGCTTCTCAATCACTGAGGCGAGTCACAATGAGATCAGAGCGCCTTGAAACTATTTGACAGAAGACAAAACGATCATGAACCACGGAATATATTATCAACAATGAATGTGGTGCATTTGTGAAATGTGTCGTGTCCTCGTGTTTTCCTTGTGTTCGTGTCCTCTTATAAGACGAAAGTCGAAATTATGAGCGTTGAGAGATTGTGTTGGTATTGAAATGAGATAGATTAGGATGATGTAGTGTTAAGAGTGTTATAATAATATTGTTTTCAAATTGTTAGAAAAAATCGGAGAAATAAAGAAATAACGGTTTAAAAAGGAGAGTATCTAGAAAATTAATATTCATAGTCTTATCTTATATACGATTGGGCCGCAGCGGGAAGAGAGTATTGTAGATGATTGTATTGAATCCTCAGGGAACGTCGGGTAATCGGATAGTATAGAATTAAATGAAAAAAAGGTATTGATACAGCACAGAAAATAAGTGAAGGGAAAGTTGGAAAACAGCAATCTTGGTAAACAGTTGTAGGTTCAATTGCAGGAAGCAGATTTATCAAGGTTGGAGTACAACATTGCTTTCTTGCAGATACGGCTTCCATAGCGAAACGGAGAAGAATGGAGTTGGAAGGAGGTGGGTGGAATAGAGTGGGAGAATGGAAGTGTGACTGCAGCCAAACTTGCTTTGGGTCACCGACCTCGCGTGAGGTCGCGTGATACTGCCACCCAGCCGGATTCGCACAATTGCTCTTAAGTTTTGGACACGCAATGACATTAAAATTGGTCCGTAGTAGGGTAGTGTGCCGCTTGGTGAAACAGCAATGTAACAGCGTTCAATCGAAAGAAAACATGTTAAACTAATGTAAATTATACAACCTGTGGGCCTTTTTTTGGTATTGTTGTTCTAGGGAAAGGGATCATTACTGGATCACATAAATGTATCAGTGGGCAGGAAGCTCCGTTGTCGCGTAACACGTGATACATTTGGAGCTAAATTTTGTTTCATTATTTCTGCACTGTAGTGCCAATAGACCGCCTACTGCAAGAGGTTTTACGTACCTTCCCTAGACCCTGACATAGCCAATCCCAATTTTTATATTTAAAGTGAAGAGGAATAAAAAATAAAAATATCAAATAATTTGTGTGGTTAAAGTAAGAGCTACTGTTTAATTAAGACTATTGTTGTTATTTAAAAGCAGTAAATTTTAAATTCAATCATTACAAATAAATTTGAACTATTGCCTAATTTTAAATTTTTATCAACGATACTTATCTAATTTATTTGTTTTTAAGTGGAAAATTGCACTCAGGGTAATAGAGCAGGAAGCATAGGACCTACAGTTCCTTGTAAAAGAGCGTTGCATGCCAGATAGCAGTACGAATGGAAACAGTACAATGAAGCATCTTTGCGGCCGAGCCTGGTGAAACGTAGAAGGCTGAAGTTGGAGAGGAGTGGTGGACCGCAGCTAAACCCAGGATAGCCCAGCGCCCTCGCGTGAATCCCCTGCAAAGAGACTGCGAGAGCACGGCTGAGCAACGCGTTGGTCCTTTTAAGTATGTAATGCGTCCGTGTTAATTGTCCTCATTCCACACCCGCTCTTTACCGACGCCTCCGCAGCTACTTTCCTTTTGTTGTAATGGTATTTTTTTGGACGGAATTGCATTGCGACAGTGTGCCATGCTGGCAAAGACGTGACAACGAAATCACGAGTACCGATCTTCTTAAGTGATTCTTTTAATTTTAAACTAGTGGAAATGCAATTTAAGTTTAAAATCACCTACATTTGGTTCTGACTTCTTGCTTTCTAGATCGCAACTTCGACGTTATTCGAGTCGAAGCGAGAAGTGTACTTCAAAAAGATATCCATAGATTGCAGTTTAAGCGAAGTTATCTGAGAACAGCTTAGAGGCCACATCTTCGATTAATTTTGCAAAAACTAAGATTTAATTTAAACCATTGTTTAAATACTCCGATATTAATGAGAACAAAGTGTTGAAGCGAAATCGATAGAGTAGTTTTTGCGTCACAATGCAACAGACATACGCACATTCCATTTTATTTATATATCGATTATATATTTGAAGGAATAGGAAAAGTAATGGTTTATTTTTAAACGGCGACCACTAGCTAAAAAAGACTTTAAAACTCAAACCTTTTAATATTGAGATGTATTAGAAAAGCATAGTTTAGACCTAACATGTAGAACGTATGTACATACTTCATGCCATGCGGGTGCATGTGGAAGGTTTATAACGAATATTTGTCATATTGACAAATAGTGAAACAACAAATAATGAAAAAAATCGGTAACAATCGAACAATCTGTTTCTGAGAACAATGATGATAAAATTAAGAAAAGTTATTGTGTAATTAATTTCTTCTAACTATTTTCCTGCTCCAGGACAATTTATTGGGCTTATTTTCCTATTAAGTACAATTGCTGAGGGTTGCCAATAATAATGAGGAACTTTTTAGTTATTTATTTACCACATAAGATTTATATTCATGTTTTTTATATAGACGTGGTAGATGTTTTATACAGAATAGGTACCCACTATCATTTGTTCTGTGTTTTGTTGACGTTCTTTTTCTTTTAGGACCTGCAAAAAAATACAGTAAAATACATTAACAAAACATAAGTTTCATATTTCTTTCCACTTTGTAACTTTCAAATATCAGCTGATACGTTTTCAGCGAACAGTTGATGTCTGTACGTTAAAGTAACTTTCCATGTAGAGGCCAAGTCGGTCTCAAGTGGTACAATAGAAGCAGCCTACTCGAAGAGCCCGCGAACAGCTTCGTCTGTGTGGAAACACGCGTGCTTTCTGCGTGACAGTCTGTCGGACAGATAAGGACCTTTCTGTGGTTTTAGCCTAGGTAGAGAGTGCCTGTTATCACTGCGTGATGAGATATCTGAGAGTGGACACTTGATGGACTTTGTACACGAGTGTTGACATTCGTGAAAGCCAAATTGCTAGAAATTCTCTGAAAGTTTTACTACAGGAATTCCTGCAACAAAAAAGGCAATGATGGCAAAAATAGAACAGGTTTGTGGGTTTGTTTGTTTAGCAAATAGTATATTGCCATTTCCAAGTACTAAAAAAAGTGTCATTCTCAATTACTGTCTACAGAAATTGTGGTCAAGCTAAGGAAATTTTGAAGTAGGTGTCTTATTATTTGTGAAGGTACGACCGACAACATATTATACTATTTAGGTACTTTCGGCGTAGATTCATTCCCAGAAAAAAGTTCGGAATAGAAAGGATCACGTTTTACATAAACGCGCCAGACGAACAGGTCGATGGTCGACAGACGAGGATGACGATACTGGGAAAGAAGAATATGAATGACTAAAAGCAACATACATTTACGGGTAACTGTATTTATATTGACATTACAATTTACTCAATGAAATATAACCAGGAAGGGAATAAACAGAACAATGACATAGCCTTATTGTAAATTAATAAAAGTAAATTGATGTAAGCGAATTGAAGTAAATGAGATTAACCGAGACTTGTAAATTAACACGAATGAAGCTTATGAATGTTACATTATTTTGTCACTGTTAAGGAATGAAATATAATTGGTTGGGCTTGTGATTTATTGCTCTCATGGCAAATAATACTGAGAAGAAAATCATAAAAAGAACTTATTTGAAGTTAAAATTGAATTTGCAAGTGCATTTAGTTTACAAAGAAGATGTAAACGAGTCATTTTTTCGAACAAGAGAAATAGTTAATGATACCAGTTAGTGGACAAATTACGTCCACCTGCATGTCTTGATTAGTTACCCTTCATATTGCTTATGTAATCTTCTACGAGATCCATACCTGCAACACTAAATTTCTCTAATGCTGGGGATTTCCAGCTCCCTCTGCGAGCACAGGCGCGTCGCACCATAATGCACGCGCCAAAATACGCAGAAACAGAGTGAAAGGAGGTCGGAGGAATTCGCTCACTTGTGCAAATATTGTGATTCCTCGTAGAGAGGAAGGTGCGAAGACACCCTGAAGCTGCAGGCCCTCAACAGAAGTGGTTTACAAAAGTGATGAATTTATTTATGGTTACACTGCAATGTGTTATATACTGGAATTGATTTTCAATAAACTTCTGGTAGTTTATTTTTGCGTCTGAGAGGAGCTGTGAACGAAAAGGACGAAAAGAAAAAGGCACATATATATAAAAAGGTAAATAAATTGAAAGACAGGAAATAATACAATAATGTAGAAAGTGGATTGAATGAATCAGACTGGATATCATACGTCAGAGAGAGGGAGAGGAAGAGGGAGAGGGAGACCGGAAATATGTTTAATTTAGTTAATATTGCTTCATAGTTCTATTTGATTTCATGCAAATAAAGGCAAATTTATAAGGAATATGTCATTAGAATCTTAGGATTAGAGATCTTTATCATTCCAAGACTTAAGAAAGCACTAATTATTAAATTGTTTCTTAAGTTGAAAATTTTCTTCTGAACGTAACACGATGTAATTCATGATATTTTAATTTAATATTTTTCTAAAATGTAGCCATATATCTATTTATGTAAATGTTAATTCGTACACCACCCCTTTCTATATCATCTCATCATAATAATCACTAGTCATTTGTAGTTATTTTGTAGTTTTAGAGAAGTGGATACATTTCCACAAAATGCATGTAATACTCGTAATAATGTTCTAGAATATCGATAGTACTTGAAGGCAACACTCAGTATGTACTTTTGCCTTTAATTATTAGTTTATTAAACTTTTTGAATCAAATGGAGCCAAATTTTGAAGGATTACATTTCAGTCGCCGAGAAAAAACGTGTGGGTGGGGTGGTGTGATTCAAAATGTTTCCTAAAATGTATTATTTGTTTTACCAAAAAACAATTCGCACTGCACGTAGGTATTGATATCGTTCGATGATAGGTGGGACAAGGCAAAGTCATCGAGACAAGAAGGGAGCGAGCAGTGGTGGCTGATCAAAACTCAAAGGTTCACAAATAATTCCAAATGGACTCCATGCAACACCATATAACGAATTTCTACACCCAGTTGTATCACTCCATACTTCAAATTCCTCACCTAGCCAACTTCAGACTCCGGAAAACTCCTTCTCACAGAACCAGAATTAAAAATAGATATTTATACCAGGTTAATCAAATTTTCCGAAATAGATTGTTTTTAGAAGTGTGTGTAAAAGATTCCCTCGTCCAAATCAGTATGTAGTATATTTTTAGGTAAATTAGAATGTAAGCCTTTATTACATATGTAAAGTGTATTATAAATACTAATCTATGTATGCCCTAGAAATAAAAACAGAAGGTGCTGGCTGATCAGGTGCAAAGGTGGGGCGGGGCGGAAGGAATGGAATTCATTACTTCTTGGTATAACATTCCACTCCACGGCCGTGACATGAAAACACAAAACTTCTCCAATATAAAATCATGACAAAGTTAATAAAGGATTGAGGAGGTATGAACCACAAAGTATATTTTGTAATATAAGTATAAGTTTAATATAAAGAATAAACAGCTGTACATGTGTTTCCGTAGCAACTGAAGATGGTTAAATAAGCCCCGAAACACGTGTATGGATGTTCTTCTTTACATTACATTTATATTCTACTGTACTTTGTTGTTGCAACCTCATCGATCTTTAATTAATAATCATTATGCATTACCACAATATATCTGATGCCACCACGGAATTTATTCATAACACAGTTATCCACATAGAGAGAACTTTAACCCTGATTCACTTCCTACAACAGCACGCATGCACGTCATTTTCTTTAGAGTTCCTAATCTAGTAAATCCGCGAGTTCACGGACGCCTGACGCGGCAGACCGAACGTGCCTTTCCTTTGAAACTTTTCCTTCTCTCCGACCTTTCGACTTCCCCAAAATTTCGAGCGCGGACGCCCCGGCAACTGAATTTAGCCCGCTTGACTCGCGTCCACGCTCCAGGACGAGCGTGTAATACCGCACGCGTGAGCGCTCGGTCACGCGTCGTCACTTGCGACGCGGTTTGTTTACACGCGCAGCCTACATGAACACGATGAGCCTCCGCACCCTTCTCGGTACGAGAGCCGCGACCGCTTTGGATTCTGCCGAAGCGGATCTCCGAGGAAGAAGAGAGGAAAAAGGAATTATGATGAGGGAATTGAAAAGATACGTATGCTGCCCCGTTCCCTTTTTCAGAGTTATGTCTTTTATATTTTCATGTTTCATGCGTGGCCAGTTGGGCGATCAAGTGCACACATACACAGACGTTCATGCATTCTCATAAATACATGTACACATACATTCATACACATACGTACACACGTATACATCCACACACACACACATGTATATATATATATATGTATATATATATATATATATATATATATATATATATATATATATACACACACTCATTCTTTCTCACACTCTCATATTTATATATACACACACTCATACGTGTATACACACACTCGCACACATGCAGTGTCAGATAATCATATTGCAACCTGAATGTACGAAAATAACGGTAGAACCATGTAGATATGATACATTCTGATAAACAATAAATACACAACAGAAGCAATGTTTGAATATCATTCCAAAGAATCAGAAAACAAAAAAACAGCATTTCAAGAAACGTGTAAAGTGTGCAAGATCGGTCGAGATGGTAGCTACTTGTAAAGATTTTCAATCAACGTGTCATATCATTTTTAAATGTCTTGAAAAATATACTTATTGCTACATGCTTTAGGAGTTGGAAAGAATTCACCCCGAAACAATATTGAAAGGGATATTGTTACGAATAAAACTCGACGGAATCCATGAATGGTTTTAAAGTGTTAAATAATGTGAATAACAGAGGCGGATTAATATTTTTGCCGCCTGTAGGCACATCAAATTTGCCGCCCCCTGTTTAAAATCAATGTTACATTTCAAATTGTAACGTTTCAGTAACAATTCCTCATTAATTTGAACGTTTTAACTTTAAAAGTAACATTACATTTTGCACATTGTTTTCATAAATTAAATACATTTTTTGGATTAGCTAATTTTGGATATAAACTGTATCTCCATAGCAAGTAACGTTCAACATTATTAACGTTTCAATATTGATACGTTACCATTAAAAGGAAACTAAAACATGACAACTAGAATTGTAACATGTTTTCTTTCATCAACGGGCCTTACTTTCAGATTCATATACTTCTGAAATCATAAGGTATACTCTAATGAAGTAGACAAATAAATAGCTTGTATTAAATATTAATATGATAGATTTTTATTTACAACAACTGAAGGATTAGAATATTACGACGTTGTAACAGTTTTTATAATTTTCGATTTACCATTATAAACAAGGAATATAACATTTAACGTTTTGAATGGGGTTTTTTATACAGTTGAAATAACGGTTTATTAATTATAGCTAATTTGTCTATTGATGTACAATTTTGCCACGTGCCTTTTGGTTTTTTCAAACTCCTTACTCTAAGAATGTAATTCTTTCTGCTCAATCAACCAATCAAGTCGTTGGCGAATCCTTTTCATGTATTCTGTAACATTGAAAATGTCCTATTTGAAATTCAAACTTAATTTACAAATCAAAGGTTGAGGGAGCGGCATTAGTCTCGTTTAAATAATTTTTAAAATAAAAGTATGATTTATACTGTTATAGTTTTTAGAGAACCTAAATTTTTTTAGAAAATATCAAGAAAATTTTGCGCCTTTGAAAATTTGCCGCCCTTGAAACTTTGCCGCCGTAGGCACGTGCCTACTGTGCCTATGCGTAAATACACCTCTGGTGAATAAGTAAGACGTACAAAAGCAAGTCAAATTAGCGTGGCAAACACTTTGTTGTTTTATGAATGATATAATCTCTGATATTAGAAAGATAATAGGAACACTATTAATAATCATTATTATACAGGTAAACAATTGTACAGGAAAACATGTTCATAATAATAATTATTATAATTACACACCTTTGCTTTATTGACTTTCTTTTTTATAGTTCAATCACCTTTTTACAGCTCATCACGAGAGATCTGCAAATTTCCAAGTGTATATTGTCATTACCATTGACTTTCCGTGTATTAAGAATATTATTTTTGCAGTATCTGTTAGAAATGTAAAACTGCCATTTAAAACTGGGAATAATCATTTCACTTCAGTGTAAAAGTGTTTTATTCAATTCTGTTAGAAAAAAGTAGGCAACATTGAGCAATGAGCCTGTTTGTGAAACTCCCATAGTCCCAGTGCTACCACAACAATTGTTATGTATATGCGGATTAATGCAGATGTGCATTTACGTTTCAACAGTGCGTCTCGTGTCTGACTGCTCCCGAATATTCAACGCGAGACATACACGAGCTCATAGATGCAAAAATATGCATAGTACACGTATGATGTTTCAAAAATGACTTTATATGTATGTTTTGACAAGGACGTGAAAACTAAATTTAGGGTGACAAAGCGTTTCCCGTTCCTGACAGACATAGTGCATATTCTCTAGAGAACTTTAGTATCATGTTCCATTTTACATGTACATCCACTTTGTTTTTATGCTTCTCTAGAATAATAATTGATAATTCAAATGAATGTATCCGATTATTGATTGCTAGCAGAAGCACTGAGCATGACCGTATTTTTATTACCACAATCATCTTTTAGATCGGAAATGGAATGAACAACTATGGGGTCCTACATTGAATCTGTAATATCAGGTGCAATAAATTGAACTTACATCCTTGCTCCGCGTTGAGTTGGCTCCAACAAGGCAACATCTGATGTCACTTCAGTGCCTCTGATCGGAATGTCCAAGGATTTAAGACCCGATGGTGGCGGGATTTTCGAAATATGTAGGTCGAATTCACCCACTGTTTGGAGGAGAATTCTGGCGACCGTCTGCTCTTTCCATGGTTTCTTCTAACAACTTGGGTGAATGTCGGAGTAGCTCCTTAACAGTATTAAGCATTATCTTTCTTTCCTCTTTCATGTCCTATCCTCACCCCTTTCTTACACACACACACACACTTACATGCTCTACACTATCACGCATGTCGGGAGCTTAGAGCTTGTTCGGGCTGGGGCGATGGAGATACCTGGATGGGGAATCCGCTGCGAGATAACGTGTAGGTCGGTGCGTGTCTCAGAATCCAGCAGACGAAGAACGCCGCCACATCTTGTGACAAAAACGTTCACTACACTAACGGGACTTATGACCATAACAGCTGACACCCCCGGAAACGTCATCCACCCCGTTTTGATAATCTCCCACCCTGCTCCGCCACGATCTATCTCGTAACTCTCCATCTTGTGAGCGGCGGCGATGGTGTGACGGTTAGCGTATCGGACTGGTATACCCAAGTTGGCGGGTTCAAACCCGAAGCCGTGGATTTCTAAGGGCGAAAAAATTCTTCCTACGCCTTCCGTCGGAGGGGAAGTAAAGCCGGCTGTCCCATGTTAGTAGATTTACTTGCATGTAAAAGATCCTCAAGCCTAAATGACGCCTCTGAGCTAAATTCAAATCGCCTGTTTCTCGCCCAAGAAATACCTCCTTTCTCTGCTAGTTGGTGAAAGGAGCGTAGCGAAATTTGCGTGGTCAGACGGAAGAGCGGGCCTAATGGCATGAGTCTCGCCACGTAAAATAAGGCAAATACAAATTCAAAAATTCAAATCTTGTCCCACTCTACCCGCCTCGCCCAGCCTCGTGAACGCCCTGCTCGCCCCGCACACAGCTCATAATATAACAAACCGGATGCAAACATTTTTCATTGCAGTTGAAATCGGCCCCGGCCGAATACGAACGCGAAGGATTCGAGATTTGAATCCACGGCAGCCACGACACATTTCCTTCTTCCGCTTTCACCCGCTTCTTTGTCACCATGCGGTAGCTCGCGGCCTGCCTGTAGCTCCGGCCACACGGCTCCATATCGAACGCGATGGGGGAACAAGAGTCGGGCGATCGTGCTGTTGGAATTACGACGGGAAGACTCCCGCGGGGCACGGTCGGGCGACCGTCGCCAACAAAGCGCCGCATTTCGCCTCCCGGTGGGTCCGTCGATTTGTTCGCTTTAAGTGTTGCACGCGAGCAAGGTCGCCGCGGCTAGTCGGGCAGAATAAAGAGGTTAGGGTGGAACCTGGGATGCACCGTTAAAATGGGGGTTGTAGTGGTAAACCCGTTCAAAATTGGAAGTACGGGTAGTCAGACTTTGTCCCGGGGGTATTATTTTGTTGTTTTTTTAGTTGACATAATCTTGTTTGTATTAACTTCGTTACACTGGCTAGGTTTGACGGCCTTACAGACTAGATATAGCACTCCGGAATTATTTAACGCTGCACTTAGAGTATATTAATGGCGAATGGTTAACGTAAATAGTGCATGTGTTAGGTTTACAATAGATCAGAGCAAATGTTTGAAATTTTCGGAAAAGTGTGATCTCAAATTTGATTGACTTGTGAATGAAGACGTCAATTATTGTTTCCAATTATTTCATTATAGGAAAGTAGAATACTTTATGAGTTGGAAGAAAAACTAGCACTGTATTTAAATATATCCCAAAACGCTTGTCGAGTTGCTCGCTTTAAATGTTGGGCACGAGGAAGATTACTGCTCGTAGCTGAAGGGAATAAAGAAAGAACAGGCGAGGGAATGCAACTCGAAAAGGTGGCTACATTGGTAGAACACCTTTAAAATTATGTAAATGAGGGAGGGCATAAATCTTGTTTGAAGAATACACTTTTTGCAATGTTGAGGATGGCAATTACCATTTTTTGATTTTTGCGGTTGTATATGAGCACAATTTGTTTAAAAGTGAGATATAACTTTCATTGACTATTATTTCAGTAATGATTTAAATGTAACACGTGTTTTTATATTTTTTTTATAGTATTAAATGAAACTGTTTTCATTTCGAAATATCTCTGTATGCGTTCGACGATTTGATCGCTTTTGATGCTTCAAGCATCTAGCTGCGCAGAATGAAGATGATAGAGTTGAGGTGGGGATGATACCAGAAAATATGATTTTATTGTTTGAAAATACGAAGTTCGAAGTGCGTGCTTATTACGCAGAATTACATTTTAAGAAAACCGCTTCAAACTGATACAACACAGAAATGCATATTTTTTCAGGCCTGATGATAGAGAACGAAACAAGTTTAAGTCAATAAATTACAAAATACCAAGATAACACCAGACTATTATAATAGAGGTAAAATCTCTCAAGCAATGTCTTAATAATCCAACTAATACTATTTCCCCTTCGCTTTTGATTGATTCGCATGGATTGGTGTGCGTTAGTTTTGTTTCTCCAGACTTATAGATCTTGACTTCCTTATTTCATTTCGGAGAAAAACTGACAGGCCACGTCTTTGAGAATTTATTTCAATTGAACTCATAAGTATAATTATTGATTATTTTGTACTAGTATCAATTAAAACTACGCTGACGGATAGTGTGGTTGATAATGAAAAAACATTCGATCTTTCGAGTGTAATCAGTTATTACTTAAATGATTGAAAAGAAATGCTGTAACTTATTTTATGAAAAATTTTAATGAGTAATATCACAATTATAATAATAAAATTAAAGGTGAACATTTTCACACATATTAATTTGTACTTAATAATTCGGCAATCAAAATTATTTTTGCGAAGTGCCTGCACAGTTGGGCAAGAGGTGGTATTAATTTTAGGTTGTTATAATTATTGGCGGTCTTGCTCAACCTTTCATCCATCAATTCAAATATTAATCGTTCATTTCATTAGCAGGATTAAATCAAATAATCTAAATTAATTGAGAAAGATTAAAATTAATTAAATTTCACATTACGGTATAACGCCCTTAGAAAACATCCATTTAGGAGGATTTGCTCTCCTTCTCTTCCTCAGCTTTAATTCTCATTAGTCTGAAAATCGTTGGAGAAAACTTCACGAATGACACTTCTTAAAAAATTCCTTGTCGTGTAAATGATTGCGTCTGAAGTAGAGAACATCTTACTGGTCAGCGAATGGTTTTTGCTTAGACGTACCGTGTAACAAAACTCAATGGCAAACCGTCAGGAATATACCACATATACAGAGAGAAGAGTTACAGACGTCTGTTACAATACTCATCCGAAACTGGTTTTACAAAGTAATCTAAACTTTTGCGAATACGAATTATCCAAACCGTTAGTGAATATGTTAGTGCGTGATTAGTAAGTATGTCAGCATATGACATGATTGCTGGACTAATATGCGAGACTCTGGTTACAATTTTTACATGTGTAATTATGTTACGAATAAAAGTTTTGTTGGCCTGAATACCTCTTAACACCTCCAAATGATTTCTAGCACTATGAAGTCATAACCATATCTGACAATTTTATTTACTTGTCTGGGTTTGTGAGAAGTTTGTTTTCTGCTGTTTCTTTAGTCAACTGTAAAATGCACCAATAAAGAATCCGCATGGTGGAGGACTTGCCTGGTTTGGTGCGTTGTTGTATCACGAATGGTATCCAATTCGCGAACTACCAGACCGAAAGACGTTTGAAGGCCTAGGCGAAATGTCATCGTTATTGATATTGGCAGCATAACTTTGAAAGTGGTTTTCTATATGTATCTCGTTTATCACATTTATTATTTTTAAAGTTAAATGAAGTTTTGGATTATTGTCTGATCAGATTATTTTATCTTATTGCTTTAATGTTCGTCTTTGCTTCTCCACTCAACTATATTTTTTCATCAGAACCCTTAGACTATTTCATTTTATTTTTCCTATATTCTTTAAAATCCATTTTTTCTTTTTCTTTTCTCATTTCGTTCTATTTGGTGTGCTATTTTATTGACACTTAATACATTGGCACCAATCCGGTGGTTGGCATATTCCGTGTTATTTGTTAGCGTGTCACTCAACTCAGAGTTCTGTAAGCTGGACAAAAGCACGCCACTGTTTCAGTCTGAGTCAGGAAATTTACGAACCAATTGGCTGCGAAGTTTTTTTAAGAGTTAAAAAAAGTGTTTCACTTCGCCATGTACTAAATACGCGCTGCCAATAAATTACAATGCTGTTTCGCCGTTTGACGTTTTCAATGTGTGTAGTCGTGAATCAAATACAAAACTGGGGAAAGAGGGTGTCTAGTCTGCTGGAACGTTTCGTTGTAATCTCGTCTGCTAGGGAACTTTAAATGGGCAGAGGATGTTTGAGTGGAGATTCGCTCAGATTGCAAGATTACTAAGCAAAGCTCATTTTTAATGGTAGCAAAAGGGTAAGATAATAACTGATCACGTAAAGGCTGTTTTACCTCGGTGAAATATGAGATTAACGAATCGCTGTGCCTTGTTGGCTGAACACCCAGGTAGGTTCGGTTGATTTTGCAGTTGCTCCAGCCCCAAGCGTGTTATTTCTCTAGAAGATCTCGTGTAGCGCTCATTCAATTTTTGAGGTCTCAATATGTTAATAATACATTTATATATATATATATATATATATATATATATATATATATATATATATATATAATTAACTTATATGTATACTTATTGTTGGATGCTTAATAATTCAGTTCGATATCTCAAATGCCAAAGATTCAACTAGATATGTATTGAGAAAATATTATTTAAGTTATTTTTATGGGATACCAGAATGTGTAGCAATAATATTAAAATTTTCAAGGTATTAAATATGTGATCTTACCACTTCGGTCAGTAACGATGAAAATATTTTGTAAGTACATTTTGGCATGTCCAGACTAAGGCCGGATTAATTTGATTGTTCTTGCAAATGGGAAGGGGGGCGAGGTTCTCAAGCGTTATGTAATTATTTTGAAGGAGTTGAAGCGCGCGTTACGTGTACCAGATTGAAAAAAAGTGCTGTCAAGAGTGTCTGTGCGACTATTTCCATATTGCAGTTCCTTCCAATGATTAATGTCGTACTTGCCCACATCAAAATTTCTTCAAATAACCAATTCTATTCTGACGGGGGTGAGCAAATCATTGTGTGAACTCGCGGCACGGTTTGCCGTCCCTTAATCAAGAAACTTCACAACACCCCAATTTCACATGCTCCCGAGATCCCGAAGTTGTTCAACCGAGAAGTCGGAGGGTCAAGCGCACGATGACCAGCGCCGCGTTCACTGCTGCGTGAAATGTGCTCCGCTCAGCGGAGGAGTTAAGAGAAGACCGCGTCGAGGCTGTGGCACACTGGGAGATTACTCAAGCTTTGAATTCACTGCCAGGAATATCAATCACGGTTAAGAGATAATGATTGTGAATGCAGACGCAGGTCTCACGACCAAAAAATGCCGAGATGTCTGCCAACCGGAATCACATCCATTAAACCTAGATCTAGCAGAATATGACGAGAATCAATCCACTTGTAATGCATGAAAGTTTAATATTGAGTTAATGAAAAATGAGTATAACGAAGAAATGGAAATGTTTGGGAGAATAAGACCCAGAGAATGTGAAATAAATGAATGAACGAGATCTTTAGCTGCAATACTCGTAGACTTGTTTTCTGTTGGTCATAGGGGAGAAAATCGATTGGGTTGAAAGAATGTTCTCATTTGTTTTCCAGTAGAATAAGTCCTGTAAAATCGCGAATATTTATTGATAATACGAGTGTTCTCGTGACATATATTTTCTTTCGAGTGCATAAAAAGTTCTCAAACTTCGACTAAAACTCCTGTTGACAGTCGAACACCGTGAAGGCATGTTGAAATATTAAATTATAAAGAAGGAAAATTGCATGAAATAAAACTCGTTACGGCACCCAGTGTTTCGAAATTCCGGCGTTTGCTCCTCTGTCGCCTCAGCCGGAAACATTTCATTCGCAATGCTACATCTTTCGTCCTTGTAGCGTAAATTACTTTAAAACCGGGATATGTTAGCTTGCTATTTTCAGGAAAAAAGATATACTAAAACTATTAAGACTTTAGACCAATTTTTAATGAAGATTATTGAAATTCTAACCTACCGTTCGAAACATTCACTCTAAGCAAAATAATATTCTAATGTTAGATTAAGTTAACTTAACACTTGTGTCGTACAACAAAAGTATGATAAATTCTCCAATATTTTTGGATGAATATATTAAATTTTTTGCTACAGTTGTAGCCAAAAACTTTAACTGATCACTCAAGGAATTAAAGTGAAAGGGATTTGAATAAGATTTTACCATAAAATGTTGACATAAAATATAAAAAATTTTGATAATTTAGCCGACAACAGTATTTAAAACTCGTCATATAGTGAAATAAGATTGAGGGGGAGTACAATCAACTTGTATTCAATTATGAGGATGGAATATTTTAAAATGTTGATAATATACGGTCTAAATATTTAAATACAGGTATCATCATTCTCAATTCATTAAGTATATTATAATTCATGGTATCATATATTACAGTTTATGATAACATTATAGAAATTGACATTGTATCAAAATTTAGTTATTTCAATACATTTGAAATTAGCTCTTAATACGTTTTATGATATTTGGATAGAGGGAACTATGAACTATAGCGTTAGCGATTTGTTTCGTTTTCTTATCGCTGTCATTAGGTAGTTTTAATATTTAGCAATACCCATGATAAGGATTATTAATAGCGTTGATTGGTCATTTTATAAGGAACTTCCCAGGAAAACACTGATTAAAAGATCAAAACGAGCATAAATCGTGACGAGAGAAGAAAAGGAACTCTTGAAATGTTCCATTTTATTGTTAACAAAACTAGCGAAATTAAGGGCTTTCAGTTCTCATATTCTTTTTATTTTTTTGACACATGTGTGACACATTTAAAAGTCATGAAGGCAAGTTTGCCATGTGGGTGAACATTTATAAATTCACAATTTAGGAAATTGGTGCTGCTTCCTGAATTACTATTGAACATGAAAATCTGTTAGATTCTTCTTTATTTGTTATATTTCTTCGTTAAATTTAGATTACTTCATTTTGGAGAGTAATACTTGACGTTTGCGAGCGAGAACAAAATATGTTTTGTTCAACCCAGTAACAGAAAGTTAGTAGTAATCAAAGCAGATACAGAGTGTTCTTCCCTAAAAATTAAAACACACTCCTACTTTTGTAAATCACAGTGGTTAGCGAAAAACAGGTGTAAAGAAGAAGAAAAACACAATAACCAAGTTTCAAAAGGAACGTTAAATTTGTTTGGAAAAAAATCAATTGTAGTTTCGTTACGAACTATAGGCACATATTCGGTTTCATTATAGTGGTGTGCAACAAGATATCATTCGTATAATAGTCAAATACATTGCAACTGGAGCCCATCGGTACATCCTTTCAAATTAACTTTAAATAATTTTTCATGTCGTAACATTATATTAAATTTATAAGTTTGAAAACAAATTGAACTTTAGCATAAAGGAGACCTAAAAATATATTTTTTGCATTCTGCATTCATTAAGAAAAATTGTGAAATGTAATGACATCAGATGAAGTTACTTCTGCAATTCGAAACACCGGCAGGACGACTGGGAAGAAAATCGCAAGGAAGAGGAAGGAAAGTTCGCGCGCTGTCCGTAGCACCTGCCTGGTGTTGATCGGAGAAACCACGGAAAACTGCCGATCAGAGCAGCCGACCGCTACAATCCTCCTCCAGACAGGCGACATGACCCCAGCCTCGCTATCTAACTAGCGTCGACAATCCTGCCACCGGTAGGTCTGGAACCCTAGGTCCTCCCGGTCAGAGGCACCGTATGTGTATGTTCGGACTATTGTACTGGCCGCCCTCGCCGAATTCCTCGCAGGGCAAGGGGCTCCGGCGAGAGCGACGCGAAGTGGCGGGGCGGGGAGGTGGCGGCCCGTCGCACAGATCGCGAGCAGTGTCGACACGTCAGATCGATCGCGCGCAGCCACCGGAAACGCCTCCGCCTCCGCCCCCATCCCATCCACCCATGCCTCCCCTTCCCGCCCTGCCCTGCCCTGCCCTGCCCCCACTTCTCGCCACAGCCGCCGCCCCCATCCCATCCACGCCCCCCCTGCCCCCCCCGCCCCCCCGCCCCGCCCGGCCCCCACTTTTCGCCACCGCCGCCGTCCCCATCCCACCCACGCCGCCCCGCCCCGCCCTGAACTGCCCCGCCCTGAACTGCCCCGCCCTGAACTGCCCCGCCCTGAACTGCCCCGCCCTGAACTGCCCCGCCCTGAACTGCCCCGCCCTGAACTGCCCCGCCCTGAACTGCCCCGCCCTGAACTGCCCCGCCCTGAACTGCCCCGCCCTGAACTGCCCCGCCTTGAACTGCCCCGCCCTGAACTGCCCCGCCCTGAACTGCCCCGCCCTGAACTGCCCAGCCCTGAACTGCCCCGCTCTTACCCGCCCTGCTCCGCCCTGCCCTCACTTCTCGCCACAGCCGCCGTCCCCATCCCATCCACGCCCCCCGCCCCGCCCGGCCCCCACTTCTCGCCACCGCCGCCGCCCTCATCCCACCCACGCCGCCCCGCCCCGCTCCACTTCTCACCGCCGCCGCGAAGCCCAGATACCGAAAGCAACGATCCGCAGACAGCGATTGCTGGGGAGTAATTCAGGCTGCTGCCGGAATCCGTTTCTCGTCTTCCTAATATTTTTCTATTTGAATTCTGTAAAATTAAATTTTATTAAATGTGTTTTAAATGAGAAGCGCATTGGATGAGATTTTTCTACAATTTCCTCTGCTTCTTCGAATGGTGTTTGCGAAAATGTCTTAATTTTCGAGATTATGCTGTTACAATGTTGAAGTTCAATATTGAAGCAAAAGGATTTCAATGATGTGAATGTACATCAAAATCCGACCCATAAAAAGTTTAATTTTCACAGTTGTTCCGGGAAAGTGGTAGTAGCAGTAGTAATTTGCTGAATTCAACAAACAGTTTTTTCGTCTTAAGTTCAAATCAGGTTCATTTTCTAACACACTGCTGCATTTAAATAAATGTGTAATACCGCCGTTACATTCTGTTAGTTTATGCAAACCCAAGGTTTTCATTATATGATTTTAGTTAGAGAAACACGTAGCTGACTATTATTAAACACAAAGGGTTAATGCATTGTAGCATACAAGGAATATATGAACTGAACCAGGTATGGGTCAGAAACGTCTCCCCGCAGTGGCACCGTGCTGGTGAGAGTGTTAGCAACACACGTTATGTTGGGAGCACGTGCTGCAGCTTGTAAGGAAAGAAAATGTACTCACTGATGTCACTGCAGTGTCTCTGACTGGGAGGTCCTAGGTTCGAGTCCCGACGGCGGTAGGATTTTCGACACTAGCTAGATAGCTCGGTCGAAGTCATTTCTGTCACTGTTTGGAAGAGGCCGGCTGCTCTGATCGGTAGTTTTCCATGGTTTCTCCGATCAATACCAGGAGAATGACAGACCAGTGCCATAACAAACTAGCCACGAACTGTCCGCGAACTTTTCTTCCCATTTCTTGTCCTATCCTACCCCTAACTTACACACACTTATACTTATATTTAATACACTGCCACACATGCCGGGGGACCGGTCGGAAGCTTAGAGCTTGTCCTGGCTGGGGCGGTGCCCCACTGATCGGAGATACCTAGTTGGGGGATCCCCGTTAGCTGACGGTAGGTCTTCGCCGGATCTCACCATCTATTGGAGGATGATCACCGCCAAGTCTCGCGTTAAAACATGCACTACACTTTCGGGGTTAATGACCTTTGCAGTTGACGCGCCCGGCATCACTTATCACTAACCGACCTTCACCTGTTTCCCTGTGATCTGATTGATACCAACATAATTTTTAATACGAGGCCCTGTCTCGTCTCGGTATGGAGATTCTCCTGGCGTACTGTATCTTGGCTTCAAATCTGTTCATTGTCAGGACGATTATGAATTTACTACGTGTTTTCGTTTGGCCGCTCACAGTATTGACTGGGCCATTGTGCGCCTCCAACGCCTCCGGCGGCGCGCGCTGTGCATTTCGTTCAGTCGACTGCGAAGGAACAGGAAAATGCGCAGAGGAGCGCGCAAATGCGGATAACGCACGAAAGCAACGGCTGCATTTCCCCCGCAGCAATTGCAGGCGAAGGAACTGTCGCGCGACTCTCTCCGATTTACGTGATTTGCATGGAGACATCACGACAGCACATACTTCGCTGATAAGCCACGAGAATTGAAACGCCCGCGCTGCGCTCGTGGAGTATGCAAAGTGAGATTCCATTTCGCCGATTTCCTTTCCATTTACGGTAGAAGAAATGCCCACCAGACAGTTCTCCTTATCTTTAAACATTAATTTTGCAATATTATCAGCAGAGTTGGGAATTTTACATGTTTCGAGACCAGCGAAGATTTTAAAGAAATGTATTGTAACGGCAGGGGGAAATTTATTTTTCTTAGTTTCAAATTATGGTGGTGTCAATTATATTGCTACAGGATCTCATTAGGTGATACCACAGAGTAATCGCAATTGATCTTGGTTGTGGATGTGAGGACGACAGGATGGACAGTGGTTTCTATTCGTATTCAAATATTTATAAAAGGGTTTTGTAAATTGACGTTAAATCCCCATCTCGCGAGACGAGGAGCGGATTTATTTGAGAATTTCCAATGCACGAGCGGGTTTTTATAGGACTATTCCACGAATAAAATTATGTCCAACAGAGTTCTAAGATACGCCAAATATTGAAAATAACTGAAAGCTATGCTGGTTCATTGGACATCAACATAGCGATCGATGTTTATCGCTTCCTAAGGTAGATGAGTCACAGTTTATGATTGGCCAGTAGGGACAAGCGGTAAGAAAAATCGGTTAGAAAAAGCGATGAACTTTTTTTAAATACACCGCCCTGATTGGGGCATTTTGTATGTATAGTGAAACTCTATTGGTTTTAATTTCACGAGTGGAATTTTCATTGGATAGAAGGATGTGAAGAAATTTAAATAAACAGTCTCCAGGTCTGACACGTGGATTTGAATGATAGTTAACAGAGAAGTCGTGTCACAGCAATCAACTTTTTGAAGAAATGTGTCTTGGAATATGACATGCAGTTAATCAAAATTAACTATTCTAAATATTAACGTTTACAAGAGGTTATTATAGTCATTTTTGCTTTAGTTTCCATGTAGGAGTTCTCCAAAGAGAAAATAAATCATCACGACTAAAAATTCAAATCATTATTGACAGATTAATTAGTTTTAACTTTAAATAATGTTCAACATTGCTTTTAAATACCACTGATGTACTTCATTACTAATCGTGGCAATCATTTTTGAATTAAATATGCTTTTTAAATATTAAATAGAAATTTTAAATTTAATTTGATAGCACAACGGGTAAGGAATAATCTTACACTTCTCTTTTCAAACAGTGAAGAAGAAATAAATACCAATACATCGAATCCTTGGAGGACTTAAGTTTTTTTATAAAAACAGAAACGAAACAAATTTTGGGATATTCAGCGCTATTATTCAAAATTCAACTCTTATTACATTTTTGCAAAGAAAAGACGTGTTTAGCAACCCTGCTCATTAATTATGGAGGTACTGAAATATTCCTGTGTACAACTAAAGTATAGCTCATATCTTGCTTCGGTCAATTATAAGCGTTAATTAGTGATACATAATCCACTAATTCACAATAAGATTCATTCTAATTTACAATAAAGAATGCATCATCTGGATGAATTCATTATTAACTTATCAATAATCAGATGAACTGATAAAGGCAGAACAACGAGTGAAGTCTTGCGCAAAATAAACGATGATATTTTTCAATTATTCAACCTTTTGATATTTTGAAAGAGGATCCTATAGTTTTAGAGAACTTCCTAAGTATAACAGGGATTTTCTGAAATCGTTTGTTGTGGTACCAAGAACCCGATGAAGTAAATCTCCGTGCACTTTGCATGGTTTACTTACCCAAGATCTTGTCCTTGCCGCTAGAAAAAAAAAACACTTCTTGCCCTGTTGCTGAATGAGTTAAGTGGGAGCAAAAAGTTGTTTAGTAGCCATCCGAGAGCTCGCCTTGGAGTTTCGGTTCCGTTTTCTTCTTTTCCGCAGCTGCCGCGCCTTGTCAGTGTTCTTCTTCGCCCACGGACTCCGCATGTGCCCTGGCCCTCGCTCGCGTTGCTCTGCCGGGGGACGGATTTCATATGGCCAGCGTAGCAACGTCTGTGTTCTGGCAACGCGCCACCTCACTCTCACTGCTCACCCGACGTACCGATCCTGTGTTTTCAGGACTCTGCGCAAGGTCTGTTAACGAATTTCGTGTCTTCGCCAGAGATGTGGCTGCTTCCGAGATTGAGTGCATCGCACCAACTCTCTCTCGCTGCTCACCCGACGTACCGATCCTGTGTTTTCAGGACTCTGCGCAAGGTCTGTTAACGAATTTCGTGTCTTCGCCAGAGATGTGGCTGCTTCCGAGATTGAGTGCATCGCACCAACTCTCTCTCGCTGCTCACCCGACGTACCGATCCTGTGTTTTCAGGACTCTGCGCAAAGTCTGTTAACGAATTTCGTGTCTTCGCCAGAGATGTGGCTGCTTCCGAGATTGAGTGCATCGCACCAACTCTCTCTCGCTGCTCACCCGACGTACCGATCCTGTGTTTTCAGGACTCTGCGCAAGGTCTGTTAACGAATTTCGTGTCTTCGCCAGAGATGTGGCTGCTTCCGAGATTGAGTGCATCGCACCAACTCTCTCTCACTGCTCACCCGACGTACCGATCCTGTGTTTTCAGGACTCTGCACAAACTAATTTCGTTTTCTGATTTCGTTGACTAATTTCGTTTCTTCGGCAGAGATATTGCTGCTTCCGAGATTTAGTGCATCGCACCAACTCACTCTCACTGCTCGCCCGACCTACCGATCCTGTGTTTTTCAGCACTATGAGCAAGGTCTGTTGACTAATTTCGTTTCTTCGACAGAGATATGGATGCTTCTGAGATTGACTGCAGATTTTGTTCTGAAACCCTATGACCCTTAAGACATTTTTGTTCTGTGTTCATATGTTGGTGTTATAACAAAATACAGTTTATATTCTTTTTTATTCCAATAAACAGTTTTTATCTTTTTTAAGCTTACTCCTTTGTGGCATCATTATCATCTTACTAATTTCCATCGTACACCCTCCATTGTCTTGAATACTTCATTCCTACTTCAAAATGCTCTCTCAAGACGAGACTCAACCCCCTTCCCACCACTTCCCGTCACTATGCTATTCTGTTAATTCTTAGCCAAAGATTCGTTCCTCGCTTCTTGTAATAATCTTTCTGTTAGTGATCAGTGTCACAAAAAATCTCAGAATGTGGTTTCTGGTAATAATAATATGGGAATAAAAGAAATGAAAGCACTGTATGCATACTCAGCTATCAAGAGAAAATTGTAGAATCAGTCATATTTGTAATAATTAAATTTAGGTTATTTGCAAAGTTAGGCAATTAAGTTTATTTGCAAATTTAAAGAAAACCGAAACTGAAATAACCGTTTATTGTGGTTATCAGTTATTTACCAGATCATCGCCCAGCAGTGTAAAACCGCCTACAGAAGAAAGCTCTCCTCGATGCAGAGCAAAGAGAAGGAAGACGACCTGTGACACTTTTTATTCTAGGGAGACAAGGTTGCACACAAAGTCCCAATTACCTTCAATAAGATATTTCAACAATTTTAAAACCATTTACTCCCTTGAGCGTCTATACGTAGATCGGCACGTTGCCAAAGCACATGTTCCGTTGTCTTTAACGCTCCATCGCTGTAGTCACCTCAACGCGATCGCCTCTCAAGCCGTAACTCTCCTACTTCCCTCCGCCCTCCGCCTCGCTTCTCCATTCTCGATGGAATGCCGCAAGAGAAAGTGTTTGCTTTAGCCTTTCATATCCACGAGGGCTTCCCTGCTGGTTATTACAAAGTTTTCAAAACTCGCTAAAAATTCTAGTCAAGGCCGTGGGCGAGGGACCGGGAGACTTCAGTCTCTTTGAACCTTTTTAATTATAAACTACATTCACAAGTCGCCCTCTGTGAAATCTGAGGCCAGTGGTTCACCTACGCCCTTGCGACCCCGTGCTCTGCCCTCCTGCTAGCCTTGAGTGCTCGGTTTTTTTCCAGGAGGTCTGGAAGGAACATCGATTTAAAATAGATTAAGATGCAATGCTAATGAAGGTGTAGTTTCATAAGATAAGTAATAAGACTACTAATATTGACGATAATTACAACTAGTGGTGCTACAGAATGGCACAGACTCTCCCGTATAGTTTTCTATTTTCTTTGGTATCGGTTAGCTATTCGAATTTGCCACATATTCTTGCTATCATCTATCCCATATATTTTGTCTATCGCCAAAGTATATATTTTGACATTTTCTTAATTTTTCGGTTTCCTAATTGTAGAGCAGAAATACTATTTAAAAATTATTAAAGATCAGTAAAAACTCGTCCTAAATGCCAATTTTCTTTGAAAAATTTGCTGCCGTTTTAAAAAAAACTGGCATTTAAGCGCTACTGTAAATTCGAAATTTGAAGCTCGTTTTCACAGAAAAAATTTGAGTTTTCGAAAAACTTGATATAAAGTCATTTGAAGAACATTCATCCACAAATCCAATAGTGTTTACAAATTTCTGGAATTGTGTATATCAACGGCGTAAGAGATCTTTCAAAAAAATTAAATTTGTGTAATTTTTGGTAAAAACAACAAAAAATACTCGGAAATTAACTTAACGTCATATTAAAGAGTGAAATTAGCTCTATTCGTTCGAAATGTTTGAACAAAAAAATCAGTAACCGTTTTTGAGAAAATGGTGTTGGAGCGTTTCTGGTCATGGGAAGCTTTGATCTAGTTTTCACAGAAAATGGTAGAGTTTTCGAGACTATTTATCTGACAGTATTTAAAGCACATGTACTCATAAATACAATAATGTGAACAAATTGCCGCAAATGTATATATTAATAACATATGATGCGTCAGATTTGAGGCGTTTGGAAGTAAATAATATTATCTATCATTTAGACAAATTCGAAATTTTTAATTTTTTAAAGAAGATAGTGTCTTTATATTCCAAATGATTTCAAATACGGACACCAAATGGCTGTGATAATTTGCTTGTTCATTATTACTCGTATAAAACCGAGGAATTACATTGCATTTTCTTCTGAAACCTAAATATCAGTTACCATTTTTTACACCTGTATGCTTCATTACCGGAAATTGTACCTCATTTTTCACATTCATTTGTTCATAACAAAAGATTCGAAAATCCGTGAAACCACAGTTCTGTTGTCACACTTGGGAAACCACTCTTCAGCTCGTCCAGAATAGGAGCAAGAAGCTAAGAGATGCACATACACTGGACAAACATACAATTGAATAAATTCAGCGGAAATAATATTTTTAAATGTACAGAAGTAACCTACTTTTGTAGAATGTATAGAGTAAATAGCAAGGAAATGTTATTTTGAATGATCGACCACGAGGTTATATTTCGGTATGGAATACACTTCAGGGTGGGTACGGAGATATCTGCAATCTATCAGGCGGAAGGGGGAATTAAATGGCACGGTCTGCCCGGACATGCTGGGCGTGGGGCGGGAAACATGCGGGTTCAAGAGGGCACGTGGGGAGACGAACACGTGTGGTCACGTGATAATCAGCGGGATCGAAGGGCAATGGCCGACTCGTGTCTGTTTGGTGTTCGTGCGATGGCGTCGGCAACACAAATGCACCCACCTTCAACTCCTGGACGAAACAAGGAATTACGCAATTGAAATTCTTGACTAAAACAACTACCTTAATTCATTGTTTAAGCAAGTATTTTTGTGGTAGTAATTTTCAAAGTTAATGGAATTTAAGAGGAATTCAGGATGCCTGAATGAATGATGCCTGGGAACATTGTACGTATATAATTGATTCATTTCTCTCAAGAGATTTTTATTTCATATACGAAAATTCCGAATATTTCACAGAAAGTAAAAGTCTACTTAGTAAGTATAACATTGTTACTGATTATAAATTGTTCAATTTCTGTATTTCATCCATTTATATTTGTATGCTTAAGTTAGTTCTGTTACATTTGTTATTTAAATTTGATTCGATGATTTCCTCTCTTAAGTTCCACTCTTCAGTGGGATCAGATTTCTGAAACACGTCATGTCGGGATAATTATTATAAATCTCTTGTGCACTTACGAATGATTACGCAATGCCATAATATATCCACTGCCACCATGGAATTTATTCTTGAACTGTCAGTTATATAGTTATTTCAACGTCCTGTTGATTTCATTAGTTTTTACTAAGTATTAATACCTAACAATAAGGCATTAAAGATGTAGGGATGATAGAGATTAAGAAGTAAATTTTTTCAATTTGTTTTATGCAAAGAAAGTATGGAAACGAAGAAAATCTATTAGTTGTATTTGTTCGAATCATAGCACACAGGATAAAGCGTCTTCGGTTCGTAACGACCGTTTTTCAATGGCAACATGAAGCTAGGACGACCGAATAAAAATGTTGTTTGCCGGAAGTTTACTACCGCGAGAAGGACATTATAGCACTTGTGCGGGATATGAGCGGCTCTCGTAACGGTGTTATAGTCTCATCATGGCCATTTCGAAAAGAGGTTGAAGGTTTTTGCATCCATGAAATGCTCCTCTAAAAATATGTTACAGTGGCTTCGTCTGAATTAGGTTTACATCATGTTTTGAGGCCTATAAGATTTTGATGAAAATAGAACGAGATGATGAGATTATGCTGAGAATATGTATTCAATAACACTCAAATTCTTCAATAAATGTAACTTCAATTTAACTTGTCCCCATATCACGTCACACAATTTTTGACTGTTTTTGACGTAAATAAAAAATGGATTAAAAGCGCTGGCTTCCGCGGCCGGATTCAATAAAAGATTGGCTGTCCGGGAGACGCCGCGGTGCGCTGCGCCGTAGGCGTACATGTCACCGTTTCAATTCACGTACCGCGACCTTCCTCAGGGCAGAAGTGAACTACACACGAGCTTATTGAGAATGAGGTTCTCCTCTAGACCAGAAGAATAGTGCCATGGCCAATTTTCCATGCGTGGAGGTCTTATACCAATTTATTTAAATTCTTGAAATTTTAAATTATTTTAAATTTATTTTAAATTTATTTTTAATTATTTTAAATATAAACGAAATTTTAATTTTAATGGTGTTTCCGGAAGCGTTCCCCTATGGTTTGCTCTGTCTCGCCGATGAAACTCTGGTCGTAGCTGAAAGGGATTTTAAACACATGACAGACGAGGTGGAGCGCGATTTGTAACGCTTATAAGCTTTTGCACGAATTTTTCGTGGTTTTTGTAGACGTTCTTTGTATCGCGAAGGGGCTCAAATGCTTGCTACCTCTGCCTGTGATCCTTTGAATAAATGGCAAAATTGCCATTTTGCGTTTGGCATCGCCGCTTGGGGATAGTGATTCCATCCGCAGGGGCACAGGCGGTTGCTGCCTGCCATTTGGTTGCGTTAACACTGTATCCGTTAGCTATTTAGGGTAAAGGGTACAGTCGTGGGCACAAGTATAGTGATGGGAACAGCAACTGCAAGGGGAATAATATTAATATTTTAAAACAGCGAGAGGCCCTCTGGATGTAATCTCTGTGTCTTATGTGTCTAAGTTTGCACCGCGGAATGCGAATTGAATGCGACCATACAGTGAACTTAGGTACACTTCAGTAGTTAGTGGTGTGCTCCACGTGTCGTCTGTGGATCTAAATGTGGTAAATTCGTTAGCGGAGATGTGTTCCTTATTAAGGATTCATCTGTTTTTATTTGCAAATTGCTCTATGTATAGTGTAGCCAGGTTTATAAACTACGTTTTGATATGTGATTTCACCTTCTCTAAGCAGTACATGATCAAAACAGGTAGTGTCCATAACTATAATAATTTCTGACGTGAAGGACAGTCATGGTTATGGAGTGTCCATCAGTGTAATTTGAGGAACATATTTTTATGTATTGTTGTAAAGTTAATATTGAATTTTCGAACCTTTTTTGAATTGTTAAGCGAAAAGAAACATTGGGAACGATTTTGGACAGTGTTGCGCACTGTGCCCAACACTGAAATTTGAACAAACCCTTCACTGTCTCAGTAAACGTTCTGGGGTTAAAAGTTATCACTAGGGACGGATTTTGTCGACCTAAATTATGGACAAAAAATTATCAATAAAATTATCTTAAAATTTTTTAAAGAAACACCAAAAAGGGAAAAAACGCAATGTTGAGAAAATGTCATGTGTGATAACGTCCATAAAATGGAAAACCTTCAAAAAGGAAAAGGAAGATGCAAAAGAAAAAGGAAGAAAGGGCCAAAGAAGAAAGAGAAAACAGTTCCTCACAACAGAAAGAAGAAAAAATTGTAAGGTAGTTTTGCCTGTAGAACATGACACATTAACCACAATATCACTACAACACAATATATAAGAAAATTGTTATTTAAAACTTGCACTGAAGGAATAGAGGAGAATGATAAACAGAAAACACAGCATCTATAGAAATCTGGTAATCGGCTCAACCTCGGGAAAACAAACGTCAATTCTGCGCGAAGAATGACATTCATCCATTCAAGGATTAAACACATTTACAGGAGGAGAAAGAAATAAGAAAATTTTCAGTCGAGCATTTGTTCAGGCATTTGCAATATGCATAGTTTGCATTGGAAAGAAGCAGCAGCAAGTCTCTTTCCTTCAGAAGCCTACGGAAGTATTTTCTTCAGGGTTTCTTCCAGTGTGGGAACATATTGAATTTTAAGAACTCCGGTGTTCTGCAAATTGTGTTAAAAGATGTTTCACAAATCATGCATTACCGTAGAAGATTCTGTAAAATTAAGTGATTCAGGTAACGAATTTTTTTTTGTGTAAAATTTTTAGACTTATTAAATGATTGAAGCTTAATGAACCAGCAGTAACTAACCGACTGCGTTCAACGTCGATATTTGACTTTATTAGGCTTTTTATAATTAATTTTTCTGAGTGCCCATCACTATATTACAAAGTGCCCACGATAGATTTGAAACTGCTCATCACTATATTTTTTGCCTTCTTTTAGTTTCATATTTTATAAAATGTGAAACATGATATTCAACTATTTAACTTACTAGCCTCATTAATATACACATATGCAGTTATTCATTTGTCAATTATGAATTTTTTCGTTTAGTGAACTAAATATGCTCATTAATTCCATGAGGAGATGGCCAGATGAATAAGAGAATATTAATTTAACATAATTGATGTCGAAATTCTTTCTTAATATAACTATGTTAAATTTAAATCACCTCATAAATTTAATTTGCATATGAAGTGTTATTTTATAGTTTCGTTTTAATTATTGTAGCAAGTCATTGTATATTTATAATTTTTGTTATAATTTTTTTGGGGAAGAAAGTTAATGTAGTAAAGCAGCATATTTGTTAAAGACAAATTGGATGTTGAAAGCCGAAAGTTAAGTGACGTAACAGTTACACATTCATTAACAGAAAAGTACCGTTCATAAATTTTTTGAAGTAATGTTAAGGATACCGAAATATGAATTAAGATTAATTAGACACATACTTGTATTGTGGAAGTATGAAACTGGTTATTTTTATGTTGAGATAACAAGGTTAACAGCAGTGACCTCATTGAAGGTCTAATAAAAGATGAAATGTTTTAACATTTTGTATAAATTTGATCTACACTCCAAAATATTCCCCATGAAAATTAATAAATGAGACCATGAAGGATTCAATGTACCAAATGAAATACTTGTGTATATAATGCAGACATGTAATCCATGGGAAGGGTAATGTGCCTTGTATGTATTGCCCTAGCCACGTGATCTACACTACGTTCCATTAAACAGCTATAAATTTTTCATCTGACCACAGCTGCAACTCTACCAAGTGGAACTTCCGTTTAAACACGATTCGCGCACTCTTTCCCTCTGGAGCCGATTTAATACCATTAGCAGAGTCTGTGACCATCCTGCGTGCGACACGGACTGTGCTGGCCACATCATGGGAACAGCGCGCCCGTTGGCAACGTCGAGTGAGCTCTGCTGCTTTGGCACTGCACCCGTCCGCCTCCCCGCCTTCGGATCGCTTCCTCTTTATCTGCACACATCCTCATAAAAAGTCGCTCGTTCGCGCGGAATAGTAACGAGCTTCGCTTGATTCGCGCTACTCACCCTCTGAAGAGGAAATTGACCTAATGTAAAAATATATGGGCAAGAATAACCTCAAACAAGCAATTTGCAGAAGCTTGGTATACATTCTTACGTCATATTTTTACGAAGCGTGCGCATACAAGATCTCTTAAATTAGCACAGAATTGAAGTTAAAAAAGAGCACGATAGCTTGGTTGTTGCATAGAAGACAAACTTTTCTGTGACAAATAAAATTCCGTTCAAAACGCAATCATGTAATCTAATTGGTTAAAGCGCATTATAATACAAGGTGCTGCAAAGACATCAAGCCTTGAAATTCTGTAACGATTCCAGAGACAACCATTACGCACAATAGCGGGAGCTTCTGGTGCACGAATGATCTGCTAACACGAACAGCGTCTTGTGAACAATGGTCATTCTCACGCATATTTGAAATGCCTGCGAGATCAACCACAAAATTCTAAGGAGAGCGGGACAAGAGGTATTATCTCAATGATGCGATATTTTACATCCTTCTATTCATATAATTTCCTTTACGTTTTATGAAGTTCATTCTGAAAATCATTTCATATTTTTAATTTCTGTTTCGGAATGAAACTCAAACAATCTGGACCCAAGAGATTTCATGGCGCAATAGGAAGAACTTTAGAAAAGTTACGACAGATAAATGTACCTATATATGCACTGCTTCAAAAATAAAAACTTCAAAAATATTGTTTAATGCCGTTCAGATCTAATTTTTCAAGACTAATGGATCACGAGGTTTACAAATTCTGGAAGAATATAGACATTTTTCACTGTAAACACATTACAGTTAATGTTTTTGAAAATGTAATTGATATGTTTTATATTTACCAAGGTTGTATGCATCTAGTTTTTGTAGTTGCCTATGGCAGGAAATCCTGCTATCCAGTTAACTATCGCAAGCACTCTTTACTTTTTTTAAAGGGACGCATGTCACTATCTACGCTTCACGAACACTTGCATTCCAGACGACGAAGCGACAACTGGTGTACACGGCTTTCGATAGATCGATTGTAATTCGCACCTGAAATCGAAGGAACATCAATTATCGTTGATGGTTAGAAAACCATGTATTGAACAATTGACTGCAGACAGATGTTATTTCTGTTAAGTTTAATATATTATTAAAATTTAATAGTTATATTATAAAACGGGATAATAAGAGAAAATATAACAAAAATAGAGCTCACAATCTTTTTTAAAAACGAAGTTTGGTTGAGTAGAAAGCTCAAACTTCTAAGCAAAAACCTTAGGGGTTATAGACTAGTCACTGAATGCCTACGATTTCACTTCACAAACACAAGGGTTGTAGAAACATTAAAACGGAAAGTTACAACGTGACCAATATGGAAATTCGACCTCTCAATATTGTTTCACGTTGTTCAGTACTTGTTATCCCAAACCAATGAAATAAGAAAGTTTTGTAACTTATGGAACAATTTTATTTCACTATTCATTACGAACAAAGCGTTACATGTGTCTGAAAATAAAATTTAAAAATCTTTTATATTCACAAAGATATGTAAATGTTTGTTGAAGTGGATTCACCTTAACTTAAAAGCGTAATTCATCATTTGCAATTAACATCACAGACAATTCTGCATAAAGGGAAACATGTCTCAGACGATTGCTGGGCCATGAAATACACTTTATAGACACACTAATCTTTGAATTTAAAAACAGTGAATCTCCGAACTTAAAAGTTTCGCTTCGGCAGCTAAACAATTCATGATGCAATAATATACATACATCATGTATATCCTCACCCTCTCACGGTTGCTTGCGCTGATGACAAAGAGTCAAAAATGTCAACTCGCAAAACAAAACGTACACGGCCAACTACAATAGTTGGTCATGTAAACGATGTAAAGAACATACAGTGGGAGATACGTATTTATTACCGAGCGAAGTGGCTCAGGGCGCCCTGACTTCGCATTTGGAAGGCCGGGGTTCAATCCCCGTGCCGGCCATTCTGACCGGGGTTTTCGTGGTGTCCCTAGGTCACCCAGGCAAATGCTGGGTAGGGTTTTACTAAAAGGTCACGACCGCGTAACTGGTAGCGCCAATCGCATTCGTTAACTACGTGAAGTCACGAAGGTTAAACGAATTCAAGACATCGCGGATTCGTGATTGGGTGATCATCTAGGAAACTCAGGATCTAACAGCGCCGAGGCCAATTGACCTTTTCGGGACATGTAATGGCTAAATACAAATACAATAATTTATTCTATTAGTTCTAATATATGACTAAAATTCAGTGATCCTCTATAAAACCAGTTAATAAGTGGAGGTGACAACACATCTGCAGTTTACTACCTTTCATTTAGTGAAAAAAATCACACAATTTGATTGAGTAGAAAGTTCAAATATCTTATAAATCGAAAACTTGTTTTAAAAATATGGATTACGTTTTTCTGGAATTCCATAACAAAGTGCCTAACGGACGGAGTAACAAAAACGACATTCGATCTGAGAAGAACTGATATTCTTCCATGGACTGCGTACGCACTATTTCGACTAACAGCAACCAAAAGTAATCTGGATTTCGAGCATGTTGGTACGATCCCTCTGGAACGACGTCGGTCTCAGGACAGGGCAGAGTACGTGATGACAGAGCTGAGCAAAACTATGTACAGCGAGACGTGGCGGAGACTTGAATAATAGTTTCATATTACGCTAGATATCAGTGAGTGGATTCTACGGTATTGCTGCAGTGTAGTGGGTTCAGCATCAGTGAACCTTGTGTAACACCAAAGCATGTTTTACGAGTTATATTATAACACATGTTTTCTTAGAACAATGTATGGAGAATGTTATTTATCATTAAATTCCTTGAGTATCGTGCGATGGTGCGATGGATCATAACCTTCCTTCCTTCCTTCAGAAATACCTTTAAGTCTGTATTTTCTTCTGCAATATACATACTTCTTCATTTCAATATTTATGAGATAGTTTAAATTAGGGAATTCCCTTTAGTTCTTGAAGATTGTAATATTAATTGTTTATATTCAACTTTCGTTTCAGAGTGGGGAATTTGAGTAGCTGAAATCTTTATTTCTGGGAAGAAAATCTGTAAAAGAACATTTAATTATATTTAGGAATTAAACAATACGTGTATTTACTGTTTTTATCTTTTATTTCTATATAGCTATTCCGAATCACTTTCGTTATTGGCTTTGATTTGGACGTATTCTTTTTTTATAATTCAGCACATACTCCCGTTCAAGAAAATTTTGTATTATTAAAATATTCCTTTCTTTGTGATGAGGGCGTTTAATTAATACTAGCTAATTATGTTATTTTGGGTAACACTTTCTGAAATTCAAATCCAGGGCACTCATACGTGATCCTTTTATAATCATGCTAATGTTTCTCCATTCCGTTGAAACATATCGCTGAACGCTCCATAATTAAATGGATAACGTATTAAATATTCCTCTGTATAAGTGATGTATACGTACTACCTATATTCGAGTCACATTTAAACGCAGTTTGTATTGTTATGGGAACCTTGAGCGATAGAAGCGACTCTGCCATTCAAAATTCTCCTTTATCTATTGGGAATTTGCCATGTTTAACTGTCTCTCCCGGAGCTGCGTTGATGATCACGATCCAGTACCAATATTGTCCGCTTATGTTGATCGATCGAAGACTGAAGAGATGCGGTTACGATTGCGGCGTCGATGGTGTAACGGCTAGCGTGTCGGACTGTTATAATCATGTTCGCGTGGTCAAACCCGATCAAACATCTTGGTTTTTAGGGCGTAAAAATCCTTCGTACTCCTTCCTTCGGAGGGGAAGGCTGTCCCATGTTAGTAGATTTACTGCCTGTAGAAGACCCTTATGCCTAAATGAAGCCTCTGAGCTAAATTCAAAATCGCCTGTTTCGTCGTCCAAGAAATACCTCTTTTCTCCTCTAGTAGGTGAAAGGAGCGTGGTCAGACGGAAGAGCAGGCCTCATGGCCCGAGTGTCGCCACGGAAAATAAGGCATCAATTCAATTCAATTCAATTCAATTCAGTTCAATGAAGAGTGGCCGTAAGGCACTACTTCTGACGGTACTATATTGACACCCGTGAGCTCACAAGAGCGTTTGCAAAGGGCAATTCATTGGCTGGCGGAGACCCGGATGTTGACGCACCCTCCGGGCGTGGGAGACGGACACTCATGGCGGAGAGTGGGTGAAGTATCCAGCGCCAAAGGCTGCCCGTGTAAGTACTGTACAGCGTGAGCTACATTGCAGCAATGGACAAGTCTTCATTGTCATTTTTAATGGTCGATATTGGAAATGTATCTGGAACTTTTCAACGCACGAGTGGTATTTAACAAGGCTATTCCACGAATGAAGTTACGCTCAGCATAGTTTCAGAATGGACCAAATATTAATTTCGTTAATAAAACCCGACTTGCACTGCACGCCACTTCTGACTGAAAATATTGCAGTTTGTGATTGACCAATAAAGACAAGTGGTAAGGTAAATGGAATATAAAGGCCATTTTTTAGATCCACTGAGTGGAAGATTATTGCATACCAGAGGTATTATCAATCGCTATTGGTGTTAATTTCATAAACTGAGAAGTCCTATTAAAATTTCCGTCTATCGAAGTTATTTTTGACGCAAATTCCATATTGTATTGTCACAGAGTTAAATGTTTGTTTAAACGTTGCATTATTTCCCTACATCTTATTCGTCATTAAAATTTCGGATTTTTTGAATGTTTTAAAATGACTGCTGCAGCCATAATCGTGGAGAGTACACTCAACATGTTCATAGGTCGTCATATAAACTTTAAGAAAACACACAAATTACAACATATATGTTTATACACTGTTCTTCTTTGACAAAACATTGTGTCAATAGACTACATTTTCTAGTATGGAAGGGTTCTTTCCCACCTTCTAGGGGGTAGAGAACTGCAGCTGGTCGCCCAGCACAAACTTTCTGGCCCACCGGGACGATTTGCTAAGGTACCCTCAGACTCGGTTCGACGGTCGTAGATTCGCGTAGAACATGATTATCTATGCTGGTTAATTCACCTTTAATAATCATCCTTTCTTTTCTTATTAACCAAAGATACGAATGCGTCATTCTCTCAAATACACCCAAGTGTTATTCATGTGCGATTTGAAAACATAATAATGACTTGATCATGTGGGTAACATGTAACGAGGACCTATGTAGTCGATGTATGTTAAGAAGCAATGCTTTTTTGCATCATTTCAATTACAATTCAAATTATGTGCCCCCTGATATTTTTCAAAACTGAGTTAATACTAGTATGTTTACTAGCCAAAACTTGGGATCATTTGATAATATAAAATCAGCAGGCCATCAAGATGGTTCCGCGCAGTAATTCCTAAGTGTAGTAACCTATTTTTATGTTGTATTCCCCTTTGCTAAATTGACCTACCTGCCGTGGGGATGTTTATTACCACTTCTTTGCGTCGTTTATTTCTCTTGGACTTAATGTTGACATTAAATGGACCGTTGAAATGGACGTAAAAGAAAATAATTGCAGTTCATTTCACGCCATTTCCTGTTATTAAACATTCGATTTTGAGGCTTTTTCAGCGCACAGCGTGAACTCGAACACAAGGGATATGCTCCATTTTGTACAATTATAAATTCTACAATCGTTAACAAATTTTACCATTTATCAATGTTTATAAAAAATATAACTTTCAAATAATACCTATCAGTATACTTCTTTTTCACAAATATTGTAATATTTGTGAAAAAGAGATATGCTAATTTTCTTTGTTTGGATAATTTATTTTAATGTTTTTGACAGATAATGTTATAACATCTCGTTCTAAGTTTCTTTACTCTTGGCATTTTGAAATGTGGTGAGTAACGATGCTCGAATATTATCTTTATCACCAATAGCAGACGTTTTACTACCAGATTTTTCACTAGTTACTTTGGGACATTACCTTGTCTCAATTTAAATATTGTGGGTAGGGGCGATGTAGATACGTAACTTTAGTCTGAATCAAGTAATTGCGATTTTTCATAAAGTAGATATTCAGAAAATTACATAGTTATTTGAAAGTTAAATTGCAAGGTGAAATGACAGAAGACATAATCATATCTTAACATTTAAGCCATAATGTTTTTTTAATGTTGTTCTTTGCCTCACCAACGAGAGAAAATCAGGAACAGAACACTTTTTATAATTAAATGTAAATATATCAATGGATGTGTTCGTAGTTTTGGTAGTATTTAATCTTTATAAACATTTTACCTGTCGCACATATTAATTTGACATTGTTTTTCTCAAAGCCACATTTTCCAAAATACTGGATTTATAGGAAAGGAGCTGTGTGTATAATAATCTTTTCTTTCTGTTTTTCTGGACGAGCAGGACATTTGAAGTCGTATTTCTTAGCTGTGTCACATAAATGTCTCCCACAGAAGCCTGAACTAACGGCTCGTATCTTCTCTTCCTATCTGGTAAAATAGAAGCGGAAAAGTCGAGTTTGCGAAGATGAGAAATGTAATTTAAGATAGAGATTACACGGAGACCACGAAATTCAAGCTGTGATATTTTCTTTTTCGATTTTCGAAATGCCGCTGAAACTATGGTATTTATCTTGTATGGCTATCTGTAGTGCCAGAAATTTGACGTTCTATTAAAAGACCAAAATTATTGTGTTTTGGTTGGAAAAACATTTATTGGGGAAGTGATTTTGATATGATATTATGATTGTATTTACGATAAAGTGCAAAGTATTACGATAATATTTACGATTGACGATATTTCGTATATGCGACTTTCATGCGTTACACAGTCGATTGTTCTTCATAAAGTTCTCTAAAATAGAACTTGAAGGTAATGTTGGGTGCCTTTTGCGTCGTGGTCGGGAGGAAGCACATTCTCCGAAGGAGTGGAATAGCTTTCCTCCCGAACTGATTCCCTGAACGAACAGCGTCTGCGTCTCTGTGGCCTCCACGAACTGACGTTTCGCGGGCCACGGAGTGTGAACACATCAACAGTAGTAAACCCGTCACGAGGAGACTGGAGAGGTTCGTTCTCCCTCTACCCCCACCTCCACCCACCGCTACACTCTCTTCGCACCCACCCCTACACCATCCCTCCCCCACCCACTCCTACACCCTCCCTCCCCCACCCACCCCTACACCCTCCCTCCCCCACCATCTCTACGATTCCGCTATGTCCGCTTGTTTCGAAACCCGGCTCGTTGATTCGACTGCTGTTCGCTTCACTTCCCTGACTTGCGCCTTGATTTTCTGAGAGAGCAGTTTACTACTGTCGACTCTGAGACGCGGTGCGGTGCCAACTGTTTCATGGTTCGCTAACCGAATTGCAGGGAGGAATTAAAATATCGTGTTATTATGGCTTTCCTGATTAAACGAAAATATTTTCGACGAGGAATAAGATTTTCAGTCATATAGATGTTCATGTCGATTTCTTTAAATGTTGGGTGCATTTAGTGTTATTTTATAAAAAATATTCTTATTTATGTTAATTTGTGACAAGTCATTAAACATTTTAGTAAATAAGACAGCAAAGATAGGAAGCGGGGCTTCTGTTGACATTCTGTCTGGAATACTTCAGTAAAGAGACAATAATAAGTAGACTAATTTACACGTGAAAATTGTTAATAGTTTAAACATGACTGGTTCAGTTTACATGACATTTATTGTAATTTCATTAATATAAAAGTTTAACTTTGATGCTCATGTTCTTATCTCTTAATTTAACTTCGGAAAGTAGCAGTGCAAGATGTTCAAGATAGCTCTAAAATATAAGTTTTGTAACATTAGTAATAACTTTTCACAGGTTATATCCGTAAAAATATAAAATGATAATAAGCACGATGTAAAATCGGTATTTAAATCTGTTGTTATCAAAATAAGTAAGTCTATTTACCAGGATTGAAAAATTCGTGTCAAAATTTTCATTTTCAGTGTTTTTACGTCAAACATTAGATTATTAAGCTATCCAATTTCATCAATTTTCTTATCAATTGCAATTAAATCTATTCGGTTATTATTTCGGTTTTGAAACTTACATGTTTAATAAAACGAATTGAAATTTTATCTTTCCTCTTAATGTTGAATAATTTATGTTTTCCAAATTTGGTTTCATTGTCCTGCATCTCTCGTATTAATATGACTTGCTTGCACTCCTTAGATTTCAATAAGAAAGTTGACATATTTCGCACAGTTATTAGTGGCTTTAACTAATGGCTCTTCAAACCATCATCTATATAGAAAGTGTTGTCATTACAAATCGAAGGCCAATTTATTTATATTCTCACTTCCTTGCCCCCATCCAGTTAAACACAGTCTCCTAGATTGGGTTCCTTAGATCTTTGTATATTCCAGATAAACGCATTAGCAAACGTCTTTCATGTTCTTTGAGATTCTCTATGTTCTGTGTGTTTTACTTCTGTTCAATCTTTCAATAAAAACATCGAAAAAGCAGATCAATCTTGTTCCTACATGTAGTAATTTACTTCCTCTAACACGCGCAGTGTATTCAGAATCAACGTGAGGGGTTTTTGATACTGAAAAAATGATACAGGGCAAAACGTTTGTTTGACTGTTTGTGGTTAACACTAGCCTCTAAATCGTCCAGGTAGTTTGCTCCAAAATCGTTTTTTCCCAAACGATGTGTCCCTGCAAATTTCAAACTCATATTTTCATTTTTTATCGTACTTTACATAAAGCCTTAACAACATTTTTTAAAGAAAAATGGCTAGAACAAAGGAAAATTGAAAAATAACGCAGGTCTAATTTATATTAAACTCAACATTGTGAAAAGTTGAATATTTCAATATTTTTTGGCGTTTTCTACAACTACGTTACAAAATTGAAGATAGAACTTATTCCCTGAATGAAATGTGTTCTTCAAATGAAGATTTTATATAAGATCATAAAAAATGATTGGAAAAAATGAGTATTTTTACGCATTTTTTGCAAGAAAGTAAGCAATCAAAAAAGTTATCAGAAAAGTTCTAAACTTTTCCGTTTTTCTTCTAGAACAGAGAAAAGTAGTACTGAAAGGTGTAATGTTGAAAGAAATGGCCATTATACTACTAACTTAAAATGAAATTATGAAGCCCTAGAAATATGTGACTAGTGAACCAAGTGATGGTATATAGCAGAATCGAAGATACAAAAATTATTTGGATGTTGTGTAAACTTTTCGTCAACATCCTTTGTTTAATATGATTACCCAGGGCGAGACAAATAAAATGCACAAAGACGAAAGGCAAGTGCTCCAGTCAATTCCCCGCGAACCCAATCGCGCCTCGCCAAGTGCTCCGTTGCTGAGTCGCGTCGGTTCTGTCGATCTCGTCCGCCCCACCGACTCGGGAGCGCCAAGTCAAAACAGATTCCGCGCGTTTAGCGCCACCTCTGCGGAGCAACTTCGACGGGCGGCGAACGCGATTTGTCTTCCGCCGGAGCGAGCGGGGAGGGGCGGCGTGGGGCGGAGCGGGGTAGGGCGGAGCGAGGTGGGGCGGAGCGGTGTGGGGCGGGGCGGAGCGGGGTGGAGCGGAGCGGGGCGGAGCGGGGCGGGGCGGAGCGGACCGGGGCGGAGCGGGGCGGAGCTGGGCGGGGCGGAGCCGGAGAAGAGCTGAGCGGGGAGGCGCGGAGAGTAGATTAAAAGTGCCCTCGGTCGCCGCAGAACTCGACAGCGCTTGAGCGGGGGCCGAGCGCTTGAATTTCCGAGACGAATTTCAATTAAGAGGGGGAACGCACGAACCGGAGCGCCAGGGCGAGATGTGGTCACTGGGATGTGGTTGGCGACTATTGGCATTGGGATGGGGGGGAGGGGTGGCGCCGGTCAAGATGCACTATATTGGCAGGGCGGAACTGGTCATCAAGCAATATAGGAAATACTATCGAGTGAATAGAATTGTTGGGTTTCTTTATTTTTATTATTATTATTATTATTATTATTATTATTATTATTATTATTATGATTATTATTATTATTATTATTATTTTTATTATTATTTATTATTATTATTTATTATTATGATGATGATTATTATTATTTATGATTATGATGATTATTTAATGACAGTCAATTACAATTTAAATTATTGATTTCATTGTGTGGCTTTACTTGTTGATATTATTTTAATTGTAAATGATTGTCAATAATAAAAGGAACCTCACAGTTTTACACAATCTACAACAGACAATCATAATTTTCAATAATTGCAGGTACTTATCGAGTTACTGCTCTCGGGTGCTCGTGTATTACTCGTACATTCATAATATGTGGTTGCCGTTTAGTTTGTCATATTCTACATATAATTGAAGAAAAATCCAAAAAAGTAATTAACAAGCGTATAAAAATATTATTTAACTGTTCTCGTTTGGATTGCTTGAACTTCAATTCATTCTACAGTATGTGGGAATAAAGCAGACTCCTCCAGCTGTCCGTTTCTCCAGCTCGCCTGAGGCGTGAGAACGCTTCCAACGATTAGCACTTTATTTTATCTGAACATCTTCAGCCTCCTTTCAATATAACTCTGATGAAAGTACTGCTGACTGATCCTTGCTTCCCGTTCACTTCTATTCCATGCGCTTTTAGAAGGCAGTGTCAAATATAAACAGGCAGCAACTCAAAAGGGAGAAACATGATTTTAAAGGGATTTGTGGCATTTAGTGTGTTTATTTGGTGCTAAAGATGTTTTTTTTTAAATTTAGAATTACCTTGTTTTTGCTAATCAATTGTATGCAACCTAATAAACAATATTACACATATGTTGATTGGAATGTATATGTGTACAAATATCACTTCTAGGCAAACATTTGGCGTGGGTTTTGCTTACGTATGTCAGAAACACAAGAATTTTGATTTCGTGTCCCTTCTCGGTGTTAATGCGGCTGCATTAGCAATTTTTCTCCTCTCTCTTTTACACTCTAGCACCAGTGTGAATTATGTACTAACATTATTGTCGCTGGATATATATTTGTATTTTTATATTTATTTTTCAGGAGCTCATTTAGCTGGTTGAAATAGCTCTTTGCATACATTCATTGGTAGTAAATCAGCCGTTAAATTTCTGATATAAATATTAATAATTGTTATTAAGTACATTAATATTCAGAGCTCTCGCAGTGATACGAGTAATTACAAATATTTCGATAAATGACATTTATTTTCGTTTAAATGAGAGGAGTTACGGCAATTGTCAACTTTTCACTTCTAGCCTATCCGTAAAATCCTATGATTTGGAAAAGATATAATGGAATTTTATATCTGATATTAATTACCTCCATTTTCATTTACAGGCTATGTTATACGGAATGTATCATTTATTTTCGAAAAACCATTTATTGTGGTTAACAAATAGTGTTTTTCAATGTACAAATTCTCTATAGTGTATTGTGTAAGAGCTAGATATCACTCTGACATATATTCAAGAACGTAACTTCAATACAATAACAGACATTATACACAGGGAATGAAATCCATCTACCTATACGTAAATAATCTCTAGTTGGGTCATCCTCAGAAATTTTATACTTCACGAACCTTGAAAATAAAGTGACTTGTATATGTACTCATATTTTCGGGATGGCCGACTTTAGGGAAGATTTCCGCGTGCTTAGAAACTTGTGGGAGAGCCAGGTATACGAAATCACAACCGATCCAATGACAGTGTGGAAACAAAAAGGCGTTTGAAATTCGAAATTTGCGAGAACACATTTAAACTGTAATATTTCTTAGTTGAGGATCCAATCTCCGGGATGTTCACGCCAGGATTTAGCGTTCGTCGTGTACGCTTCAAAGTGCGGTCTTCGAGGTGCGGGATTCAAGATTTTTGTAGCGTACGATTTCTCACAGAATGGAGTCTTACACACACACACACACACACACACACACACACACACACACAGCCTTGATATTGCTAATCAATTGTATGCAAATTTGTTCGCAACAACCTAATAAACAGTATTACACATATGTTGATTGGCATGTATATGTGTACAAATATCACTTCTAGGCAAACGTTTGGCGTGGGTTTTGCTTCGGCATCTCAGAAACAAAAGAATGTTGATTTCATGTCCCCATCTCGGTGTTAATGCGGCTACAACAGTAATAGCTCCAACAGTAATATTCTACCAGCCTTGATTCCAGTACGCAAAACACAGCCTATTGCACAGTGCACCGGCCGTCGCATCGGAACGTCACCGAGAACGCAGTGGCAGCCGCGGGTCTCCGTTTGCGCCGCCACCGCATTCTCGCTCGCGCAAACGCCCGCCTCGCCCCGCCCCGCGGCGCGCCCGCGCCATGCCCTTAACGACGCTAATGACTCTTTTTATTGGCCGTTTCTTTTCGCGCGGGTGTGCGCAACAGGACGCGAGCGGCGCCCCCGCACTTTGGCGCGGCGCAGCGCGAGGGGACGCCCCCGCTCGCCGCCGACGCTGCACGTGCAGCGGGCTTTTGTGCAAGCGCTCGGGCACGGCGTGGATGCGAAAAAGCGCACGGGGAAGATGGGTATGGGAAATTGACAGGCAAATAACAGTAGAATATTGTTGTATTCTAAGAACAAGGAATTATTTAGAACATGTGGAATATTTTTTGCACCACAGATTTTCGTCAGGAACTTCTCTTAGTGTGTTATTTATTTTTATTTTTTCTTCATGTCTTCTTTTTTTCTCCTTGTCTTCTTTTTTTCTTTTTCTTATTTTCTTCTTATTTTACTTCCTATTTTTCTTCTTATTTTTCTTCTTATTTTTCTTCTTATTTTTCTTCTTATTTTTCTTCTTATTTTTCTTCTAATTTTTCTTCTTATTTTTCTTCTTATTTTTCTTATTTTTCTTCTTATTTTTATTTTTCTTCTTCTTTTCTTCTTTTTTTCTTTTCTTCTTCTTCTTCTTCTTCTTCTTCTTCTTCTTCTTCTTTTTTTCTTCTTCTTTTTTTCTTCTTTTTTCTTTTTCTTATTTTTCTTCTTCTTCTTCTTATTTTTCTTCTTCTTCTTCTTCTTCTTCTTCTTCTTCTTCTTCTTCTTCTTCTTCTTCTTCTTCTTCTTCTTCTTCTTACGTCTAGTCGAATGACACTGAACCGATACCATGTAGTTAGTACTTGAAATGAAAACTGATATTTTTTCATAAAATATATTGCTGAACTCTGAACCGAATGAAAGAGTATCAGTTCAGCTTTTAATTTAATATTACTTGTTACGTTGAGTTCTTGTTTTGAGAAGTGGCTCACCGAGTAAACAATAAATTTCTGAGTTTTGAGATGGTAGTTTTTCAAAGTACCGTATCTCTTTTCTTTTGTATCATCGATTGCCTCGGTCAGAAAAGGTAGTATTTCTTTACAACTTCAAAATTATGACTAAGAAGGTGTAGACTTATGCTTTGGGAATAATTAGTTCAAATAAACTAATAGTTAAAACTATTTTTGCTACAATGGCACGTACTTTCACACATTATTCATAACTTATGCAATATTGTCGAAAATTCACTTGGTTCAAGGAATATGAGACCTTAGCCATTTTTAAAGCGTCTTTATCCACCATAAGAACAAATTTGGAGCAGTTTTTTTGAATTTTTAAAAGTAAATTTTATTAACTTCAAGCAGAATGTTGTGAAAAAGTTATCATTTTTACTTTCTTGCTACTACTGCGACAGAAAGTTGTGTAATGTTTCACGCAAAAACGACTAATTTTCGGCAGAAAAACTCTTATTATAGGGCCCTGACAACGAAAAAGTGGATACATCCAGTTACTAAATTTTGAAGAAAAAATAATCTAGCATGTGATGTAGCCAGAATCAATATTTTGTGGATCCTTGATACCGAAAAATCGGTTGAAGGCAAAACGTCTGTCCGTCCGTAATTCCTGTCTGTGATCAACGCTAGCGGGCGATTTTCTCCCAAACTGACATTTCACAATCGATCTGGCTGATGTCGCGGTCCCTTAAATTTGAAACTGATATTTTAACTTTAGGGGGTACTTTACATGAAGCCCCTGCGACATTTGAAACATTTAAAAAAAAAAAAGAAAGCTCCATCCGTTTTTGATTAAACTTTGTTGTTGGATAGTGTGAAGGACGTTTAAAACATCGGCGTGGGTTTCTTCTTTATTTTTATTAAAGTTTGCATCAACTTCTAGGTCATGAGCGACCACTATTACATGTAACGGTATGGTAACTGTGAGGATGACACGATATGATGATGTTAGGGGGATGAAAGACGAACACAATACAACCATGCCCGAGACGGGACTCGAACCCGCAATCCTTTGGTCCGAGATCAGTACGACAGTATTGCCTTACCGACCTCGGCTATCCGGACCGACTCTTTTTGTTAAAAACTCTAATTTTTCGAAAATTGCAAAAAAAATACTCAAACATTTTGGCGTCTTCCTACAACTAAAATATTGAAGATAGAGATTTTTTTCCTTAATAGACTTTGTTTGTTAAAAATAGATTTTGAAATAAGATCATGTACCTTTTTTCAAAAATTTGTGTATTTGTCGCTTAATGTTGCTTGACAGGCCATTTTTAGGTATATAGGTAATTTTTAAAATTGTTTAAACAATTTTTTTCTCAAAAATGGCTCCATTGTTTTTGATGAAATTTGGTTGTTCGTTATTCCGAAGAACGTTTAAGTTAATGGACACGTTTCATTATTATTAATATTCCTAATTATTCAAAACTTGAAAAAAAATTAAAATTTTTCTGCGTCTTCCTAGAACTACAATTCTGAAGATACAGTTCATATAGGGGAAAACATGTTAATAAAAAACAAATCTTAAAGCAAAGTCATTTTAAATTTTTTGAATATACGCGTATTTTTTTACGGCTAAAATGAGCATCGTGCATCGTTGGTACATTTATGTCGAACTCGAATGCACTGAATTCAATAGAAGAAAGCTGTTTTCGTTTAAGCATTTGAATTTTAAAAAAATGTATGTATTTTCCAATTTTCATTTGTTTAAGAATTTTGAAATAGTTTTTGAAGTGTAACACAGAAATTGTCATATTATAATATGCCTTAGAAATTAACAATATCGCGAGAAAGTACATGCTGTTGTGGCACTCTTAGTTTCTTAAACGAAATCTGTTCTTAAAAATGTATTATCATTATTTTGAGTGTTTCTGTGGCAATATTTTACAATTTTCGAAACTGCAGAGTTAACCGGAAATAGAACTTTACCATCCTTTGCTACATACGTGGTAAAAAAAAGAAACAAGAAAATTAGAGCTGTTTTGGAGAAAATAATTGTGTAAAAGTTGCCTATATTTCAGGCAAAATACGTAAAACTATTAATGTTTTTTTAAATTGTAAATTACCTTGTTTCAAGATGTGTTTAAAGAGCAAATTTTATTAAGGAGAAATATTTGTATTTTCAGTAAAGTAGTAGTGGCAAGAAGTCGAAAATCGTTATGAACTTTTGCAATTTTCGAAAAATCAGGGATTTTAACGAAAATGAGGCCATTCTTTCAAGCATTGAACACGTAATCTGAGTGCGTGCAAAGTTTAATTAAAATTTGGAGCCATTTTTGAGAAAATTTGAAAGTATTGTTGAGGTTGAGTAAAGTACCTTCAAATATCATATTACAAGTTTTAAACGTTCAGAATCTGGAGTTCAATTAGATCGATTGGAAAATATCAATTTTAGCAAAATCTTCTGAACAATTTAGGTGCTAGCGATGACCACAGATTGTCAAACAGAAATTTTACTGTCAATCAATTTTTTGATATAAGGGATCAACAAAACTTGGATTCTAGCAATACAGGATGTTAGAAGAAGCAATTCACTGTACAAACCTATTTTGGGTGCTTGCAACAACATTTTTTATCGTTATATTTAAAGATTCTGAAGAGATTTCAATGATGCTAGTACATTTCATAACAACATTTTCCAAAAGTATATTAATAATAGTAATAATAATGAGTTAAACAATTAAATAGATATTGTCATATACTAATTTCTTAATTGTAAGTTGTCAAGGGTTTATCTTTGGTGAGGAGAGGATTCAACAACACATTTAGTTTTTGTGAAATTCTTTAGCTTCATCACTACTTTCGAAATTTATTATTCAATTAAAAGAAAAGAAGTTCTTTAAGTACTGTTTCAAAACCAACAACGGTAAATTTCACGGAATTATTTTATTTTATCTGTTTAGTTATGTTTTACCGTCAGTGCGACGGTTCAGTCACTGCAAGAAGCGACTCTCAACAGGGCTGTAAGTTTCGTTCCCGAGAACGTGCCTTGCGATCGCCAACTTTAAGGTCAAAGAAATTTGAATCGATGTTGGAGATTCATATAGAATATTCCCCAAAATTAAAATTTACATTTCAAATTTGCAGGACAGTGACGTCATCTTGAGGGTAATTGAGTATTAATTTGGGTGAAAATTATGTGTACCGTTTTGGCTCTGGTGATGCTCACGGACGGACTAAATGCTGGAAACAATCTTTTCTGTATTAAGGACCCAAAAATGTGGATTTTCACTTCAGAACGTTTTTGAGAAGTAGTTTTCTGCACATAGAAATAGTGGAAGAAAAAGTAACATTTTTGTTATCAAGAATCCACAAAACCAGTTTTTGTAAAATATCCTTGTTTTCATAATAATTGTCACAAACTTATAGGGAGTTGTGGGGTTAAAATGATATATTTTTTGTAATGGACAGGTAACAGGAAATTTCTTGTAACGAAGTTCCAGATGTGACATGTACGCCTGATTGGTATGCAACCCAACATTCTTTGGTGTTTGCCAGGTCACGTTCTGACGCGGTCAGGGATATTTCGTATATTCGCCAATCACCAATGCATGATAGTTTGCCTGCCAAGCAGGTATAAATTTCACATGTGAAACTTCATTGTATGATTTTTTTCATCATAGTATGTTCATTAACAAACAATGATTTCTTTGACGCCCCCTATAAGCCCTCGAAGGTTGTAACATTTATTCTGAGATACCTGTGCTATGTTGTAGTGTACAAAAAATTGAAATTACATAAATAATCTTTGGTTCCAATAATATTACTCATGCTTTAGCCACAACTCATTTCTTTCGATTGTTATTAACAAACGGCGAGCTCTTAAAATCCTTAATGGACAAGAGGGGGGGGGTTAAACGTCGCTGTTCGTTTCCTTTTGGTTTTGATAAGTTGTTTTAACTACATAGTTACTAAAATGTATAAACTTTGAACATTAAAGATATGTTTGAATGACCACTGCTGAAGTCCGAAATGAGTTTATAACTAGCATCAAGGAAGATAAAGCATTTGATTGTAAACTACGCTGAAAACATTCTGTTAAAATCTCTCCACCACAACGGCTTGTTTGTATAATCGATCCTAGTTTACTATTTTAGCGAAACATGGCACATCCTGCAAAGATCTTGAAGCAACGAGGAAGTTAAAGGATCTCAAGGAGTTAGGTTGAGTTTGTTTCTTCATAGATGTTCTTCAAATACTTGACAAGTGTGTGTCCCGAGACTTCCGAGTTTATTCGCCAGGATTTGCAGAGACGGAGACCCTACGAAACGCATTTCAAGCAGAAAGAAGGGTAAACACACCGGAGCAATAAACGGACCAATAAACGGACCAATACGCCGCACCTGTTGGCAAGCGAAGGAGGCCGGTGAACCAGTTCGAGTTTCAGTTGAATTCCGTTCCTCCTGAATAACTTAGTGGCTTGTTCCTTTATCCTCGACAGCGGGTTCCCGGCCCATGTATAATAGACGATTTTCAATGCAGTTCCGAGAAGCGAATGGCTAGCAATCTTTATTCCTCGTTCGAAACGGTTCCATTGAAATTTGTAGAGGCCTACCAAAGGGATAGCAAGGAGAGAACAAACACGAACATGTGTTATGAGGATGAGATTATCTGTAGTTCGAGTGAGAGTGCTGGGGAAAGGCAGTTGAATGCGGTGAATGTAGGTTTAGATGGAAATGTAACCTGAAGATGAAGGATACAATGGATTTAGTAGTGTGTGCGCACATAAAAAAGAGAATGTTAAGGTAATGTGAGAACAAGATGAAGAATGTAACGTTAATCTGGTAGATTAAACGATACACATTTTAGTGAAATATTTTTAGGAAGTTGAAAAGATGGAAAATAATGTAAAATTTACTTAAAAATAACGCAAAGAAATGAATTTGTCAGCTATCTCCATATCACTACTCTACGAGAGGAAAATTTAAAAACAACTAATGATAATAATGTACTGTTTTATGTAATTCCGGGCTAAAAAGGCATTGAATTAACATCGCAAGTCCTTTTTGAAAATTTAAACTTATTTCAGTGAGTGTGTATTTTCCTGGATCGTGCATATGTGGAATAACTTCCCACATTGCTCGTAAAGAAGCAAGATACATTTGTCTTAATGTTAAGATAAGAACATGTTTAAAAATTGTAAATAATACGAGTATCTCTGAAGGGATACTTCTCAAATGTCAGTAGTTCAGATTTTTTCATTCAAGTAAAATAATGAAGTGAGTGGCATGATCATATTGACGGAGCCACATTTTTTTTGTACAAAGTAGAAGACATACTATTTGTCTATTAAAATATGTAAATAAACTTTGATTCAGTTTCATGTTTTGGCGAGCTTGCAGTGTTTGTCGGACAAGGATGTGAATCAGCGAATGAGTAAAGAGTAATAGCAACATTTTCTTTAGGCATCTGTGGGCGTGGAGTGAGCGAAGAAAGAGCAATCCTTATCGTACATGGCGTAGATAGATTACATCAAAGATCACTAATTATAAATTGCGACAATTAACTTGTGGAAGTGGAATGTAATGGATATGTAATAGCATTGTTATAATTCATTGAAATGAAAGTGAAATGAAAATAGAAGAAGTAGTCGCTGAGAAAATGATTGAAAACATTTGCAATGAATAGTTATTTTAATAATCTAAGATGTGTCATAGACTTTTATGTTAAATTATTAATTGTAGTTAGGTAAATTTCTTGAAATCAAACTCTCTGATTCCTAAACACGCATCCTCTTTAAAATTATGGAATTTACGAATTTTGTAGAAGCTTCTTCCACGTTAGCTGGCTAGAACAAGAAATGACGGAGCCTGGGGGCAAATTTTGCGTTAGCTCCTGGTGATAACATGTAAAGGAATATCATACGGAGGCAGTACGGGTGGAGCTAGGGACGCGGCGAGGAGAGGAAACAGAGAAAGAGAGTCACATAGCGCAAGAAAGAGCGCATGAGAGATGGAGAACTAGGGAGCGTAAGAGGCTGCATGGGCGAGACGACGTATGAGAGAACCAAAGAGAGAGCGTACGAGACGAAGGAGAAATTGGAGTGTATCAGGAGATATGTGAATCAAGTGAGAGAGGCGGTGCGCGAGAGAAAGAAATATGTGGAAAAGGAAGGGAGATAGGGCGGCTTCTGTTCGCTCGCCCGGGGTTCGATGCCAGGGCTTCCCAGCGCTTATCCCCACAGAGGAGCGAATGGGCGCCGTAGCGGACGCGATGGAGCCGTGAACGCATTTTCACGCCCCGCTCGAAGAAACGCATCCGGTTTATGTACGCTCTTGTAGATCATTGCCCGCCGTAAAATTTTCCTCTACCCTCAGTAGATACTCTCTGGGGAATTTCTCAGTATGCTTAGACTGCATCGAAACACTTCCCAGAAATATCGCGAGATGAAATAATAAGACAAGAAGATAATGTTAGCTTTTAAAATTAACTTTTCTACAACTACTTTTGATGAAATCATTATTCTATATTCAAATTTATTTCCGTAAGAATGATTAGTTAAAAAGCGACGCAATGAGATAGGTACAAGATATATGATCATTTGGGTATTAATTATTTTCATTCATTCGACATAAAATTGTAAGTATTGTGTTTTGATTTTTATTATGACATACAGCCTCAAATTTCGGGACTTAAAAAATTTTTTCGAAGCCCTGATCTAAGTTAACTCTCAATGTGTTTTATGATGTAATATATTAAATAAAATTACATGGTGTGGATGGATAAAATGAGACCAATACATTTGTTATAGTAGTGTTGAAGTTCATAGAAATGTTGCAATGTAATAACAGAGTTTTGCCTAGCGCGAGTATTCGTAAATATATGATTTTACATTATATTTTGCAGTATTCTAATAATACAATTTATTTATAATTAAGAAATGTTCACGACCCCCTCTCAACAGCTTCGTCACAACCTCGGCGGGTCGCAAACCTCAGTTTAAGAAGCCCTGGCATAGACCATGGCAGTCACTGACCCTCTGCCTCCCCAGTGGCCATTATTAAGCAAACTTCGCAGTTGATATTCTGTCAGAACTTCCGTAATCCTAGAGTTGCTATCAGGGGATTCCAGGTCAAGGAGCGTCATAGCAGTTTGGGTGCCTGGTATAAACACGGGGCTCATGGAAATGAATGGAACTTGGAATACCAGTATTTCGTATCGCCGAAAGACCATCACAAATATCTGCAGCGATGTATGAAATATTTTTCAAAAACACATGATTAGATTGTAACATTGTATTCCTTTTTATTCCAGTTTTGTGAAAATGTCAGAAAGGAATCAAAACAAACCAAAACACAAAATAAACAATACAAAACACGTCAGAGAGCAACACAATTTGGAGAATTTAGATTAACATATGTTCACCAATATATTTTTTTGATCATTTAATAGAAAAGAATCAGAACTTCTAAGAAATATATTATCAATATTATTTTTTTAAATCCGAAAAAAATTGAAAATTTTTTTAATTTAAGAATTATTGGGGCTCGTTTGTTAGCGTGCTTGCCTTTCACGGCGCAACCCGGGGTTCAATTTCGGGTTGGGGCAAAAACTAATTCTACGCTCTCCTTGCAATGTCCCAGTATCTGTTGCTGTGTAACGATGAGAAGGCTGACTTCTTAGGTTCAGAATACCGGAATACAGCTTAGAGATGGCTATGTGCTAACCTCAGGTACCGCTTAACCCGTGGCCGTTAAGCCCGGACACAGCAGGTAGACCTTGGCTCGCAAAGAGCTGTTGTGCCAAAGTACATACATACATTCAAGAATTATTGAAGATGTTCTAGTGGTAATTGCCCCAGTTAAAAACAAAATAATAAAAAATAGATGTGATTGAACATGCTCATGTGCGGATGCGTCTCACAGTCGTAAAATATTGAAAACTTGTGTTCAAATTATAGAATAAATGAATGATAAATATACATGATTAAAAGAAATATTAGTCATATCACGTTTTTGGTATGTCCATATCACCGCGGAACATGCCCTAATCTGTATACGTATTGATATATCGTCTATTAAGATACAAATTAGTATTAGCGTTTCCTCTTCCTCCCTTTCTCTCTGTCTCTGTCTCTCTATCTCAGTGATACTACAATCCTATTAAACCCTCAAGGGAGCTATTATATTTTCAATTTTCTCCATCTTGCAAGAATGTACGGATCGCAATATATCGATATGTGAATATAAGATCCAGAGGTTCATTTCACCACTGTTTTAAAAAGAATGACAAAAATAGTGGAGAACTTCATGACTCTATTCAAGACTTCAAAACCCGTTTGTTTAAAACAGTATTATCGGGTGCTTGACTTCTTCCGTTAACCATGCAATGAGAGCAAGTTTCCTCGCAAGTGAGACGCTAGTGATCAGCACCACCTCGACGGATGTCCCCTGCGGCCCGGGGCCCCCGCCATGACCGATGTCGCTGTCCCGTACACTTCGCCGCGTCGCTGCCACTGGCAAATTCGCCCCGGAACCTTCGCCGGCCCCGCCACCCTCGCCACCCCCGCCACCCCCGCCGCCCCCGCCGCCCCCGCCGCCCCCGCCGCCCCCGCCCCCCCCACTGCTTCTGCTACCCTCGCCGCTACGCCATCGCCCCGCCGCCTCGCCGCCACCGTCGCTTCCCGCCTTCCAGCTAGACAACCCCACTGCCAAATTTGCCCCCGGCCCCCCGCATTCCCCGTCGCCCCCGCCACATCGTCCTCGCGGCCCCCGTGCCCCGCCGCCCCCTCTACCCTCGCCGCCACGCCACCCCTGCCGCTTCTTCTACCCTCGCCGCCACGCCACCCCTGCCGCTTCTTCCAACCCCGCGTCCCCCGCCACTCCCGCCGTCCTGACGGCCCCGTCGCCTCCCGCCTTCCTGCTAGTCAACCCTCACCCCCGCCACCTCCGGAAGAGGGAGTCGCAATTGCTCGTGGAAGCCAGCGCTGAGCGCGGCGCCTTTGCTGTGTTGACTCTGAGTTCGGCGCGAATGGAAGTGGGCGGGCGGGGGCGCGTGCGAGAAGCGAGCGGCAATAGTGTGGCGATGAGGGGTCGAGTAAAGTCGCGAGGCGGAGAACGATGGCGCGGCGCTGCCTGGGTAGGGGAAGGGGACAATAGCGGGCGGAGTGTATCGACTGCCAGGGTGAGCGAAGTGGAAACGAGAAGCTTTGCGTTGGTGGTTGGAGTACGGTGGAAATGGTGAAGCGAGGTGGAGGAGGAGGCGAGGTGGAGGAGGAGGCGAGGTGGAGGAGGAGGCGCGGTGGAGGAGGAGGCGAGGTGGCGGGACAAGACGAGAAGAGGCAGAGGAGCAGCAATATCAGAGAATGTGGCTGAGATAGGAAAGAGGCTGGATCTGCTGGTGGTTACGGCGACGATAGCATCAGGATGTGAAGCCGATTGAATTGAGTGACCCGGGAGAAGAAGTGGAGGAGGATAATCTTCGGATGATGTTGAAATAGTTATCGTTATAGTAACAATATCTTAAATAGAGATTATGTAGACACTAAGGAAAGTAAGTAAGTTCTAAGGAAAGTATTGGAAGGCGACTTTGGATAACAGCAAAAAGAAATTTATAATAATGTCACATCGCCTAACAAACCCTAACAGCAGAACACTAACAAACGGGACACGGACCACGCGCGATCTTTCATTCCTCTTCTATGTCTAATTCTCACCCCTTACTTACACACACTTACACTTGCACTACACGACCACACATGCCAGGAGACCGATCGAGCGATTAGAGCTTGTCCCGGCTGGGGTGGTGCCACGATGGTGGGAGATATCTAGTTGGGAAAACCCCGCAAGCCGACGGGTAGGTCGGCTCTGTATCTTGCCATCCAGCGGGGGAAGATAACCGCTACCTCCCGCGACAAATACATTACACTCACGGGACTAATGAACTTACAGGTTGACGGGCTCGGAATCACCAATCAATCATTAAAAAATGATACATCATTGAATTCCTCGTTTTATGATCTAACCGTTTCTAGAGAGAAAAAACAATCGTTCCGTTTCACAATTCAAAGATGATTAAATTTCTACAAAACGAAACATGTTACAAACAATACGTATCTCTACGTGACAGTGCTCCTTCACCTGCATAATTACTTCGATTCAGCACTCGTGCCCGTCAAAGTCTTCTTATCTATAATGGATACAAGATTCTAGTTCACCTACAGATATGCGGGTTCACTGTAGCTGCTCTGTAGACTACTGTACACGTATACACTTTACAATGTCGAAACATTCGAACGACTATTTTTGTATTGGAAATTAGTAGTAAAGAATATAAAATCGTCCGGTTGGACGCGTAGTTTGAAGTGGCCGGCGCTATATTTGTGATTGGCCGGTTGCCCAAGCCTGCTCTCGTTCATCCCTTTTAAATCATCTTCTATTCTAATAAAGTGAATTCAACGTCATGTAACCAACTTCATGCCACAAAAAGTGGTGTATAAATAGATACGAAATTTTTACAAGCTTTTATTTTCACAAGGAGTGAGTATGAAGAAAGCCTGGGCAGGGCCTGGTATTTTGAAAGTTAGACACAAATACATTTCGATCATGTACTGCTTCATTCTTCCTTGTTTCTGTTTTGCACTTGTGAAACAGTCTCATTACGCTGTCACGAGGCGCTCTAGCTCAGAAATAGAAAACGCTTCTCCTTCAGTAGACTTTCGGGGAGCGTTAGTTTACAGTTACGATCTCGGCCTCCCGGGAGTATGGAGTCGCATTATACTTGAGAGTCTGTAGAAAGTGCTTGGGGGTTATTCTTGTCGTCGACTGTAAACGACTCGCGAGCCAGAGATGCGACTTGCTGTAGCTCTTTCCTTAGCCCCATGATTTTCTCTCAAGTATCCACCATCGCACACTACATTGCTGACTGTCAGCTCTAAATCGTTTCCGCCTCAGCATCTTTGTGTCTTGTCCCCCCTTTTCCGTGTTTCTGGTAGTCTCGTTCTCAGGCACGAGTGTAAATAGGGAGGAGTTTGGGAGGCAAAATTAAAATTCTTTCAAACCAATACATTAGAAGTTCACTTTCATTTCTTTAATGATCTATAATTTTTATTTGTGCCCAATTATTGTTATTATTAGTAATGCTTGTACTAGTTACTAGATTCTCTTAGCGTGTGCGGAATATTCAAATTCGTATTTATTATGCCAACATGTTACCGAATTTATTAGTTTAAGTTGGTAAAAAATCTGTGGCGGCCAAAAATATACCACTGGTGATGACAGACGTAACTTGTGGAGCAATCCCCCACCTTTTGAGTATCATTGAATTTTAACATTCATATAAAACATTAAAAAGTACAAATACAAACTGTTGTTGGAAGTTTAATTGGTTTTAAGGAACATTTAATGTTTTTAGATTTCTTAGCAGGAAGACTGCACAGCTAAACTTTGCTTTAATAGGTAGCAATGAATGTTTATTAGAGTAATTGTATACGAAATCTTATACAAGATGTAATCTTTTTCTTGTTTTGAAAGTCACGTATTCAACATTTCATTAAGAGAATAATAGATTTGTAGATTTGTATAAAAAGAAATAATCCAATAATGTTCTTTATAAAAGATAAAATAATAAATTAAAAATAATATCTTAAGATATTCCCGACAAAGTAATGAAAACTGCATCAAAATACCTTCAGCCGTTTCAGAGATTGCCCCGGACAGCCAGGAAGTGAAAAACAGTAACAACAATTCACTCGTAGTGAAAGATACCAAAGGAAAAGCAGGTAACTGATAGTTTCCCAATGTGTTTATATGAGTATAATCATTTAGAAATTCGTTTAATTAACAAAATATAACTTAATATCTCTGAGATGTTATATTTTGTAAAATACACTGTTGTTTTTAATCGTTAGGTCTATCAGTTACACAATTTAATTTTCTTTTGATCCATTCTCAGAATTGAGGAGTAATTTTCGCCTTCTCTCATCCAAAAACACTTGTTGTAAGCAGAAATTAAGGTTCCTCTTGGAGTGACAACTTCATTTTTCTCAGTTTTCACCCTTTCTCTTTCCTCTTTCCTCCTCCATTTATTTGTCTTCGTTTTATTTCCGACCTCTTCTTACTCACATTTCATTCTCTTCCTTACCTCTCCTCTTATTTCACGTCTTCCTTTTCATTTATCGCTTCCCCTATCGATTTCTCTTTCTCTCCCTCTCCACGCCTTGATTCTTGACCTTCTGTTCCGTCTGCCCCTCTCTTCTCTTGCGGCCACAATAGCGTGCCCCGAAATCGAATTCTGGCGTCTAGTTGCGTGCTACCATTCCCCACTCAGACTTCTCTCTCGGAAGTATCTACGCCTCATCGCTCCCTCGCCGGCGCCGCAGTCGCCTCCAATTTATGACAGCAATCGCGCGGGGCGGCGGCGGCGGCGGCGCGAATTAAAACTGACGCGAGGAGAAGCCCTCGTCGGGGACAGGATCGCGAACTGGGCACTTTGATGTGAACCTCGCTTCTGCTGAGCTTCTTGAGCAATATGGTTTAGGCAAGTGCAATTTTTCGGAGTGTTGAGAAAAAAACTTGAAAATAATGAAAAGGTGATTGCTAGATTTCTACGAATTTTCTCCAGTAAATTACTCTTCGAGCCGCTTTAACTTCAATGATTTTATCATACTGCCAAAATGTTTATATTTTTGTACGTATGTATTGCTTAAATATTTTCCAATTATCTGTCTGTATATCTATCTATCTATCTATCTATCTATCTATCTATCTATCTATCTATCTATCTATCTATCTATCTATCTATCTATCTATCTATCTATCTGTCTGATTCTCGGTCTGTCTGATTCTCGGTCTGTCTGATTCTCGGTCTGTCTGATTCTCGGTCTGTCTGATTCTCGGTCTGTCTGATTCTCGGTCTGTCTGTCTGATTCTCGGTCTGTCTGTCTGATTCTCGGTCTGTCTGTCTGATTCTCGGTCTGTCTGTCTGATTCTCGGTCTGTCTGTCTGATTCTCGGTCTGTCTGTCTGATTCTCGGTCTGTCTGTCTGATTCTCGGTCTGTCTGTCTGATTCTCGGTCTGTCTGTCTGATTCTCGGTCTGTCTGTCTGATTCTCGGTCTGTCTGTCTGATTCTCGGTCTGTCTGTCTGATTCTCGGTCTGTCTGTCTGATTCTCGGTCTGTCTGTCTGATTCTCGGTCTGTCTGTCTGATTCTCGGTCTGTCTGTCTGATTCTCGGTCTGTCTGTCTGATTCTCGGTCTGTCTGTCTGATTCTCGGTCTGTCTGTCTGATTCTCGGTCTGTCTGTCTGATTCTCGGTCTGTCTGTCTGATTCTCGGTCTGTATGTCTGATTCTCGGTCTGTCTGTCTGATTCTCGGTCTGTCTGTCTGATTCTCGGTCTGTCTGGCTATCTACGAATGTTTCTTTATTAGTCTGTCTTTTCATTTGCCTGTTTCTCCATCTGCGTGTTTCTTTATATATCTGTATCTTTATCTGCCTATGAGCTCACGTGCCTCTCTATCTGCCTCGCTGGCTCTTTCTGTTTGTTTGAATGTCAGCCTATGTCTCTGTCCGTCCATCTAAAGATTGAATTTTCAAAAATTCATTCTTCAAAATTATACTTTAATAATGAAGTCGTGTCCAATTGTTTTTCAAAACATGAATAGTTTTCGTGCCATATTTAGTCAAATAAAGACAATTTTCCATCCTATGGAATCGGTGTTGGAACCACCGATATACATAGAGAAATTATTCTAAGAAGGGATCAGTTTAACATCTCTAGAAACAAAGAAATGACTCGCAGGACGATTCTATTGCAAGAGATAGTGATGAAGCCACTTACGAGTGAGCTAACGTAAACGAAACCATTGAGGAATTCAGCGCATGGACATAACCTGCAGTTATGTTGCCAGAAATAGCCAAGCAGTAGCTGTCCCATCTTATAGTAAACGTTCTATAGAGAAGCGTCGTAGCTGCTTGCAATATGCGTTAACTGCCGCGATGTACTCGCAGCATCGCAAGTAGCGTTGACGCTCTAATTTCTGCAAAATTCCATAGCAAAAGTGAAATTTTGGTGAAAACGTTCGAATTTTTAAAAAAAGACGGAAGATTTGTGTATCTTATATTAGTGAAGTTTTCGTTTGGTGAAAAGAGTTTTTCAAAAGACGACTTTTGTATTTATATATTGCTAGCTGTAATACCATATTACGCTACGTTGCAAATACCACGCAAATTATGTACTGTTGAAGGGCTACTAGTTTTTGTCTTAAAAATATGATTTTCTCGCAAATGAAAATGTATAGCTCTTTTAACAGCATGCATAAATTACATTGATGTTCTCAAGGAGAAGAGGAAGCAGTTTTTAGAGAACTGCGGAAATCGTTTTAGTTTAGATATCAATTTAAAGTGAGATAAGATTACGTTATAATCATATGGTTTTCCTATCGTGCCCCACGTACTATTCATACAAGCTACATATTTCCATAAAACTCCCACTCTTCAGATAGTAATGCCACGGGGATAATATAATAGGACTATGAGTAGACATTGTAGATTACTGTTAATGTCTCAAGGAAGTCGTTTATTAGGGTACTTGATAGATACCTTTATCCTTTTCATTAGGACTCTGGGTCATAGCGATACACGTTTTCTACTACGTACCTCTTCCCTTCCCTGTTCTGTTTATTTTCCATTAACCTGCTATTTCATTAACAGTACAGAGCAGGATTTTAATGTAACGACAATCCCAAACAATGAGACAAAGCAATAAATAAGATCGTCCTAGTTTTCAATGTTATTTGGATCGCGTAAAAATATTAATTCACAATGTATTTTATGAGAGTGAAATGAAATTGGGTGATAATTTTATTTTGGAAATTATTTTGAAATTTTAATTTCAATTTAATTTAATTTAATTAAAAAAAATACAAATAGACTAACGTCTCCTGCCCTTCGTGTTAAATAGGTGTTTCAATGAATATGAAAATTAGATCAAATTCCTTCTGTAGATGTATGCACTTTTTATTTGGTAAAAGGCACCGAGTGTTTCGGAATATGAAGTTTGCAATTTTGAAATCAAACAAAGAGTATAATAATACGCAAGAAAAGAATGGAGCGCGGTTGCTGAGAAAGGAAAAAACGCCGTTGAAAAAGATGACAATGTATTGAGCATTTCCAGGAAAATTGCGGCATTTTTATCTCAGGAAACCTTACAAGGGAAGGAAATTGCTGTGCGACGAGATGAATTTTTCAACTTTTCGTGAAGTAAGCAGGCATTATGGCAAGAAAAAGCAGCAGTTTGTAACAAATTTGAATTATTTTCGAAACGTACCACGCTGCTTCGCCTCTATTGCCAAAATGTAAAATATGAATAGCTATTGTTCATTTTCTTGCTTCCTCTTCCTTTATTGCTATTTTTTCGAGGGTGAAAGTAGTTAGCGATTTTAAGAATCTTCGCCGGCTGAGACGGCTCAGGGAATTAACTGATGACACTGCAGTCTCTGACCGAGAGGACCTCGTGTTAAGAGTACCGTCGAAGGCAGGATTTTCGACTTTAGCTTAATATCTATGTCGAATTCAGCCGCTGTCTGAAGTAGAATTCTAGCACCCTGCTGCTCTGATCCGTAGATTTATGGTGTATCTGATCAACACCGGGCAAATGCTGAAGTAGTATCCTAACAAACGCGCAAACATTCCTTCCTCATCCTTGTTTCCTCCCCCTTACGTACACTATTATACTTAACATTCACTGCACTACCACCCAGTTGGAAAATTCGAGCTTGTCTCGGCGAGGGGCGGTGCTCCGTTGGCGGAGATACCTGAATTGAATTGAATTGAATTTGCCTTATTTTACGTGGCGAGACTCAGGCCATTAGGCCTGCTCTTCCGTCTGAATTTCGCTACGCTCCTTTCACCAACTAGCAGAGAAAGGAGGTATTTCTTGGGCGAGAAACAGGCGATTTGAATTTAGCTCAGAGGCGTCATTTAGGCTTGAGGATCTTTTACATGCAAGTAAATCTACTAACATGGGACAGCCGGCTTTACTTCCCCTCCGAAGGAAGGCGTACGAAGGATTTTTTCGCCCTGAAAAATCCACGGCTTCGATCGGGTTTGAACCCGCCAACTTGGGTACAACAGTCCGAAACGCTAACCGTTACACCATCGCCGCCGCGTACCTGAGTGGGGAATCTCTCGAAAGCGACAGGCAGGTCGGCGCAGAATCTCACCGTCTAGCGGGACAAGGACACCGCCCCCACCAGATACAAAACATTCACTACACTAAGGGACTAATGACCATATAAGTTGGCTCGTCAAGAAATAATCAATCAATCAAGAATATTCAACAATTTGTATATGTACTCTGTTTTAGTGACGCCTGTTTGCTGCGCTTGCAGTTGCTTGTGCTTGTAGGAGGGGATGTAACACAATTCACTGTTGACGCGAACAAAACTTGGGACTGTGAGTACCCGACAGTACCCGGAATGGAACGCACTGCTGTGGGAGTGGTGCGAAAGTGCTTCGGAAAGGAGTTGGGAGTGCTCTGACCGAAGCGAGGGTCTAGCGGAGACTTGCAATGCAAAGGTTGAGTGACACGTATGGAAAGGGATAGGTGGTGAGAAGAACTTCGGTTGCCTGGGAACTACCGTGGTACGGGATTTACGGTCCGAAGAAGTGAGAGGTTGTGTAGAGAAAGCTGTGAGGAGAAGTGTGTGATTGCTAGTGGGGTGTGAGGAAGTGTATGAGGGTTGGGAAGCGTTGTTTGGGAAAGTGCGATGTGAGGAAACGATGTTTCGGAGAGAGCAGTGCGGGGAAAGCGCGGTATGCGCATCATCCCGCCTCAGAGCGACTCATCCCTGGAGATCTCTACGCAGGAGACAGGTGGGTATGGCGCTTGGCGCCCACGTTTAAATAAATTGAGCGCGGGCGACATGATATCCTCCACTATGTCGAACACTCACGTGTCTCAACACATCGTGTAAACCCACAGCGTTCGATGCACACAAGTCACCGGCGTATTCCGCCGGGCAGGTTCATCACAATACAGAAAATAAATGTAAAAGGGTCGTTTGATTCTACTCGGTACTCTTTCAGGATAGAATCTGGATGAGCGAGATCCAGCATTAAACATGGTTATTACGTTTCCTGCACGTAATCGTGATGAAAATATTTCCTCTTGACGCTGCAAAAAGTGCTGAAGATCAAACAGTAGAATATCACATCTATGGTTACAAATGAAGTAAGTTTATTTTAGAACCGAGCACGGAACGAGTCGCCGTTAAACGCGAAACATTAATTACTTCTCTCCACAATAGTCATCTCTAATTACAATTCAACGCATTAGAACCCTCTCAAAACTGCACAAAAGAGAAAAATCGCATCACACCCAAAGCAACCGAGAAAAAGTTCCGGAAAATGACGCCAAGAGCGCGGCAGTCAAACTGAATTAAATCCAAAACTTCATTTAACTGGATTAAACTTTAAAAAAATGAAGCGTAAGTCAATTTAATATCCAAATTACATTTCGTCTACCCCTTTTCGTTTTTGAGCCAATGCAAAATGATGAAAGAATGTCCATGTTAAACGGGCTTTAGGGGAGTTTTGATTCATGACAGGCATGCACCAATCAATCGTCTTGGCCAATTTCAGTGAGAAGTTTTAGTTCACACGGTGTACAATCCAAGTCGTACCCTGAAATGACCTTCATTTTTTTTGAGAGCTGACGTCAGGTCAGAGTGACAAGTATTCCTTGCAGACAAAGAACTTCAAGATGTCTTTAATACTTAATCACGTCATCTTCAATGATGCATCCCGATAAGACAAATCAGTAAATATTTTCGGTAACTGTGGGAAAAAGTAACATTAACCCCGGAAATGAAATAATTTTGTTATTCAACTTGTCTTTATTTCGTGATCCATTAGAGCATGAAGGATACACCTCGAAAATTATATTTTTTTCTGAAATTCTCAAGAATTGAATAGACAAGATATTTAATTGTTGAAATATCCAGGCTTTTCCCGGGTAATTATCACAGTCATCTCTTAAAAAACAGCACGCCGCAAGACAGACGTCCAAGCAAGTCTTGAATTAAAGCTGAGAGAAAAGAGAAACATTGGAAGGCCAAGAATGAGATGGAAAGACGCTGGAAGAGGCAATATGCCTAATCCGTAAATCAAGATGATCTTTTAAAAAAGTTTCACCCCGTTCTTTCCGTTACTTTCTTTCCTTATTTTCCTCCCATTCCTCTTGTCTCTCCAGCTCCTTTTGCTTATCCCGGTCCTTCCGTTCCACCCGTTTCTCCCACTTTTGCCCTCCACCTTATCCTTCCACTATATTTGCTCCGTCCGCTTCTTTTACTCCGCTTCTTCCTATCTTTTCGCTTCGCCCGTTCCTTCTGCTCCTCCCAGTCTCCTTCCGCATCTTTTACAATGCCCACTCCTCCTCCACTTCGCACGGCCTGGTCCATGTGCTTCTTTCGCTGCACCAGCTCCACTTCGCCCCCCCCCCCACCGCCGACCTTGCTCACAAGTGAAATTCAAACATTTAAGTGTACGCGGATGGAACATCTTAACAAAAAAATCATCACAGAATTAATAACAATTAATTCAGGAATTTCCAAAACGTAACGCCCTTATCATCAAAGCCCTAAACTCCACACAAAAAAAAACAAAAAAAAGGTTTTACTTCATTACAGTTAAGTTGCGAATCAGAATAAAACTTTGGGAAAATAGAATGTAAAATGTTTTTTTCATCCTGTCACAAAAGAAGTAGTATAAATTATTGCTTCGCTGAAAATACTATTTATTCATAATCTATTAAATATCTTACACATTTTGTATAGAATGGGTCAAAATACGGGAATTTCTTCAAAATAGAAAGTTCGCAGCGTCCAAAATCTGCATCTTCCGAAAATGGATCAAGTTGTCTACATTCTGTGTTGATCCAACAAATAAAACACAATTTTTGATAACAAGCTTAACGTAGGATTCTTTAAACATTTAATCATCAGGAGCGTGTAGAGCAGTTTGCCTTTTCATTAGGAACAGCTTCCCAACAACTCTGAAATTCCGGGACCGTGCATAATCCAGCACCGTCGGCTCTTGATCTCCGCCTGGCGTCTTGGCTATCAGGCCTGTTGACTCGGCCCCGGTTCCCTTGATTCCGCCCCTTTTTGCCCGACCCTCCCGCCGCCGGCGTCGTTTATTTTTGTTTGTTCTGCGTAGGCGGCTCGCGGCCCCGCCCTCGATGCGTCGCGACCCCGCGGGCGGCGAGGGGGAGGGGGAGAAAGGGAAGGGGGTGACCTGCACCTTTGGAGCAAGGGCGGCAAGGCGGGAGGGGGAACAGTGTGCACTTTCAAGGATTCTAGAGGGACGGAATAGTTAATTGATAGGTTTGAATGATTCAATAGTACTGGAATGTAATGTTCCTCACTATGGTGCAATCGACAACATATGCTGATTTTCAGGAAAACTTAACCATTTTTAGTTTTTCGCCTTATTTTGTAAGAATAGAAAGTATTGTAATCGCTTGCCGGAAAATTCTTATTGCCTGGCCCGTAGTCAGAATACATTTTTTTATCGTTGATACCGAAAAATAAATTGATGGTAAAACTTTCGTCAGTCCGCTCTGTTCGTCTGTCTGTATGGGTCGTTCGCCCACTTTAATTCAATTATGTTATGTCACTCTCTTTCTTCTTTTAATTTATTTTTTGCTCTTGTTCTGTTTTGGCTCTCATTATTCGCTGGTTCTATCTCGTTCTCTTGCTTCGCCGGCACTCGTTGGGTTTCCCTTTTTCTCGCGCTCTCTTTCGAATTCGAGATATCTTTCTCATTCTTGCTCTCCGCATTCCCGTTCTCTAGCGCCTTCTCGGGCTTTTTCCATACTTTCTCTCTTTCTCATTTTCCTGCTACATCGCATTCTCGATATTTTGTATTCTCACTCTTTCACATTCTCGCTCTTTCGCTCTCCCGCTCTCTATCGCTTTCTCATTCTTTCGAGTTCTTCCCTCGTTCGCCGTCGTTTCTTTCTGTTACTTTTTTTCGCTAGTTCACCCTCGCTCATTCACTCATTTACAGTTGCACTCTTCATCTTTCACATTTTCTCTTTCTCGTTTTTTCACTCCGTCACTTTTTTCCTTGCTCACACTTCGTAACTCTCGCTCAATGGATCTCTTGCTTTCATTTGCTCTCTTGCTCTTATTTGTTCTCTCGCTCTCATTTACTCTCTCGCTCTCATTTGCTCTCTCGCTCTCATTTGCTCTCTCGCTCTCATTTGCTCTCTCGCTCTCATTTACTCTCTCGCTCTCATTTGACCTCTCGTCATTCTTTTGATCTCTCTCGTCTCTCATTTGCTCTCTCGCTCTCATTTACTCTCTCGCTCTCATTTGACCTCTCGTCATTCTTTTGATCTCTCTCGTCTCTCTTTTGCTCTCTCTCGTCTCTCTTTTGCTCTCTCTCGTCTCTCTTTTGCTCTCTCTCGTCTCTCTTTTGCTCTCTCGTCTCTCTTTTGCTCTCTCTCGTCTCTCTTTTGCTCTCTCTCGTCTCTCTTTTGCTCTCTCTCGTCTCTCTTTTGCTCTCTCTCGTCTCTCTTTTGCTCTCTCTCGTCTCTCTTTTGCTCTCTCTCGTCTCTCTTTTGCTCTCTCTCGTCTCTCTTTTGCTCTCTCTCGTCTCTCTTTTGCTCTCTCTCGTCTCTCTTTTGCTCTCTCTCGTCTCTCTTTTGCTCTCTCTCGTCTCTCTTTTGCTCTCTCTCGTCTCTCTTTTGCTCTCTCTCGTCTCTCTTTTGCTCTCTCTCGTCCCTCTTTTGCTCTCTCTCGTCTCTCTTTTGCTCTCTCTCGTCTCTCTTTTGCTCTCTCTCGTCTCTCTTTTGCTCTCTCTCGTCTCTCTTTTGCTCTCTCTCGTCTCTCTTTTGCTCTCTCTCGTCTCTCTTTTGCTCTCTCTCGTCTCTCTTTTGCTCTCTCTCGTCTCTCTTTTGCTCTCTCTCGTCTCTCTTTTGCTCTCTCTCGTCTCTCTTTTGCTCTCTCTCGTCTCTCTTTTGCTCTCTCTCGTCTCTCTTTTGCTCTCTCTCGTCTCTCTTTTGCTCTCTCTCGTCTCTCTTTTGCTCTCTCTCGTCTCTCTTTTGCTCTCTCTCGTCTCTCTTTTGCTCTCTCTCGTCTCTCTTTTGCTCTCTCTCGTCTCTCTTTTGCTCTCTCTCGTCTCTCTTTTGCTCTCTCTCGTCTCTCTTTTGCTCTCTCTCGTCTCTCTTTTGCTCTCTCTCGTCTCTCTTTTGCTCTCTCTCGTCTCTCTTTTGCTCTCAAATAATGGAGCAGGTCTAATTTTCGTTGAACTTTCTGAATTTTCGAAAATTGTATAAATTGGTGCATGTGGGAATTGCATGTTGAGACACTATTTGTTTAAGCGTCTGGAAAGTTTTCTATATTTGTTTCGAAGCACTAGAGAATGAATTTCTGTGTGAAAAGAATTATTTTGCTGATGGAAATATTTTAGCAAAGTTCGTGTATTTATATTATTCAGCCGTTACAAAAAATGCGAGAAAGTATGTACTACCGTAGTTCCTCCAGTTCATATCAATAGCAGCACATTCATCCGATGTTACCCCAGACAGCGTGAAGGGACGTTGAATATATTTATTATCGGTAGGCTGTTAGCAAATAACGAACGTGATTGAAGTTTATAGTCCGAGGCGATAATGGAGGAGAAGCAATCCTCAGCACCGCCAAGTCTCGACAACGCGCTGATGCGTCACCCGACGTCCCAGCGCCTCTCCAAGCAGACAGCCACTTGTTGTGCCGCCGCTGACTCCGCGCGGTGTGAAATTTTGGAGGGTCACGCGGGCGAAGGTCTGCATTTCCGCATGAACGCATCGTTGCGTTCAAGGAGAGATGTGTCCACTTCAAAATCACGCTTCAAATATTCAGGGAAATGGAAATTGTATGTTTACGGTTGGTGTTGGGACGATTCTCTATAGAATCTCTTGAAGGTAAACTCTTTGTGAATAAGAAGACCCATTGAGCTCTAAAACTGTTCGTATGCAATGAATAACACATAATGTTAAATATCATAGAAAGCTTCATGAAAGGCAAAATGGAAAATGGAAGTGGAAAGTGGGAAATTGGGAAATACGAATGTGAAATACAGGTTTACATATTGTCAAATTTTGGTCATGACTGCTCTAGAAAATTATGCCCAATCAAACTATTCATTATTTCTCATATTAGTTGTAAGGTTACGATAGTCTAAAATGGTAACTTATATCCTGTTAACCACTTCAGCCATCATTTGAAAAAAAGAAAAAAACAACAAAGGGAGAGAGCTTCCAAATGAATCAAGAAAGTAAATGATGAAGTTGACATAGTAAAGCAATACGTGTATGCAGATTCATTAAAAAAAATAACTGAAAAATGGAACAATTTTGAGCAAATGTTAAAGATCCAGTCGTGTGTTCGTGTAAATTATTCCAAAAATTTAAAAACTTGTTCCAAATTCAAGAGCCTACATAATTGCCCGATGATTTGAGGAATTTCCGATTTGGAGAAAATCATCTGGAACATTTAGGCGGTAGTAATATTCAGAGGAATTGTTTAATTATTACGTGTTTTCGGTCGAGTCATCTGTTATGGTCACTGGTTCTGTAAGTATAGTGCGTGTTTTTATCGGGTGAGGTCACGGTGTTCTTTCTATATGAACGGTCAGATCTGGAGCCGTTCTGACCTGCACGTTGAGTTGCAGATTTTTTCCTATCCATGTTTCTCTTCCATCAGCGCGGCACTGCCCCAACCAGGACAAGCTCGGAGCTCCAGACTGGTCTCTCGACATGTGTGGAAACGTAATTCTTGTTAGTGTAACGGGTGCGGGAAGGATAAGAAAAGAGGAAGGAAAGATCGCGCGCGGTTCATGGCTTGTTTGCTATGATACTGCTCCGGCCATCGCCGAAGCATGGGAGACGTCGAAAAACTACCGATCATAGCAACCAGCCGCTACAATTATCCTTTAGATAGCGGCTGAATTTGATCTCACTCACTCACTGGCACTGCAGTGACATCACTTGATGCCCTGATCCACCTTAGCCAGTTTTGTTGTTGAGCCGGACGTTTAGACGTTTTGGAAGAAAAAAAACCCACTCCTTATCAAGAATTCCCAAAACGGGTTCTTCCATCAAATTCTAGAGATCGATCATTGCAATTTTTTTACCTATATCTCGTATACGATAATGAAAACTCATCTCGAGTGCAAGAATTAATGGATTACAATGAGTAATTTCACTGCTTCAGAACACATAGAGCTCAATGCAATGTATTTTACTCAGATGAAAAGAGTCCTTTGAGATGATGAAAACTTTCATCCAGCGAAATATTTTTGTCGATGGGTATTTAGCGTTATTTTTATGATTCATTTAGATGCATTGGAGATCAGTTCATGGTTTGGCACCGTCCTTATAGAAATAATTTATTTTTCATCCAAATTTACCGTATATATTCATGGCAAATCAAGATAAAGATGGCAATGTGACATAACGACTTGGAACAGTCGAGGCGAGGGACAATATAATAATGCATTCTTTTCGTTAGATAGAAAGGTGTTGCCTATTCCAAAAATAGTGTCTCGGGACTAAAGAAGTAAATGCCCAGGGGTTGCCAATACCATTAGCAAATGCTCAGTGGAAACTGTATTTTCTGGAGGATTTGAGAAAAATGATTTATTAAATGATTAATTAAAAAATGATATTAACTTAAGTCCAATATATAGTTCGATTTACCCCTATCATCCCTATATCACGACTTTCGTATCTCATATCTCAGTTACTAATCAACGTATTTTATCTTAGTTACTGACTCCTGCTGCGCAAACCTACGCTATCATATTTTCTCTTCTTCCTTCCATTGTTGCAATGGTTATAATGTCAAGCCTTGCCAATGGCCAAGCCTTCGTCGACGCTCCGAAATATAAATAATAAAATTAAACATTACATAATCACTTCATTGACGTTCGTAAAAAATTGTTGAAATGAAGCTGAATCCTTGATTTTAGAAGCTTCGTGTTCACTAACTCAATTGTCGACCACCAGGAAGGTCAAGTGACCTGGAGAAATTCAATAGTTTGCCAATTGATTTCAACATTTCAAAGAGCGCGAACTAATTGTGGAATCCAATCAATTGTTCTCTTCTCTGCCGAGTCGTGTAAACTCTAAGCAACTAAATTGAAAAGTGAAAAAGTTCTTCTCAAACAATACAGCCAGTAAATTAAAGTGTCAGACAGCTGAAATGATAAACGATATTGACCCAATTGTGTACAATTTAGATTTCGTCTGGCACGCCCTGGTGGCGAATTCCTCAATCAGCTAGATTATGGAGAATGACACGGACTGGGTTCATGGAGATGCAGAGTCATTCATGGAGAATGACAGGGACTGGCACGTTCAGTGTTTCGGTAGTGATGGAAGACTTGGAAGAGACAACGATGCATAAAGACAGGTCTACAAAATTCCACTGTTGACCATTCAAACGAAGAGTTTTACAATTTGTGCAATTAAATTATTTTTCCTCAAGAACTTTAAGTGGAATAATATTCACCTGCTGGATAAGGTGAAGTACGGTTTATATTAGGGTTCATTGCTTGACTACAAATTCTTTCGGTTATACACGAAGGAATATATTTTTATTACATACGTACCAGTATATATGCTAAAACTGCACTGTAATATACTCATTCGCTAAAAGAATCATATGTCACTTTTCTTTGAACTCAGTGATACCATACAGTGATTGTTATGGTGAAGACATATCAGTAACAAGTACATGAAGTTCAATAGCATAAATAATTATTATAATTAACATAAAATAATGTTTTTATCCCTATAGGGAGTGTACATACATGGGAAAACAATATTTGAATCATGAAGTTTATGATTGTTCATAAATGTACGGAGTGCTTAACAGGAAGTAAAATGGAAGCCTTTGTGCAAGTATATGCAGCCATTTCAACGAACTCAAACGTCTCTTTGGAATTGAGAAAATGTTTTTGCCCTTATTGAACATGAAATACAAAGTAAATACTACGCGGCGATAAAACTTTCATTGGTGTTTTAAATGGCTGCCTCAAAAGGCTGTGCATTGGAGAGAAAATATTGTATACAAGTATTCGTCAAACAACACAAAAAAACGGATCGTTGATATACTAGACGTAGTTTAACTCGGCATACGTTTTGTTAAAAAATAATTACTTTACTGAAAAATGGCGAGCTCTGGCACCTAATTTACAAATAACCGAAGCACGGATTAAATTCTACCAAACCTTCCTTCTGTCTAATTCTCATTTGCATCCGTAGAACTCCAATACAAGTGACTGATGTTATCACACTAGCATTTGTTCTCTGATCAAACCTAACGATCACAAACAAAAGTTCGCGTAACCTGTAAGTTCGTGTTACTTACCGTGGAATTTTATGCATAGGTGGCAGAGACCTTTTTCAGATAAATTTGTTTGAAATATTTTAAATTCTTACCCGAGTTTTGCTGTCTTGCTGAGATATCTTTCAACGTTTCATACCACTATCACAATTTTAGCATGGAAAACGTGATGACGTAGTTTGGTTCAACTTTTTTAATAATTAGTGTATGGTTGATTTGCCCAATTACTACATTGCTTATGTCTAAAAAGCTTTTATTGTTACCAAGATGCGAAAGAGAAAGTATTGAGTGTTTGATAACATTCCACCTCGAGAATATGGCCTCAAACACATTCCTATGGGTTTCATGTTTAGAAAATGGTACACTTTTGAAAACACTACATAGCGGAGCTACTTTTCCAGTGATTAACGATGGAATGGTTCCTCATTATTTCAACGTCCTTCTCTGCCAATCGTCGTGTTATCGTATTGCGATGAATGCCTGTATGAAGAAAATTCTTCAGAAAACATTATTATACACAGTGATCATAACGAGATAATAATTTCGATACCTTCTGAATTATGAGAAAATTATGAAAAAAGTTGGCGTTCATTGCTCACCAAGGAATATTTAACTAAAATTTCTGTAGTCAATAATTGCGATTTAAATATAATTCAAATTTTTGAACTGAAAAACTCTTATTCTTTCACCGCTTCAAAAGGAATTCTTAATAACAATGTGAGAGACTTAAAGAAGAAGATGTCGCATGTAGTTGAGAAAGAAATAGGTATTTTCCTGTTAAGTGCAAAACATAAGCAATTATTCAAGATATTAAATAGTATAAAGCTCAAAAAGTTTGGGAAGTTTCAGAAGCACTTCAAAGTAGCCGCAGGGAGAGATACACAACTAATTGGCTGGTTTGAAAAATCAACAATTGAACATGTATCGACGATATCAACATTAGATTTCTTGAAGTATATAGAAAATGGGACTTTGGATGAGAAATTTCGTTTATATATCATGACATTTGAAAGGTGCCAAAAAATAGACTTTTCACATTCCTTAACCCAACTTCCTCTCTGCAACATACTTTGCAAAGCACCCAGATAAGTGGTATTGAACATGCAGAAGTACCAGAAACGAAAGGTATGGAATGTGCATTCTACGGTATAATTCAGGTAGATTTGAATTGCTTTTCATGGTAGTGAATTGTAGTAAGGTGTTTGGAGAAATTTCAAGCAGAGTGTACGCGATCGAAATTGTGAATGTGGGTCAATGTGTGTCACTTGTATTTCGAATCTTGATTAGAAACTTTTGGAAACTTTAGGTTAAATTTGAATCAATTCAGATGTTCAACATTATCCTCGACAACTCGTGATACGTTTAGTGAGGAATGCAATATAATTTTAACTCTACCTGTCATGTGAATAGCATCACGCTAAAGAAAATTTATATAGATTTAAGTTATTTTCAGATTTGTAAGTGAATTCATGAATTTACTTCATTGTAAATTCTGCGAAATTGGGTACCTTGGTTATTACAAATAAGTTTGTCATGAATTTTCTGCTCATTAAAATACGTAGATCATTTTTCAATCTGCACGGAAGGAGTGTTTCTGCCGAACCAAAATTACTTATATCTTGTATTTTTGTGTGTAAAAAAACAGTCCATTAAAATACAGAGTGAAGCTTGATGCAACTTTTTTAATTAAAGTGAAGTGTTGTCATTAAAATTTTAAAGATTCTAGAACTTGCCAACTAGCATTGAAATATTGTTCGTTTTCGCGAATAAGCCCAAATTAGAAGTATTATAAGCATTTTATTTGCATTTTATACGTACACTTTCTTCATACTTTTGTTGTGTTCTTTTCCGGCTACCTGTTTGTTTCTATTATTTATATCGATATCATTATTTCATGAATGATTAAGTTGTAAATTATAGCTTTCTCTTTAAAAATATTGAGAACTTAAAATTTTCTAACTGCCAATTCATTACGATATTTCTATGGATCCACTGATTTCTATTTGCCTAGAGTATCTTAAACCATGTGTCCTGATTCGGTGTAGGTAATTCTGACTGGTTCGTGCGACCAACGTGTCGATACTTCGGCGCAACATGTAGTGCTAGCAGCGCTTCTGATGGGCATGATGAACTTCAGCAACCCTTACTCAGGCCAGATTCTGGGTTTCATGACTGCTCCGACGCACTATGCAGATCCTCAAACGTTGTCAGAGGTCGGTCAAGAAATACGTAATTTGTACTCTCAAAAAATTTCCATTATGCTTTGGAAAATGCAAATTACAACAAAGCTCTTCGACACTTAGGTAGCAAATTTATGTTAGACAAAGAAGACATGGCAACTCGTCTTCACAAAATTATACAAACGGGAAAAGACGGATATATAATAACAAAAGATTACATTGACCGTTATATGATGTACAAAAACTTTACTTTTTTCGGGCAGAGTTTGCTTTATATGGTGCCGGAGCATGTGAAAGCTCCGGGAAACGTTGCGTTTGCTGTAAGAAAGAATATTCCGGAGTTTAAAGATTCAAATATGTTTCTGATTCGTGTTGTGGAAGCGGACCTGTACAAACGGAGAGATATTGCGGAAAGAAATCAACTCGTTGAACAAGCATTCTCATTCCACCAGGTTCAGTTCAACGTTATCCCGCTGCTTTAACTTTACACGAGTTTTCCGCTTTCTGTATGTTTTTGGAAGTGGGTTTAGGACCCTCCAGTGTCGTGTTTGTATTGGAATTGTCCCACGTTTGGTTGAGAAAAGTTTATTTATTTTTTGGGTCACGGAAAAAGTGGATTCCGCGCATTGCGTTTCAGAAGAGTACCATCAGCTAAGACTAAGAGTTTGTGCGAGTGGAGGACTCTCTGTAATGTAGACACAGAACGACTTATTATTATTCTGTGAGTGAACAACGACTATAGACAATATATGTAGTAAACTGTTCAAACCTATTGAATGGATGTTTCGGTTAGAAGTGAATAGTTTAAGCGTAAAACCGATATTCATTAACTATTTAAATGGATTTAAGAAAAACAATGACACAATGCAATAAAATGTTGCCTTTGAATAAAATATTTAAAAGTAAGTGATATTAGATAAAAATAGTGGTATTAGAAATAAAGCACTCAGAGGCAATCTTAAGACATCTGTGACTGAAATAGTAATAAGGAAAACTGTGCCTATAAGATACAGGTAACTGAAGGGAATCTGTAACATACATTACCGTATTTATTTTGCCAGTTGCTGTCAAAATGCAATACTGAGAATAGATACGAAATCTAAAAGAACGAATAGATGGAATATTTCTATTTTCCCCAAAATGTGGCATAAAACTATCTGATTACCTGCAGTTCCAGTGCTAGACAATTTTGGGCCCGGGGCAATACCGAAACGTAGCCCCCTTTGAAAAAATAAAAAAAGTGAAAGTTGTATCAAGAAACAACATGGGTTATTTTATTTCCAGCAAATAACTAAAATTTCGACCTTTAAGATAGAAAAAGGTTTTAATAATATATTTCAAATAACAGTTTTAAGTAAAAGTATTTAGTAATCAAATAACACGCTAGTTTGTTGAATAGCCATTGATTTTGCAGAAAAATTGTTAGCTTATGCAGAGAGAAATACGATGAAAACATTATCCCTGTAATCATTTTATCCTTTCCTTCATCCTTTTTAACGGAGATGCCCTCTTGCGTCGTGAACTGGAAAGTGGTGTCCTTCACTCGAAAGCACACCTGATGCATTCTCTTATGCTACATCAAAGCAACATCCTCGGGTAAGGACATCAAAGTCAGCCTGTGTTGGCAATAAAACACTCACATGTTCTTAAACCATGATACGAACTTCCAAACTCCCAGAATATTTGCTTGGATTATTCAAAATTATAAATTAATCAGTACTAGTTTCTTTTAAGTATGCCTCAACTCAACATCATTGGGAGAATCAAATAATTATGTGATCATGCCACGTTTTCGGTGATGTTTCTTGGTATAATATTACTTTACAATGGTGTTCTGTTCACTCACATATTCTCGTATACTAATTTACCATCAAATTTCCTCGTACCACATTGTACGCCGCACCAGATGGATATATCATAGTCAAGTAAAATCAAAACTACAAGCATCTAGTGACACATTTATTCAATTAAATTTTCAGGTAAGTAAGCGTTTATTGATGCCAGTATTGTTTACGGAACCTTTTATTATGTCATTTGTTAACTTACGAAACAGCGTTCGAATTATGTTTTTTTTTCTCCTGGCTAGCGACGATAAAAATTTTTAAATTCTATTTATATTCTTGTATGTTTAAGAGATTGCATTATATATATATACATATATATACATATATATATATATATATATATATATATATATATATATATATATATATACACACAGAGGTGGATTTACGCATAGGCACAGTAGGCACGTGCCTACGGCGGCAAATTTTCAAAGGCGCAAAATTTTCTTGATATTTTCTAAAACAAATTTAGGTTCTCTAAAAACTATAACAGCATAAATCATATTTTTATTTTAAAAATATCATATTAATATTTAATACAAGCTATTTATTTGTCTACTTCATTAGAGTAAACCTTATGATTTCAGAAGTATATGAATCTGAAACTAAGGCCCGTTGACGAAAGAAAACGTGTTGCAATTCTAGTTGTCATGTTTTAGTTTCCTTTTAATGTTAACGTTTCAGTGTTGAAACGTTAATAATGTTGAACGTTACTTGCTATAAAGATACAGTTTATATCCCAAATTAGCTAATCCAAAAAAAATTATTTAATTTATGAAAACAATGTGCAAAATATAATGTTACTTTTAAAGTTAAAACGTTTAAATTAATGAGGAATTGTTACTGAAACGTTACAATTTGAAATGTAACATTAATTTTAAACAGGGGGCGGCAAATTTGATGTGCCTACAGGCGGCAAAAATATTAATCCGCCCCTGTATATATATATATATATATATATATATATATATATATATATATATATATATATATATATATATTCTTGAGTAATAAATAGAAAATTTCATAATTTTTGATAACATTACTTTGAAGAATTCTCTGTAAATTAAGGAAAACCTTGGGTGAATATTATTTATTCAATCATATGTTGACCATTTGAGACAAATGTACAATTGCCTTGATAGGGACGTCTTGCCATTTTTATTTTAATATTTACTATATATATATATATATATATATATATATATATATATATATATATAGAGAGAGAGAGAGAGAGAGAGAGAGGGAGAGAGACATTTTTACCCTGAATGTAAATAATTTTTATAATACAGACAGTAATTTTTAAAATTGAATGTAATTTGTGTAATGCGTAGACTACACACATTAATATAATCTTCCTTTGCTACTTATCGTAAATGTCAACAAATGGTCGAATCGATACAAATCGCAATGGATTCTTTTCAAAAAGTATTTACCTCGTTTCGATATAAGTTATTTGAAATTTTGATTTACCAAAGGCAACCTTTGTTGTAATTAAGAGGTGCGCATAAATCGTAATCAAGAAGATAAATCGTTTTCAACTACCAGGAAGCCGAGAAAATAAAATCAGTCCAATAGTTACTGTTACCACCTGAAAATGTTCTTTAGACGCGATTTTAAAGCTTACTACGGATTGACTGATTAGTGATTCTAGGCGCGTCAATTGTTAATATCTATAGTCTCACAGGTGTAGTACATGATTCGTTCCTCGGGAGGTGGCGGAAATCATCCCCCCTATGGCGAGATCCTGCGCCTACATTTCGGTTGGCGGGGTTCTCCCTAACGAGGGGCCTCCCAACAGCGGGTCACCGCCGCGGCCGAGAATGGCTGTAAGCTCCCGACCGGTCTCCCGGTAAGATGCGTGGTAGTGTAGTGCATGCAAGTGCGTATGTAAGGGGTGAGGTTAGGACAAGGAAGAGGAAGGAAAGATCGCGCGCGGTCCGTGGGCCCCTTGTTACGGTACTCCGGCATTCCTCTGGGATTTTTCGGAAAAACCTCGGAAAACTACCGACCTGAGCAGCCGGTCGCTAGAATCCTCCTCCAGAGAGCGACTGAATTTGACCTAGCTGACAAGCTATCGAAAATTCTGCCACCGTCGGGACTTAAACCTAATATCTTTCAGCCAGAGGCACTGCAGTGACATCAGTTGTTGCCCTGAGCCTTCCTTCGAGTGAACGATTCCGGCGTTTAGCATACTTCTACGCTCCCGAACGACGCGCGAACGAAGCGCGTTATAACTCCAGAATTGTTCGTCTAAAAGTAAACTGAACATATAAATAGGGACTTACGCAGCTCTGTTCACAATTAACACCACAAGAATAATCCAGGTGTTACTCCAAACACGGTTCAATGACTACATCTGAACACAACACGCCATTCCCGTATATTTCCCGAGGGTAGCGCCCGGCGGCACGCTTTCCTGGACCGCCGACACAGTGCCACCCTGTCCAGATGCACAGTTTACCCCTAAAGCACAAAGAGCGCGCTATTTTAGTTCGTTTGTTCATACCTTATTTTACGTGGCGAGACTCTGGCCATCAAGCTCGTTCTTCCATTCACATTTCGCACTCTCCTTTCACATTCTAGCGGAGAAAGAAGGTATCACTCAGGCGACGAAACAAACAATTTGAATTCAGCCTAGAGGCTTCTTATAGGCTTGATCTTTTTGATGCAGTAAATCTACAACATGGGACAGCTGGTTTTACTTCTTCGGGGGAAAGCGTATGGAGGATTTTTTGATCGGGTTTTAACCCGCAATCTTGGGTACATCCCGATAAGCCATCCATTATACCATCGAAGCCGCTATGTTACCACGTTCGCGGTTCAATCAACTGACCCTAAAACAAATATTTTTGATATTACTATTATTATTACTATCAGTAATAAATTTCCAACATTCCAGCAATTTTAGTTTTCGAGATAATCTATATAAGAGCCATCTGTATTCTTACTCTATTCTGTATTCTTACTCTACTATTTGCGTGTTTGTATGAAATTTTCACAAGACAGTTGGATATCAGTAATTCGAACCTATCGTCCTCCGATTGCTCGGTAAGTAGCGGCTCATTGTCGGGGACTCCGTATCGATCTCAGTGGGCGCATTCCGGCTGCCCGACCGTGGATGAAAAGCAGCCTCCCTTGGGCGAATATTCTCAGGGAATACGCTGGCGGACGTGGGAATGGGAGGGGGGCCTTTGACGACACTCTCTGCCTTTTCCACTTCGCTTTCGGGTTTCGCAGCCACCGTCATCCTCCGCTCACCGCCAGCGCCATAGCCATGTGTACTGCCTCCATCGCCTCCCCCTCCGCCGTCGCCACCATCATCATCACCACCATCACCACCACCACCACAACCTCCCCAACCACCGTCACAACAACCCCCCGATCACCACAACTACCCCAGCCTCCACCTCCGCCTCCACGTCCACGTCCACCCACCGCCACAACCACCTTCACCACCACCACCACCACCACCACCACCACCACCATTCCACTGCCTCCGCCTGCAACTTCCTAGTATATCCCAGCATACAACTTACGATTACCATTATACGATTATTAATACGTACGCCCTTAATTAATTTGTTTACAATGTGCTTGCGGTGGACAGAACTGCATGAAAAGTTGTAGAAAATGCCACATGTGATCAACTCTTGGTAATACTTCTATGAACAGTGTGTGGCAGTAGGATGCAAGCAAGTTGCCATTTGAGTATGCTGGAAATGCTTTGTCGGGCAAGAAAATATATATCACCCTTCTGTCTCTTTAAGCAGACCTACTACTAATTTCTATCTGGGCCATGAAACGTTAGCAAATTGTCCTCATCATATGTTCCTTTGGCATGATATTCAGCAATGTTTGCAGCACTAACATATAGAAACATGTCACGTATTGACATTTGATTTAAAGATGTTGATGATTGTTATTTAGATTTTTCTTCTGTTTAATCTGATAATTAGCGATGTGGACTGTGACGGACCTCCCTTAGTACGTAAAATTTACAATTCCCTCGTAGAAGTTTGATTTGGAATTCCTAGATTGAAGTAATATTATTGGAAATAGTAGGAATTTCACCATACGAATTATTTCACCAAGATTCGTTCTAGAGCGGGTACGACAGGGCTTCGTCAAAGTAGCGGAAGAGGGAAAATTCAATCATCTTTAGACGGGTCCCGATGTGGATACCATAGAATCAGGTATACCATAGAATAGGTATCAAAGAGTACATTCTACGTTCTAGACACCATACGATAACCTGATCGATGTGACACAGAGAACATTTGATAATTTCTAGACATGTAGTGATAGGAAGTTAAAGGACAGAAAAAACTTGATTCTCGTTATGGGTTCACATCAAGGAAACCCCATAAGTTGCCCGAAGAAAAATTGAATGAGTTCTAGACAGGTCTATGTAGACAGCAAATTTGATTTGTTGAAGTCCGCCGAAGGAACGAATAAGATTCGAGAAAAGCACAGGCGGAACAAAAAAGCTCTGAAAAAAGAAATTTCTGTGGATACTGCCCCGGCGTGTATTGAATAAGCAGGCTTGCAGTATTTTAATTTTGTCATTTAAAATGAAGTTGAAATTTTTCTATATGTTCCAAATTGTTCATGCTGTCAAACATGTCCCTATGATTGACTTTATTTGGGAGGGAGTGAGCTGTGCAGTGGTATGGCAGGTACCTTTCGAAACCATTTGAACGAACTCCCAAACGCATTATTCTATATCCGAACTTCAGAACAGAAGTATTTAAAGCGGAAACTGCTTTAGAGTAGTATTGCAATGGTAACTAATTATTTGAATGTTATTCAGACGTTTAGATTGAAGGTTTATAAAGGGATTGCTGGGTATATAAGGGCAACATATCCTAATAAAATGAATCTAGGTTAGTAGACATAGCGTGCGGGGTTTCATGCAGTGAAGAGAGTTTTACAAGAGTTGGCTTCTAGAGAACATACACAAGAGATACGAATATCCGCCATGGCGGCGGTCCATGTTGCTGGCGATTACAGAAATAACACTTTGAACACTTTGTTAAATTGAATATTAAATTCAATAATACTAACACATCTGTTTAAAATTTGGACTATTATGTGACGCATCGATTTCCGATTTGTAAATATCTGTATCTTCCTTGTAAAAAATCAAGCAATATATGTAGCAAATTTCTATATCTCTATATTCCTTGTATATATGTAGCAAAGTCAAGTGTAAACGACCAGGCACTTTTTTTTGTTTCGGACACAATGTTTACTAAGAAAATAAGCTCTACACATTTGTTAACCACTTATGATCTTACCTCTAGAAAAGTTTCCTTTTTAACAGATATTCCAATAGTTACTATAAATTACCACTGCGAAAATAGAAACCTGCACTACTTTATCCAACAACATTACACCTAGGGTTACCATACGTCATCTTTTCCCCTGGCATGTCCTATTTTTAAAGCGAGAAAAACCGTCCAGGTGGATTTTACAAGAAAGGACGAAATGACCACTTTATTGGAAGGGGGTATTACTTTTAAATGCAACCTAGACGATGATGTAAAAGGGATATTGCACTTTTTCAACTTATTTATGTCACCGACATCATAACATTTGTATAAATATTTTTTTTGTAGAAATAATGACATTTAAGTATCACTCCTAACAACCTCAAAATTGACTGTTCTCTTTGAAATGTTCTTTACTCCATGAAATGCGACAGTGCTGCCATTAATTGATACAACATGTTGTAGTGCTGGGTTTAGATTCTGTGGTCAGTCGTGTTAATACTGTTCTGCTGGCCTGGGGAGTTATTATCTGTGGTGCTTATATTTCGAGCATGATGCCGAAAAGCCTTGAATACTTAAATAAAAGTACAAAGCGTTTGTTGCAAGGTTTGAACCAAACCAACGCAAAGCAAAGTTTTAATTATTGAGCGTGATTTCATCATCTACCAAATACTTCCGGTATAAAAATGGAAAAGACAGTAATGATAATGAAGTGGGCCTAAAGTGTAATTGTGAAAGTGATGAAAATGAAGTATTTATTTTGACAGTAGTAGGTATTTTGTCTTCTGGAAAAAATAAATTATTGTATTGAACATTGTATATGAAGTGTCCTCCTTTTTATTAGAAATGTCCTCTTTTTCCATAACGGAAATGGTAACCTTAATTACACCACACTACCTGAGCCCATACAACCTCAATATTTTAGCTCACAATATACTGGGCCGTTTGCTCGCCTTCCTGGATTTCCTCGATGCCCGACGTCTGCCTTTGCGCTGTCGCCGGAACTCCCGTTTCACGGACTCCGTCCGCAGCCAGCGCCACCTCTATCGCCGTCCCCGCCGCGGGGCCTGCGCTGATTACTGCGACGCCAGCGCCGCCGGCGGCAGCGGCTGATAATGAAAGCTGCGACGCGTAGGCCGCCAGCTAGTGATCGGGTAACGGCGACCACGCGAACCAGTTCTGACGATAAGGCTAGCATCAGGAAATATTACAGCGGAGACAATTTTTAAGTTTTAAGGAAATCTTTAATAATCATTTTTCTTTTTCATACGCTACTTATTATGTAGTATGAAATATTGTAATGCTGCCGCAAAAAACGGCGATTTTTCTACAAAATCACTCCTTTGGGATTCTGACACTCAAAAAGGATGCTTTTGGTCCTAAACGTGTAGGCAGAATCCATGTTTTATGGCTCCTTGATAGAACAATTGGTTTACGGCAAAACGTCTGGTTGTGTCCTTCCATCCGTTCGTCCGTCTGAGGTCAACAGTAGCATCTCGAAACCGTTCAGACGATTTTCTCCAGAATTGTCATTCCCCGATCGATCTCCCCAACTCAAGGCCCAAAGAATTTGGAACATTTTGATTTTGGGGCGGTACTTCAAAATAAGCTTCAACATTTTCGAAACTTTCTCAAAAAGACTCCAATTTTGGGGCATAATTTTTTTCTCGGATGGAAGAAAGTACGTACACTCTTGGAAACACAAAATTTCGCGTCGAAAATGCCTTGGCCCGAGAGGTTGATGGCGCTGGACATCCCTGCTTGCCGACAGCGCTATCTAACGTTTATTTTCGAAACTACGTTCGGTAGATCGAACTAAAATTAAATTTATTTTATTGGAGAGCGTATAAAATACTTTAATGACCGTTGAGAGCTAAATAGTAATAGTACAGAGGAAAAAGACTTTCGTGATTCCTGCCAGTAAAACAGAACTGACATTAACTTTGGTAAACATGATTTTGCTTCAAAGTTTCGTTAATATAAAATTTGTTATAAGGGGTGTATAAGATGGGCGAAAGAATGGCTCAGTGTCGAAGTGGTGTTCTAGAATTCTTGCAGTAGCGGGTTCGGTTCCCAGTCTACGTAGATATTTTATTCATTCTACAGTGCCATAAATTCCACTAAATTACAACATGCTATATATGTCATGTCAATGTTATGCATAATTTAAGCAAAATTCTCAATTGCGAATAAGGAATGCAAACAAGCAATTCTCAAAAAGCGGTAATACTCGTAGGAGACCAAAATAAAATAAGCTTCTATAATCCTATAGATAATAATCTTAAATTGCGAATAAAAAGAACGTTAAAATATTGCGTATTATTTTCATTTTTACTCGAATAAAACCATCAAATGGAACTCCTAAAAGCTCCGAAAGACAATTCGTTTAACAATATCACAAAATTATTGTGATATACTGACAAGAAAATTTGACTTGTGTTTGTATCTGTAAATAATTCATTAAATCCCGTTTTGACATCTGTTTGCTTTGATATGACTTATTTTTACTATACTACTATATATAAATAAATAAAATAGCAATCCTGTGCATAGACTCCCTTATGCTATTGATATATAATGTGAATAAAGATGATGGAACTGTTGATGCTCTGTAATTACAATAATTCTTAGTGTGACAATTCTTTGAAATGAAATGTCTACACTGAAGTAAATAAAATGGTTTTGATGATAAATGTGGCTCATTGATTCTGATGATGAATATTTCTGAGAGCCCTTTCCTTCATGTGAGAGGCCTTAGTTATGTGGGTATTGAGATTTCGTAGCTGTGAAGTAAAAAAAAAATCAAAATACAATTTGCCGAAAACGAATTTTGAAGGGAAAATATTCCTAGAGTTTGTCATGCTATTGAAGTTCATTACAATATCATACAAACATCTATTTCAGATGAAAGTAGAAATCCATTATGTGTATTGAACGTTTTTTATGCACACAAAATATAATACAGATTGTAAATAACAAATATTGGCAGAAAATAGCGATTTTTTTCATTTCAAAAACAATTTCTACCAAAAATTAACGCAAAATATGACTGCTTCTAGTTAAATATCAGACTGCCAATTAGCCATATTAGCGATGTCATTTTGCTTGCTACAATATTCTCGTTCATAAGACAGTGGAATAAACTCATTTCGTTTGTTGAGAGAGATTATCGATTTTCTCTCGTAAGCCTCACGGTACTACCGACGTAAATCTGACCTTCGCAGTACTTCCGTGATATATTTTCGACTGCAGGTCAAAAGGAGATAAGGGGCTCTGCAGCGTTGCCACTTGGTAAGGAAAGAAAAATCGCGGCTAAGCAAATTGAACTACTCCGCATTCATTATTCGACATGGCTCACCATAGCTAAGCCACACGAGAGCGAGTCATCGCATTAGTAGAAGAGGGTCACCTCTCTGTTTCAGAGGCGGCGAGTCGGTATGGCGTTGGGGCAAGAACAGCGCAATACTGGCTTAAACGTTATCGAGAGACGGGAGAATCCGGGAGGAAACTAGGAACGGGGCTTTGGCGTATTTCAGATGCTGACCAAGATGAAGTTTTGATACAAGCAGCGGTGGAAAACCCTTTTCAAACTTCTTCACAACTGCAAAGAACCACCAGATTTCCTGGATGTTCCAGAACAATACGCAACAGACTTTCGGAGGCTGGTCTGCGATCCAGAAGTGCAGCTCGAAAACCGAAGCTGACAGAAGAACACCAGCTTTATCGGCTGGCGTTTGCGGAGGAAAATTTACATCGAGACTGGGCTGATGTCATTTTCTCTGATGATATTATATTCTCCTCCGCAAATGATGGACCCGTTCTCATTTTCAGGCCCCAAGGAAGCCGCTATGATTCTCGGTACGTAAAGCAAGTCCCCAGGTCAGGTCGTTTCTTAGTAGCAGTTTGGGGCTGGATGTCATCTCGTGGGATTGGAATGATCCATAGAATCCAAGACCACTTAAATGCTCCTCAGTACATTCACATACTGAGAGATATCATGATTCCATCGGTAAGGCAATTGCATCCTGAGGGGATAATTCAATTCCAACAGGACCAATCTCCGATTCATAAGTCGGCTTTGGTTCAATCGTTTTTTGCGGAGAAACAAGATATTCAAGTTATTGACTGGCCACCATGTGCACCAGATCTGAACCCTATTGAAAATGTTTGGGCAGAGACAAGACGCACCATGGCCGAAAACTGGCCTGATCCGGAACCTAACAATGCCGATACGCTCTGGCAAATAATCCATGAAGCCTGGGAGGAGGTCGCTCACAGTGAAAACTATGCGGCGAGACTTGTGGATTCTCTCCCACGTAGAATGAGAATGATCGTAGAATCCGGGGGATTTTGGATTCCTTATTAATGTATTCCTTACATTTTCTAGAATAAGATATTTATAAATAAACAATTAATGTTAGAATAAAATTTTAACAAATATGTAATTTGGAGAATTAAAAACAAATATTCATAGAAAGATAAAGGGCCCTTTTCAGAGTTATTTTGTTTTAAAATCCAAATAATACTTTATTTACACAATAGAGAGAGTACTGTAATACAGTTCATTTGACAAAAAAATGAGGGATAAGAAAAATCAACAACAAAAAAGAAACGGACACGCACTGGATTCGATCCTGCTGCATAGAGTTCAGAAAGAAACGATTCTACCAATAAGCCAAACAAGCACCTTTTTAGCTTAATTAGTTACATAAATATTATTGGGCCAAATTTCGAAACGTTTGAAATGTCTCCAACATATTTCGATAATTACAAATAATGTTGATACATGGCATGTCTTCTATCTAACGGAATTAAAACACGAATTTCTAAAATACATATATATTGCTTGCATACAGGGAGTCCTACCAACTATGGACAACCCTCATAACTTCTAAAGGGTTCCCGATATCGGCTTACATTTTCGCTCAACTATGCGGAATCATGCGGCAAGTAATATGGTGTAGAGATACTGTTTGAAATATTTTTAGTTTTTTTTCTCACTAGCAATAGGTTAATCTTAAAAAGAGGAATGCAATGATGTAACATTGCTAATATTTTGATTGTGTTTTGTGCATAAAATTATACTTTGTGGACTGAGATTGTAATTTAAACGTGCAATTTGTTCTGTAGCTGCTGTCGCAACTGTTGCTTTTGGCGAACGTGACCTTTGCGGCATCTCCTATCTCCCCGTAAAAGTGCCCGCACCACGAAGGCAACCTTCCCAAAAGGAGACAGCTGAAAGGGTTGTATATTTACAGTTAAAATCTTATATATTTAATTTAAAATCACATGGCGGAAAGTATAATTTTCTTCTCAAAATACTATCAAAGCATTAACATGTGTTACATCATTGCATTCGTCTATTTATGATCAATCTATTGCTAGTGAGATAAATACTTGGTTCTATTTAAAAAATTAAAGACGATTAAATTTCTCGGAAACTAACAATATTTTGAAGAATATTCCTAAGGCACATTACTTGCCTCATGATTTCACATTGTTGAGCGAAAACTACATTTCGATATCGTGAACCGTTTAGAAGTTATGGGGATGGCCCGTAGTTGGTGAGACTCCTGTTGAACACACAACTGTTGAACAGATAACAAATAAAAAGAATAATGAAGTTTGTGAATCCCCCGGCAAAAAAATAAGGTTTGTTTTAGTTTAAATTTTGAATATACTTTTGCCCCACAACAATTGAACTTATCCTAATGAACAAATTGAAAATGAATTCGAGTTGCTAGAATTCTTTCTTGATGCGTGATTGCCTTCTCGATGTATCTTTTCTTGTCTTCCTGTTGATGGTGATTTTTTTTATTTTACGAGCGCATTTTCATGGTCAGTTTCGGCGCTCTACGAGATAAAAATCATTATATTTTTGTAAAAGTAAAAATAATAGAGTAATACATTAAAGTTCATTTTCTTCTTGATTTACCTATGCATCGCGAACGCGGGCGGTATTTGGATCGCTTTCTGAACACTTTCGCCTGAAAAATCTGTCAACTGAGTTTAGCCAGTGACAGTGCCCAGGTATTATTAGGGACATACATACTTATCACATAGTGCTTTTTTTCAAATTTCGTGTGTGGAGTGTGATTGCATTCAATAGTTCAGGAGCGACTTGCGGGAACAGTCTTAACACTATCGCAGCGCCTTCTTAACACTGGCCAGCCCAAAAAAATTTAGGCATTTTTGTTCAATCTTATATTTTACCAATATTTATACTCTGATTTCCTCAAATGTATGTTGTTGTTATTATTATTATTATTATTATTATTATTATTATTTTATTATTATCATTATTATTTTATTATTATTATTTTATTATTATTATTATTATTATTATTATTATTATTATTATTATTATTATTATTATGTGTTCATTTATCTAAGAAGTTGGCTTTGCATTATTACAGGATTCAAAGTATTTAGAAGAATACTGAAGCTATCTCATGTTGCTTGACGATGTTATCTATCATACCTGCCTCCGTATTGGGTGCGGAAAACATATTCAGATTGTTTCCTTTCACGGAACTAATACGAATGACGAACGGATGCAAGCAATGCCCGAGCGTTATCTCCGAATGCATCAAATGTCAATTCTACTGAAATAAATGCCAAATTGTTCTAATATTGCCAGAATCGGCGAATTGAGGGGTCTAGTTTCAAAACGCAACTTTTTCTCCAAAGGTGAAAAATTAGATACTGTTTTCAATAGGGGTCCGTTGCAATTACGCGTCGTTTTATAAAATTTTTGTAACAAAACGCGTTTTTTGTTCACTCCAGAGGGCTCCTGAAGATTATGGAAAGATCGCGTTATGAATAATAAAGTGTTAATATCAGAACGCGATCTTTCCATAATTTTCATTTCGTTGCAAAGTACGATCTTTCCAATCCAGAACATGTATCATTCAGCAGTTGCGGTCTGCTGATCTTCATATTTGATAAAAAATTTCACATGTATTGAAATCGAAATGAAATAATTAACACTATTGTAAAAAAACTTAATGCAAACAAGTTTTTTAACCAAAAATACGTTTTCACCAAATATACAAAAATACTTAAATTAAATTTCAAAATTAGACTTTTTTAAATTTTTAGCTCAACTTTCTTCGTAATGACTAGATATTCCTGAATTATCTTATTCTGTTGTTTTGACTGTCACTAACCAAGGGAATTAATCCCAAACATTTAACGTCAGAATGTTTTAAACAAATGATATGACATTTTTTGTTTTTATCAAAACAGACTGGAATGGAAAAGTCCCATTTTCAAACTAGACCCCTGAATTAAGTGTTATCGGCCAACATTTAATTTTTACATATTTTGATTGTTCCATTGAGTTGGGGACTTTTTGCTTAGTTTTCAAATAAAAAAATATTTATGTAATGGTTTGGTGTTATTGGTCCTGCTGATGCTAGCTGAAATCTTTTAGAAATCTCCAAAACGTTATGGGCGGTCCAAACACCGCTGCGATAGCTAAATCGTTATAAAAATGCTCAAGCGGTACAGGACTAACATATATTATTGTTATCTAAACCCTACATAATGCACAATTTTTAATTTTTAATACAATTGATCAATTTTGTAGTTTCTTCACAATTGAAATATTCGCCTTCTTCGCGACAGCGAATTTTCTCCGTTTTATGTATAAAATTGTCACGACAAATGTAAAATATTATAATTTAGTGGATTTTATTGCACTGTAGAATGGATAAAATATCTATGTAGGGTGAGAACCGAACCCGCAACTTCACGAGTGCTAGAACAACACTTTGATACTGAGCCATTCTTCCCCCTTGCTGCGCACCTCTTAAACTAACACATTTTACATTAACGAAACTTGAAAGAAACATCACGTTTACAAAAATTAATGTCAACTGACTTTTACTGGCAGGAATCATGGAAGTCTTTTTCCTCAGTGCTATAACTATTTTGCTCTCAATGGATGTTAAAATATTTTAAACTCTCTCCAATGTGATAAATTAAATCTTCATAGTACGATCTACAGAACGCAGTTTCGGAAATAAACGGTAGATAGAGCTGTCGGCAAGCAGGGATGTCCAGAGCCATCAACCTATCGGGCCAAGGCATTTTCGACGCGAAACTTTATGTTTCCAAGAGTGTACATAAAAATTGCGCAGCTATAATTTTTGTTGACTCTGAATTTTCAAAAATCGTAAACATTTTCTCTTCAAACGTTTTTGGCGTGTTCCCATTACCACAGTATTGAAGATAGTTATATTTTATTGATAAAGTTTTCAGATGCAATTTAGAACAATCACATTTCTTGAGACAGCAGCATAATTTTTAAACAAATTGTAATTATTTATTCCATTTTACTGACAAGAACAACTTTACTGTTAATACAAGAAAAGTGATTGTCTTAAATTGGATATGAAAACTTAATCAGTAAAACGTATTACAGACAATCATAATTTAATGAGAATAAATGTTTTCGCATAATTTTACAAGAAATATAGGCAGTATTAAAAGTAAGATTTTCTCAAAAAGGCTCCAAATTTTTTCTTTAATTTGTTTTCTCGAAAAGAGCAAATAACACTTATAAAAATGGCGCAAGTCCCAAGTGCTCTTTGTATTTTCCAAAATTGCAAACGTTTAAAAGTGCAAAAATTGCTTGATCTTCTACATTTTGAATACTAAATCACGGCATTTCATATATACTGCAATCGCTTCCTGAATACTAAATTTTAAACCATTTCAGATGTTGGCAAAGTTCAAATTTTTCAACTTGTTCGACATCATTAAGTATTGAAGCTAGAAATGTATTTCTTAACGTAATATATCTGCATGATAATAATTATATATATATATATATATATATATATATATATATATATATATATATATATAGTAATTTTCGTGATTTTGAGAACACTTTTGCGAAATATTTATGCGGTTATATACTGTATAATAGGTCTCTTTCCAGCGATTGTTATGTATGGGATGTTTGCTATTCGAATTTGTGATTTTTAGGTCCGTAAAGATTTCAATCTTCGGTTTCTAGCAATATAGGGCACATATTTTCAAGATGCATATAGAAAACTTTAGATAATGCTGCATCCTCTAGACATGCTTATCCACCTCGATGAAACTGAACGCGTTTCATAGTTCCACTTGACTTTGCACAGCCAGAAATGTTTCAGTATAACTGAGAATTACTTTAAATTTTGACAATTAACTCAACAATACGAATTAAATATCGTATTTTTTAAAAAATACGATAAATTTTATTTTGTAAAAAGACTGACACGTTTTATGGCACAAACGGAACAATCATGTTGCGTGGGAGAAAAAACTACACACTAGGAAGCTATTATTTTCAACGTTCCTCTTTGTACCACTAGAGAAAAAATTCTGCCCGTTCAATGTGGTTTTCCACGTTATCTAGCCATTTTTTGATGAGAAATACCCTGACACACGATAGAGGCGGCCTAAATCACTTCAGATTTACTCTAATCTGGGCGTGTTTCGCGTTCCTCCGCACTATTCAATGCAATTATTGCAGTCTACTGTGCATTGACGTCTTTGTTAGCGAGGGCGGCGGCGATGGCGACGACGACGACGACGACGACGACGACGACGACGACGACGACGACGACGATGATAACAGCCAGCGGTGTTCACGTTGAACTTTAACATTTTGGGAGCATTTAGGGTCAACGGTCGCTCTTTATATCCAATCGCCTCTTTCATTTAAAAGGGATTAATAACGATTAAGTTCCGTGTGGGTGGTGTGAAAAGATTTGCTGTTTCAATTTGCTACCGTAATTAACAGCATGAATTCATTTTTGGTATTCCCTGCTTTCTCTATTAAATGTGCATGAATACACCTTTTCCCTATTGCGTTTATTGTTATTATTTGGCTCTCCATTTAACATCGCGTGTGTTTACTGACACAGAATTAAAGTCTTTCGAGTACATTTTAGGACTTCGTGAAATTCTAATCTCAATGACGAGTGGGAAAACGTGTCCTGAATATTGATTTATTAGTAGAAATATTCCGCTTAAAATAATTAATCAAGAATTCAATACATTCTCGTTGTTTGCTTTGAAACTTCGATTTAAACGAATGATTTTGAACAGTTATTAATGTCATTAGGTCGACATAGATTAATTGTTTATTGATTCCTGGCACGTCAACTACCAGGGTCATTAGTCACGTGTTTGCATGTTGTTTTTGCTCGGGAATAAGCGGTGATCTTTCTCCCGCTGTATGGCGAGATCCGGCGCAGATCTACTGTCGGCTAGCGGGGTTTTCCATACTAGGTATCTCCATCTGGCGCGGCACTACTCCAGCCGGGACAAGCTCTCAGCTCCTGACGGGTCTTTTGGCATTTGTGTGTGTGTGTGTGTGTGTTTGTGTGTGTGTGTGTGTGTGTGTGTGTACGGGGTGAGGATAGAACAAGGAAGAGTAAGATCAGTACGTGGCCCGTTTGTTAGGGTACACAGGCATTCGCCTTGTGTTGATCGAAAAAAAAACACGGAAAACAGAGCAGCCGGCTACTAGAATTCTCCTCCAGACTGAATTCAACTTAGCTAACAAGCTAGTATCGAAAATCGTGCCACCGTCGGGAATCGAACCTAGGATCTTTCGATCAGAGGCACTGCAGTGACATCAGTTGATGCCCTGATCCTTCTTTCCCGGTCTGTCATATAACTAATATAGTCAGTTATTTTGTGATATCGGCAGCGTGTCGTTCAATAACAATTCCATTTTCTTTGATTAGGAATAGTCATCTGCCATAATTAGCTGTAAATCATATTTTTAATTATAGTTCTTAACGGACTAAGGAGTGTGTCATTCATAATGGACGACGTCCGTTAAGAGTAGCTTTTAGTTCCTCTGTTCGTTTGCTTTAAGGCTACATAACAGTAGCGTCAAACCTCCGCAAAAAAAGATGAATGATGGTTTCAATTATTAAATTTTAATTAATTAAATTTTATCTCTTGTGATGAAAATGCAGGCTGATTTATTATAATTGTTTTCTTCATTAATATGACTTTTATACGGAGTTCCTGACATCATGACAAAATCGATGTCTTCCATGAAGGCGAGCAATATCGAAATTTACCTAAGCAAAACGCATATATGTCGAATGCGAGAAAATCATGGTACTCGGAAAAATAATCCTTTTTTGGTGAATAAAAAAATGAGTCCATTTTGAAGTCTTCTTGGTTGTGATAGCAAACTGGAGGGACTGAACGGAAGCTTATGAACGTTGGACAGAGTGGAGGTTGAACAGAGGTTGACGAATGTATATAATGTATATATGTATATAATAATAGGTTTGTTTGATCGTAATCAGGAAGTCTTTTACAATTTTATAGCGTGATGTGTAACATTTTGGTAGCCATCAGAGGAAGGAAGGAGATCATTCTCTTGCGTGCCGCGAGTTGACACGTGATATATGAGAGACTTCATGCATGGTGCTGTCGTTTTCTGAAAGATGAGTCGTCGGATGATACACAACAGTTGATGCACTGCACAGCGTCTTATGTATGGTGACTTGACTGGTGATAGACAAAAGATGATGCACGGCGCCGTCTACTTGTGAACGGCGAATGATATATACTACGCCCTGATGAAGGTCGCAGAATTGCGACCGAAACGTTGGAACCTGTTCTCTGGACGCGGCGTCTCCCGGGTAGCAAAGTAAGGACTGACCCCGGCCGCGGAAGCCTACGCTCTCAAATGCATTAAGTGCACGCACGGCACAGTCATTTGGTGTGTAGTAAGTGTGCAGTCGAGATGCACGGGACGGCGAGTTAAGAGAGAAGATAGAAGAGTGACTGGTTCAATGTGTTAATATTCAGCTTGCGTGAAATTATAATTTAAGTTTTTATATTAAACTGTCTAATACGTTTTATAAATTATTATTATTAGATAACAGTTTTTGAGACAGTTACATTTCTTAGTGTTTTTTTAAGACATTTTAACAATTCAGAAAATTAAAGACTAAGAAATTTAACAATGTTAAAAATTGGAATGTAGTATTATTAATTTATGAAATTAGAATTTCTCGCCGAAATTAGACTCCCGCTTGTGTTGGGTTCAGAGTCAGACCATTCTTTCTTTTCGAAGCAAGGGACTGGCCTGTTGCTCTCTACAGTTTGCATTTGCAAACAGAGTTCTGGTTTCCTTGACTGCGTAGGCAATGAGCTTACCGTAAATGAATTCGTTTACTCTCACAGTTGATGGAGATTCGTTGATAAAAAGAGAAAATAAAACAGGAAATAGCGCGGCTCAATGTGGGTAGCAGGCAAGGTTAGAGCGAGGAGAAGTAAGACAGAGGTCGTCTGCTGAGTAATAACGGCCTCGAGGAAGGAGAAAATGAACGAAAAGTGTAAGATTACTTTTGAAGGTGGAGGAGGTGATGGATAGGATCAAGTCGATGGAGAAATTAAAGTATAAGAAAGGAAAGAGGCATTTGATGGAAAGAGAGAAGCATTTTCTGAAAAGCAAGGAGGCAACTTTGTGTAAACCGCAGTACTTGACTTCAGGATCTATTTTTCCGTGTTTAAAGACACTTTCTAGCAAATACGTTCATTTGTGACTTTTTGGTCGCAAAATAATCACAAGTCGTTAAGTAAGATGTTTTTGCAAAAATTTTGGCTTGCAATAGATCCTCAGTGTAAGAAAACACGTTAATTAAACACCCGATTCGAATATAAATTTTAAAGGGACTTCGGTTCGATTCACGACCGGGGTAACAATTTTTTAAACATATTTAATATTGTTTTCTCGAACCATGGGACTTAAAAGTAGGTAGTTTCTCTACTCCTTTCTTCCTCATCATATTAATATAACCTAAGACACTGAATCATGTGGAGGAGCTCGATTGAATTTCGCTCTTCGATACTACGCGGTGCTATTATTTTTTCTGTTAATGTTGTGTAATATGTTTTTCTAGCAACTGAAAATGTCGAATAGTTGAATAATGTAAAATCAATCGCTCAACGAACGTGTTTATTGATAAAAAATCAATTTTTATAGCTTTATCTCTTAAATACACAATTTTCTCGAAAAAGGAGTATTTAAAACACTGAACGTTTTCTTGTTTAATAATATACAAAATAAAAGTGGTGTCGTTTTTTCTAATTCACGGAACTGTAACATTCTGAAACAATTGCTGCAATATGTAAAGCACGTAATTACTTAAAGGGACATGAATTTACAATTTGTACACTGATTAAATATTCCATTGACAAGAATTCAAGCCCAAACTAGAAAAAAGCAGAGCATTGAATAAACTTTAACTGTTGATGAACAAATGCGAGAACTCATTCTGCAAGAAGCTCTTGTAGTGATTGATAATATCATCAGGGAATTTTAAGTAAGGAAGATTGATTAATTTTTATTGGAACGAAATTTGATCATCACAATGTTAGGAAACACGCCCTGGTAAGGTAATGAGCTGTAGAAGTTATTTCTATACCCAGGTTGCATTACGTTGATCAGTTTTTGAACTTATTAAAATGGCGTACATACGTCACTATATATGTATTGATAAACAATAGCCATTGTAACACGCATAAATATATCATTTTACTCTTTTCCCCCATAAATAAGTATGTTAGTGGAAGTGTACCAGCGGAATGTAACAAATTCGGGATTTTATGTTCAGTGTTTTATATTGCGGCGTTTTATATCTGAGGGAGCCTTGAGTCGGTATTGCGTGAAGATAAGTGGCCGCTTTGTGTTCCTGCACTGTGCGCTTGACAGAGGGCGCTGAGGCGGCGCCGGGAAGCCTTCGTGGTCACCGCGTCTTCCTCGTTTGACAGAGCTGCGGGAGAGGAGAGGGGCGTAGACGCAGGGGCGAAAGTTGATGACGTCATCACTTGGAGTTGTAGACGGTCGTCTATTGGTCCAAGTATGGGCTAAAACAAACCATCCAAATGAGGATTCGTCCACGTTGATGACAAATGTTCAGTTGTCCAGATCAATTATTAATAACTTGTGTATAAAACAAGTTAGGGAAATACATTTGAACCTAACATCATCAATATGAAAGGGATTGTAATGTGATTCGTTGATTTGAGTATCAATAAATAAATTAAAAAAACAGGTTTTTGAGGTTTTGGAAGGAGGAGCTCGAAAACTGGATGAACTTGGGTTTGATCAAATAGAATACCACGAACTTTCAACTCATTTCCTCCTCCCCAGGATCTTTCATTACTTTTATAATGGAAATACCGTTTCAATATACCTATTTTTTCATACACCATCTAGTCATCTCTTTCTTGGTTTTCCCCGTGTTAAAGGCACGAGATGAGTCAATCTCGTGATGCGTTCGACCTTTCGATTTTTGTGTTGTGTTTCACTAACTTTGAAGCTATTGAAACACATTTCAAACCCAATGTTTTGGATTCGATATAAATTCGTTTTGATAGCCAGGATATCGGTAGGCTTTATTGTGCAGAGATAAAAAACCTAAAGGACCTCCCAGTCTGTTAGATTGGTATTCTTATTTTATTCTTGAATCGACCTAGAGAATTGAAAGAACGACACAAAGACACATGGGTATGGGAACTCTGATTTGCTGGAATACCTAGATATATAGCATCCGTGCGCTTATTTCAGTGTATGTGTAATAGAGAATTGTGGAATTAAAAAATGACTTGTATTATTCATAACATAAAATGAGAACAAATTAAGTAAATTTATTTTAATCCAATTATACGTGTTTCTTCAACCGTGAAATTAGTTGGATATCTTCGAAGATACGGCAAAAATACGTCGAACTAATGTCAAGCAGGCCAATGCAATGCTTTGATGTAATAGCGGCGTTTGTTATACTATTGCAAAGTAGGTATAACAAAAAATATTTTGTCAACAATGATTTCCTTCATAATTTTGATAATCATAGTTCCACAAAATTTCAATCTTAGTCTTCGCATCGTCTTCAAAGGTTAACCCATTCGAGTCTAAATCAGCCGGGTAGCGGAGCGCTGTCTGCTGGAGGAATGACATCAGATGTGGGTTTTGTTTCCATCAACTACGATAACCCTAATATTATTTAAAGAAGTCAAAGTGTACTTGTAAAATATTGTGCAAACTACTCATAATTTCTCTATGAAATTCCTCTATTTAATGTAACAACATTATTAATGCTTATTATTATAATAAATAATTGTAAATAATGCTCATAACTAAATTATCAGAATATTCTTTAATTGTAATAACATTTTAGTGTGTTTAACCATTGCAAAGCAATTGAACCCTATTCAATTATTTCACATTTTATGGGAAGTTTTGTTTGTATTGTTTGTTTGTATTGTTTATAATAAATTTACAAATATTTGACTTCATTAATATACGGAAGAAAGAGTTCCATATTTTTTCCATCCCATTCCATATTTTATGAGAACCACCAGAGGTTGGCTTTAAAACGTGTACCGGCAACGGGCTTCTGTTTTAGAACGTGTACCGCCTCGGTACCTCTGTCCAGTCTGTCCGGGAGCGCATAATTAATTTATTTTCTCCTAGAATAGAAAAGAGCAGCCGCACGTTTATTGTTATTTAGTTAAGCGTTAAAATTCATTGTAGAACCATCATTTCCTCAACACTCATCCAAATAGAGGTTAATCTTTCATTTCAGCGCCATTATTCTGCTAAGAAATGATTTTTTTTAATGGAAGGGGTTTTTTTAGATAAAAGTAAGAAACAGCATCAAAGGACAACCTTAATTCTTGAAACATTGTTTTGCACTCATTTATAAGTCGAGTTAATTTTCACAAACAAGTTGATTCGCTTCGGTTGGGCAAATCTAAGTCAACGGCGAAGATCTGTCCTCTGTTATCCGCGATTTTTAGAAAATAACCTTGGACCTGAAAAACGCTCTTTTATGAAAGAAATTTCTATAAAAGAAAAAATACACGCAGGTACGTTCCCGTCTCCTTTCACAGAGCTTGTAAACGAAATGGCCAAGCCATACTCTAATAGAAACTTAATTGGACAACATTACCTGTATGCGTACCAAGCGTTGCACGGTTTGGGCTAACTGTGCAACCGCAAAAAATCCGACACATAAAAAAAAACAGCTCGTAAAACAATCTGCACAGTCTCGCTTTTCGCAAGTTTTCCACAATTGTGTCTGCTCCAAGAGTTTTGCGAGAGCGTTGCTCTGTGAATGTTTATACGCAATTATGTTAATTCAAGTAGATGCATTTGAATTCATAAGAAACTTGTGGTGGAGAAACTTGTCAGTGGATTTTGGCCTTCTAAATTTGGAACATGTATTCCTTTCATTGACCGATTATTTAATGTTCCGATACTATATTACTGGAAGTTTTGCTTCTGTTTCCGATTCCTTTTACCGAATCGATGAACCCAAGTTAAAAATTGTTTTTCCATTAAAATGTTATTCTATTATAACGGAATGTCACAGTGATTTTCTTCAGCGAATGATGCACGCACATTCAAGTCCATCACTGTAATTTTTCCTTTCGTGAAAAAGCCATAAAATGATTGGTTAACTGAAAGGAAATTCTGTGATTTCGTTTTATAACTTGCACGTATATCAGTATGGTTTTAGAGCATTTATATGAAATTCATTTGATACTATATTAAATATATTAATATTAGATACTAGTGATATTTCTGATTTACTTGACTTTTGTTTATTTTTCCTAGAGAAATCTATTCTGAGAGTTTGTCGGCAAAATCCAACACTCTCGATAATATCCTGGAATATGTGTTGAAAAGTTGTTGGTGCTGAGAATGGTGTTATCCTTGGAGGCACATTTAATTCGTGACCAATGGAGAGCACGAGTTTCATGTGCACAGGAGATAATCGTTACTAACTTCTTACGCATGCACATGTTATTTGTATACGACAGGTAGTGATCGTGGGGTACTATTGCTAGTATCTTATATTAATATATGTAATATAGTATCAAATAAATGTATTTGCAAAACTTACTTTTAAATACTGTGTCTCTCGAAATTAATCATACACATAATATTAGCAGAAATAAAACAATACCAACTAGCATCAGTTCATCACGTTTTTTACTAAATTGAATCCAACTAATACAAATTACCCACAGAATTATTAAAATGAAGGAAATATCACGTGTTAATAGTTTTGTGTACTTGGTTTCAAATAGATTTAATCCGTGATGTATGAATATCAGTATGGTTTTATTAATTTGAAACTAAAAACAATATTTCTTAAATTATTACAGTGCATGAAAATCCCCCTTTTGTTTTATTTCTGATAACATATCAAGGGGCTATCACACATATTTGTGAAATTGAATTTTTAACATTAAAATAACTTCAAATCTTCTTTTAGTGTAATGTGTTATTTAAATCTAATGTGATTGTTTGCAAATGAACTGTATTTAAACATTTAAAAATTTTCTGAGTTTTATTATGAAAGTTCTGGTAAAACCCTTAATGTGTCAGAACAAGGTTAATGTGGGATATCCCCTTGTTCTACCAAGCCCTTATTATTGTGGGACGAAGTTTATATTTGACAATAAAATCCCTCTTGTGTATAATAACCTTATTGTTCTCCTTCTTCCAGATTTCCCCGCAGCTTCAGCCCCATCCCGTCGCGTGGCCACCTCACGGCACGCGGCCGCCGTGAACGACCCGTTCGGGGGACGCAACCTTGGCGCCGCCTCGCGTGAAGGCGGGCGGCGGAGGCGACTGGGAACACCCAGCCTCCGGTCCGGTTCCCGTCCAGTGCGGCCGGACCCGCCAGCGACACCACCGCTCCAACCGCAGAGTATGCGCGCGTTGATTCGGATTTCCTGCTTGAGCGCCGCTAGTTTATAAGCGCCTTCGCGCGGGCGGCGGCTGCGGATTGCGGAGGGAGTCCGGAAATGTCCGCTTGTGTGGCCGCGACCGAGAAGCAGCGAAGGCGACGGCGGTGGCGGCGGCACGGCGGCGGCGGCGGCGACGACGACGGCGGCGGCGGTGGTGGTGGTGGGAGCGGGAGCGGTTGTGACGGCCGGCCGATAGGCGCACGCCGCGGCGCGCTAGCCGCTCGCCAGTGCCGACGCGCGCGTGCTGGTCGCGTGGGACGCGCGTTCGCTTGCGCCGCGATGAAGGGGCTCACGCGCGGGTGACGCGGCTCTACCTTCGTGATCGTGACAGTGGCTCTACCTTCTACACTTGGATGTCGTGAATGGGAAATCTACGTCGTACGTGACGTGGCGATCCATCTGTGCTGTGTCGAGTGGTCGTGCTCATGCTCGTTGAAATCGTTGCATGACAGTGTGAATGAAATTGCGCACGGTTTCGGGTATTGTGAGGTGACCACAGCAGGGGGTTGGCGATGACGCTGCTTTGTTCCAACTGTGATAGAGTTTGTGACTGTGTCTGCGACTGCATTTTAATATTTAGAGCGAAACGACGTGCGTCGTGATCGTGACGGCAAATTTCCCGTTGTGACGTGTGAAACGTTTATTAGTAAAAAATAAGATAACATAATTTCTTACGTCACTTTTATATTACGGAAATATACCCTATTTTTTAGGTTATGAGATGTACGTCAGTGTAGCTTAGCGTGCCTTAGTCCAAAGTTAGGTACCCGATACATTTTATTGCTTTGGGCACATACGTTACCGAGAGAAAACACAGGAAGGGTGATTCAAATACGGAGTGGCGATGGGAATGGCTGTGGTGTGTTGACAAATGTTACCATGGGTTGTTGAAATGGTGTACGCAACAGTGAAAGAAATACGTCAAAGGTAAAAAAGGTTCAAACAGAAAATTAAATAATTTCACGAATGCGTTTCTGCGGTGCCGAAGTACGCTGTAAAAGCCTGACACAGACATCTTCACGCTTTGTGTAGTGTTCCAGGCAAATGCAGCCACCCTCAAACGACGTCTGAGAAGACGGAAAGAAAAGCGAAGCTGTGAACAATTTAAATAAAAGTTAGCGAAGTATTCCACTTACTTCCTTCAGGCGCCTTCATAAACTTCATGGCTGGTGGAAAAGAGGGCTGACACAACGCAATTTTGCGAAAGACGATCGAGTTTTTAAAGTTCCCAGCGTGCACTGGAGTGTCTGGTGGGTGTGTCTGGTTCTAGGAAGATTCAAAGGCCACATGACGCTATAAGAGGATATACATTTGTTTGTGGTTATGTGCGCGAATGTGCATTTTTAGTGTATCCTCTCGTTCAAGTCATTAGGGGAAGAACTGTAAAGAGCATTTGATTACTAGTGAGAAACATTCTGAAGATCTACTAAATGCAAGGTTTAATTCGAAACAGAAAGAAACATTTTCGACAAGTCTCGTCGGTTGCAAGTAACAAAATCAATCAAGAGCTGTGGGTATTATGTCCCGTATCCAGCTGGAATGCTTGAAAGAGTCGAGAACGATTGAAAAATATTCTCCCCCATGTTTCTTTCAGTTATCTAGTCCTTGACTACGGGTAAGAAGACATAACCAACGTTCATTGTACTAGATGTAAGATTTCGTCATGTGTTCACTAATCTAAGAGTCTTCCTGTGTTGCGTAAGAGGATAAGATTTATCGCGAGAAACGGAAGTGAGAAGATCTCCTGAAAGAAAGTAAGAACATTTAGTGAATTGTTATAAGTTTACATCCTTGTGAATCGCGATTTAATTGCCAAATATCAGTTTTAATGCCAAAGTTTTAAAATAAAGAATAAAAAGAGTGGGTTTATTTTACCTGCCAATATTTTTTTCTAATCAACGGCAGTTTTTGCCTACTCATCAAATTATTGAGAAGTGACTCAGAGCTGTGTGGTTAGGGAACAGGAAGTATCAGCGTGTGCTTTTCCAGTCAGTGCATTTCACGGGAATCAAAAGCAGCAACCAAAGATCAAGAGATTGTGCTTAGAGTGTAATTCTGCTAGGAGAAGCAGTCAGTTGGTGTCCAAGGTGGGAGATATACACATCGCGTGTGCAAATTGTATGAAAATCTTGCTTATCGAATATCCAAAACTCTACTTGCGTGAAGGGATCTGTGTTCAGGAATTACGTATCAGTGGAATCATAAATAATCATTCATCACCTTCTGTCTCAACATGTCAGTATAAATCATTATTTTACAAATGTTTATTGCTCAACGCAGTGCGCACAGTTGATTTGTCGTATTCGTTCAATCTCCAAATACGTGGGGTATAAGTTCGATCGAAGTGTAACTCGAATTGAGGTAGTTCGCGAATCTAGTGATATTTTCCTAAGATAGACAAAAGTGTAACAAGAATCACGCTAGTTCACAACTCGAGTGTTAGTGTGTACACCCAAAAATATATAGATTCGGTAGTGTTCGAAGCGAAACAAGAGGCGTATTGAGTGCGGTGCGGTGCATGCGAGTGTGTCTGTCGGCGATCCGCATACCAGTGTGCACGCGGCCGTCGCGGGCGCCGGCGGAGTCGGAGGAGCAGGAAGAGGAAGAGGAGCGGCGCGGCGCGTGCGGCGATGGCGGCGGTGGCGGTGACGTCATGACGCGGGGGACGACGGCCGTGCCTCGGTCCGCGGCTGCGCTGCTGCTGCTGCTGCTGCTGCTGCTGCTTCTTCTGGCGGTCGCTCTGCAGGTGAGTGCCCTTGCTATCCCACTCACGTGTTCTACCCGGCCTCCATAGGCGTGTACAATGTAAAATTAAGTGGGAGAAACAAATTTTCGCTTTGCGGAACAAACGCTTAGTAGAATATTTACGTACGTGGTGTACGTATTTTTTCCGGCGAATCCGAATCTGCAATAAAAGCATTTTTTTACCCAGACAACTATTTTATTTTTGGCCATCCTCACCATTATTTTTGCCCATCCGGAGGTAGGGGTGGGGTTCGAGTTTTGGTATCGTTAGATGGTTCCAGTCGTTACGAACAAATTTCATTATCCATTTTCCTTGATCCAATGCGCATTTTTCGAGATATTCCCCAAACCAGTTTTAAATAGTACATCCTTTATATCTACCAAGGGAGCTGAAATGTAATTTTAAAGAAAAATATTGGAGGATACAGTGTTCCCGTAAATAAAAATGAAAAATGACTTGTCCAGAATATCCGTCAAAACCTTTCTTTTCAATTCGATATTTAATAAACTCTCATAGCCTGCAGATCTATCCACTACCACACTGTGGATTATATTAAACATATGCATAAACATTTTTCAACCCACAAGAATATGAATACACGGAATCAATCAATGAAAATGCAATGTCGAATGAAAACGTGATATTTAAGAGGATCAATCAAAATTGAAGTATGCCACGTGGAAAATTCATTAAAAAAATGCAAAGTGACATTCAATAAAACTTTTATTATCTTGGGTCATATTAAGCAAGCAATAAAGAAGTCCATGGAAATCTACAAATGACGGGTAGAAGAAATAGTTTTAGTTTAGATAATCATTACCACAATTTTCAAAATCGATTAATTATACCTTCAAATATGAGCGTCCTCTTCATAACTATTTACGTTAAAATTTAACTGCCTCCCTCCGCTACTCTTGTGCCGTAACCTTAAGGTTTTTATTGTTAAAAAAGTCATATTTTAAAATCTGACTAGGGACTTTATTTCAGTAAAATTCGCTAAATCTGTTGATGGGCTTTAAAAGTATTTACGATGTTGTTCAAAATTAAAAACTAGAGATGCTGCGATAGCACATAATTTTTCGCATTATTTGTGCCACCTGCGTATTATTAAAATTTTTCTGGAACCCTCAAAAGTGTTTCCAACTGCAAAAATATTCACTACTTTGGATTCCGAAGTCTTGAACTTTGGTTTGGCTAGCAGGTAGCAAAACAATTTTCCCAATCCGTCAGTTGGCATAACAATATTCTCGATGTTTAAAAAAAGTTGAACATATTTAATTTTCGAAAATTCAGTTTTAAGGCAAATGACTTTGAGTAAAAAAATAGAAAAAGTTTTGCAGATTTGAGAAAGTTTTGTTTAATAATTTTTAATTGTTGCTACACTTATTACTCCAAATAACACGAACACTACTGATACTTCAAACAAATTGTGCTTTACATTATTTATCAAGAAGAGATTTCGTTAATGTCGTAACTTCAATATTTTAATGTAGGAAGACGCCAAAAAAGATTTAGCCTTTCACAATTTAAAAAAAGAATTAGAAAGTTCAACAAAAATAGAGTAATGCACTTTTTTATAATCAAACTTTGCTCTATCAGAGAAAAACATTTAACAATTTGAAGTAATTTTTGAAAAAAAATAGTGTAATTGTCTCTGAAGATTCTTGTAAAGTAACCCACGAAATCGAAGTATCCATTTCATATTCGCCGTTACATCGATTGATTGATATATAATATAATTTTTTGTAAAATTCCTGCCAACGATTCAGCCGATAGCGTCGTTTTCACGCAGATAAACTGAGAAACGTTTTCTCGTAAATCAAATTTTCGATATCCAGGTCCCAGAAAGCAAAAACGTTTGACCACCCAACGTATTAAAAGGAATTAAATATTTCTAGAACCAAGACGTATTAACTTTTTGTGGATATCAGGGACCGACTGAAAGTTTTTTTGAAGCAAAGTTACCTCTTTTTGCTACAGTATTACAATACAAAAAGCTACAGTATTACAGTACTGTTTATTTAATAAGTTAAGTTGTATGCGAGAAAGTAAAATCATTGATATAATTATTGTTTTTTCCAACTGATTATTTTTTTCAGTTTCAATATGTAAGTTGCACTTATGTTTAATTTGGTCCACTGGGGTTTTCTGTTCCATTCACCCCGGATTATTGTTTTCCCGAATAATCGACGCCGGATATGTGCGCTTCTACTATATTTTGAAATTGGTAAAATTGAAAATTCCGACGGTATTCGTATCATTATTCGGTCTGGTTAATGCAATGTGAATATTTCATGTATGCAATGTTAAAAATACATAGAACACACTTTGATAATTATGTACTTGAAATTGATTATGAATGTAACAACTGATTAGACAATGAGATTTTACAATTGTTTGCATTACATCTAGCAATACGTAAATTTCGGTTCAGGTAGACAATTAATATTTTTCTAAGACAAAATTTTAGGTGTTAAATTTTTAGTGGACAAGATTTTCACTGTTTTAAAGACGAGGAGAAAACGTCTTAGAGAAGAATTTTCCTGACATATATCTTTGGTTGCAGTGTTTGTAGAACTCTCGCACATCAAAGGAAAATGTGGTCAAACCACAATGGCTTCCTTCACCTTTCCTCCTTCCTTCCTGAAAACCACATAATCTCATAGAGCATTCCCAGAACCAAAGAATAGGGTGCATGTTTTGGAGAGAAGAATTTGTAGAAACATTACTTTTCTGTAACAGTAATAATAACAATAATACTAACAAATAATGATTGATTGTTCGAAGAATTGATTGCTTCTGCCGGAAATCGAAGTCGGATTTCTTGGTTCAGTGACAGTAACCACTTCAGATACCGAGACAGTAAACTTTTCGGACAGCCTTTAGGAGTTAAGAGCCCCTGTGGCGGTTTCCCTCCAGTTAGTATGTGTAGTCAGATAAGAGCAGTAACTCGAATTCAATATTTAAATTTGAATTGATGGAACGCAGTCAGAAAAATTATCCGATCAACAACAGATGGATGCCGCAGCAGTACCCTACAAACGGGCCAAGGACATCGCGCTTTGTCTCCTTCCTCCTCCGAATCCAATCATCACCCCTTACTTACATATGCTTACTCTTATATGCACTATATCGCATGTCGGGAGACCAGTCGGGAAGTTAGCGCTTGTTCCGACTGGGAGCAGTGCCTCGCTGCTGGGAGATAACTGGTTGGGGAAACCCTGCAAGCCGATGTGTTGGTCGGCGCCGAATCTTGCCATTAAAATACATCTACCAAAATCATCGATGTTTTTCAACATTGATTTTTTTTGTTTGGTTTAGTAACCTCTAACATTAAATTCGTGACCATTAAGATTTAATATGAGAGTTCCTGTTTACCCATTCGCCGAATAAGGGCACGAGAAAAAGGGACGGATCCGACTCCCACAGCGTATGTGTTCCCTACGTCTCAGTGTGCGAAATGAAGAAAGGAAATGCAATGGCATTGAGGTCATCGCACCCGAGAGAGTTAGTCGATGTAGGTAGTACAAATTGGTTTGTACCCTTTAGTTCCACCACATAAACTACAGTGTTACCATCAATTATTATTTCATATTTTAACTTTTATAGTATAGTGATTATGGGAATTTTTCATTCAGACACAAGACATCGAAAAAAAATCTAGCTCAAAACATCGATGTTAAAAAACATCGATCTCAACACATCGATGTTCAAAAACATCGATGTTCAAAAACATCGATGTTCAAAAACATCGATGTTCAAAAACATCGATGTTCAAAAACATCGATGTTCAAAAACATCGATGTTCAAAAACATCGATGTTCAAAAACATCGATGTTCAAAAACATCGATGTTCAAAAACCAAAGATCTCAAAACATCGATCTCAAAATATCGATGTTTAAAACATCGATGTTTCTAGAAAACCATCGGCATCGATGTCGCATCCCTGTTTCATGCACATTTTGTTGCCCAGGTGCCGAGTGCTTCTGCTGGCGTGGCGGCAGCGGCGGCCCCTACGTCGACGTCGTCGCCCTCTTCGGAGAGCTCCTCCTCCTCGGAGACGCAGGAGCGCATCTCGGCGCTGCTGCCGGGCGACTTCCTCATCGGCGCGCTCTTCTCCATTCACCACCAGCCCAAGCAGAAGCGCGCCGCCAACACGCTGGTGTGCGGCGAGGTGCGCGAGATGTACGGCATCCAGCGCGTCGAGGTGACCTTCCTCACCCTGGACCGCATCAACGCCGACCCCAACATCCTGCCCAACGTGACGCTGGGCGTGGAGATCCGCGACTCGTGCTGGTACGCGCCCGTGGCGCTGCAGCAGAGCATCGAGTTCATCCGCGACGCCATCTCGCCCGCGGCGGCGGCGGCTGCGGCGGCGGGCGGCGGCGGCGCCGACGCGGACCAGTGCCCGGCGGGCGGCGGGGGCCCGCCCACCGCCGCCTCGCGCTTCCAGGTGAGCTCGCACAGCAGCCATTCGTCGTTTTGGCACTCTTTTATTTTTGATCTTTACTTGCTTTAATTCTTTCTACTACATTTTAATCCTTACTGTACTTCTACTATAATTCTTTCTATCTCCGTATACTGAAGTATAGAAAGGAAAAGTAATGGAATCACCTCAACAACTCGATCTCGAATTTTAGGTCGTAAAAGCGTGAGCCTACGCTCTCAATAAGATCTTTATATGGTGCTGCCGTCAGAATCATAATTTTAAATTCACTTGATGACTCCTCCTTTGTGGGTTTCCTCGTTACAAGATAACCCGTGTCGACAGTAACTTTTTTCCCATCCTCTCTGAACACATGATGCTTCCGTCTTTTGCTCATATTTTAAATTAATTCATTTAATATTGTCTATTCTTGCTTGAATTGAAGTATAATAAGTCAAGATGAAATACAAAAATTAAAGAAATGAACATTTATACGCTTCGGTTATCTTAAGACAAATTTTAAAGACTTATTATAACACACGTGTTATGATAATCCGTGACGTCTATTAACAAGTAATGTTTCGTAATAAGTATTCTTAGAACTAATGTTCTAAAAACTCGTTGTCTTGTAGTGACGACTGTCTATATCAGTCATGCTTCGCGAAAGGAAAATTTCAACGATAATTATACAAATAGGTTTTTGAAACTTTAACGAAGTGGATTATACGTTGCTCGATATTCACTTTGTATCAGGTGGTTACAATACTTCTCATCTTCTCCAATGTTATTTTATTATAATGTCTTGCAATGCTTGTTTCGTAAATTATCAATAGTCACACACGCATAATATGAATAATTGGACTTGGATAATACGACAATATCAATTAATGTTACAATATTTTTGTTGATGTATAAAGTTCAATTTTAGGACGAGCAAAATACTCTCCTTCAATAATTTTGCATAACAACGGACTGAAATCAGTTGTACAGTGCGTGTCTCCATCCAAAAACATTGCTTAATAGAATAGTATTAACAGAAATTAGAAGGGGAAACTTACATTATTTTACGTACATGTAGATCACTTTTGAAGATTGAAATTTAATGTAGAGGTTTAGGAATGACAGACATCTGCACAGAAGTTCGGTAGCGTGACGGATCAGCAGAGTTCTTTCAAAGAGGTAACGCTCAATCACTGTAAATGTAAACATAAAGTGAATGCATAATGGTTTATTACTCAATAACTATTATGGACTCTTCTGAACTAATAAAGACGTATAAACGTAAAAAAAGTACGTGGCCTTAAAGTTTTCAGAATTGAAACTTCTTATGTTTACATTTCATGAAGTACACTATCGTATACGCAGCAACATCCAAATAACGTCTTGCGTTGTCGTTAGAGCGGCCACGTTAGTTGTAAGAGCATACATTTCATTTCACTATCAAAACTGATGAATCGCGCTTTAGAATCCCTTATCGCGATCGTTGCATTCGGAATCATTGACATACTGGCATTTTCGCAGCCATTTCGCTTACATCCGTTCGATTGTAGGGCGTAGAAATTTAGGGCTAGCTATCTGTTGTATGGACAGGTCATTATGTCGATAAGTGACCGTATTCACGTTTACGTTAATGGTCTTTGTGACTGGTACGTTGAAGTTCACGTTAAAAGCACGTGTTTATGCCCTCACGTCTGCGTTAACGTTTTCATTGTGAATGAGCCTTCAAATCTGATGCGTTCCGTTGTTCCTGTAGTCGCAGCTCTCAGCCATTCACTCGGTGATGAGGCCGTGCGCATGCAGATCTGAGAGATCGTTTCCGTGGTTTTCTGCGACCAATCCCCGGCGAATGCCAGAGTAGTAATACATCGAACAAAGGACCGGTATCCTTTCATCTTCCTCCTACCCCCCACCTATTCCTAGAGTGAGTGAAGGGTTGATACCTATTACATAAGATTCAACCGCACATTGTCATAGCAAATGCTATGACATCAACGATGCACAAATCATAGCTCTGGCATGCGTGGATGCAGCTGATTGACTGACAAACTACGTGTGGTGGAATAATCGAAATAAATAGATATATAAATAAACGTTAATTTTTTACAGAAGAACGCGTCTGCGAAGGGTTATCCTAAGGCCTTCTGTTGTTTTCTCATAAATCACTCTATCCAGCCTTACGTTGACGAGCCAGGGCACCGAGAACTGTTTGCGTGTCTTCACTCTCTCTCTTTTGTCCAGTCCGAACGATTGATTAATCTCTTTACTCCGTGCCTCTTGGATCGAGAACTTCTTGCGATTCTTCAATCTCCCTTTTGTCCGGTCCGAACGATGGATTAATATCTTTACTCCGTGCCTCTTGAATCGAAAAATGTTTGCGGTTCTTCACTCTTCCTTTTGTCCTGGCCGAGCGATGGATTGATCTCTTTATTCCGTGCCTCTTGGATCGAGAACTGTTTGCGGTTTTTCACTCTCCCTTTTGTCCGGGACGAGCAACGGATTGATCTCTTTACTCCGTGCCCCTTGGATCGAGAACTGTTTGCGGTTCTTCACTCTTCCTTTTGTCCGGGCCGAGCGATGGATTGATCTCTTTATTCCGTGCCTCTTGGATCGAGAACTGTTTGCGGTTTTTCACTCTCCCTTTTGTCCGGGACGAGCAACGGATTGATCTCTTTACTCCGTGCCTCTTGGATCGAGAACTGTTTGCGGTTCTTCACTCTTCTTTTTGTCCGGGCCGAGCGATGGATTGATTTCTTTATTCCGTGCCTCTTGGATCGAGAACTGTTTGCGGTTTTTCACTCTCCCTTTTGTCCGGGACGAGCAATGGATTGATCTCTTTATTACGTGCCTCTTAAATCGAGAACTGTTTGCTATTCTTCACTCTCCTTTTTGTCCGGTCCGAGCGATGGATTGATCTCTTTAATCCGTGCCTTATGGATCGAAAAAGATTTCCATTAACCTTTGGAAATGCGGAATGCGTGCGAGATAACACTACATGTGTCGTACTTTCAGGTAAACGAAATTAATGTCACAATTTTATTGAGTTTAACAGACTGACCGTAAATAACAAAAAGGATTCACTAGAATACTAACGTCAAACGTGTTGCATAGCGCGACACACCGATAAGTTTCCTCCTATTAATGTTATGAAAATAATAATTTGTTTATTGTAATGAGTTGAATGTATAAAATAATGAATGTTAATTGGCAAAAAAACATATGGAAGGATATCTCATATTTCGAAGTTGCGCTTGTGGTATTTGCACGGCATTGGTAGTCAAGTCATCGGAGACAGTTGTTTGGCAGGTACACGATCTAAAACTGGTTGTACTGGCATCATGCTTTATCCTGTATGTGGACGAGGAAATCCACCAAGAAGAAGTCATCCTGTGAATTAAAAATTTTAATTCTGGCACGCAAAAAATAAAGAAAGTATTTTTATCGTGATGCGATTGTGTGTTGCCGGTGTATGTGCTGATCTATGTTTCTGCCGGAAACGCATATTCCTGTTCATGAAAATGGTTTTCTTACGGAATACATTCCGCTAATTTTATTACTAGCCTGTTCACATTCCTTTGTAGGGCAAAGACCTCTTACATTGTAAGCTTCTAAATTTATATGCTAGATAACTATTTTTGTCTTAATTTTTGTTCACTTCTCACTGTTTCCTTTTTTGTTCATGTCTAATTATGATCACTTCACTATCACTTTTGACTATCACTTCAATGTTATTTTTTTTTCAATTGACTTCATCGAGTATGTGAATGACTTCTCTCCATTTTGCGCGGTCGCCTGCTGTTCTGGTCCATCGTCTTCCCAATCTTCTTACTATGTCGTCTGACTACCGTGTTCGCTGTCTTCTGACATTTCTCTTGCCAGTCCTAGGATCTCGTGTTGTAATTTTGTACGTCCATCTGTTTGTGTTCATCCTCATTTGGCAAATAGATTCGTATAATGCTTGGCATAACTGCAGTGCAAGACTATTTCCCGAATATCGTCTCTGATTAAAAATGAGGGTTCATGTTGTTGCTGACTACAAACTTTAAATCCCCAAATTATTTTAAGCTGCCTTCCCTTAGCGCGCGCTGAATTTAAATATCTCCTTAAATTTTTCCTATTGCGTCAACTACTAGGGTTATTAGTTCTGTAAGTGTAGTGTATGTTTTTGCTCGGGCGGTTGTGGTGCTCTTCTCCCGCTGGATAGGGAGATCCGGTGCCGACCTACCGTCGGGTAGCGGGGTTTTCCATAACCAGGTATCTTCCATCAGCCGCTCCAGCCGGGATAAGCTCTAGGTTCCCGACCGGTCTCCCGTTATGTGTGGTAGTGTAGTGCATGCTAGTGTGTGTGTGTGTGTGTGTGTGTGTAAAGGGTAAGGATAGAACAAGGAAGAGGTAGGAAAGATCGCGTGCGGCCCGTGGCCCGTTTGTTAGCGTACTGCTTCGGCATTCGCCTGGTGTTGATCGGAGAAACTACAGAAAACTACCGATCAGAACAGCCGGCCGCAAGAATTCTCGTCCAAACTGCGACTGAATTTGACCTAGCTGACAAGCTAGGGTCGAAAATCCTGCCACCGTCGAATCTCGAACCTAGGACCTCCCGATCGGAGGCACTGCAGTGATATCATTTATGCTCTGAGCCATTTCTTCCAGTTTAAATATTCGCACCATAGTCGCATATTATTTTCATTATTATTATTATTATTATTATTATTATTATTATTATTATTATTATTATTATTATTATTATTATTATTCAACAATTACCTGTATGAATTCGAGAAGTTAATCCTGTTGCTTCCCGTTGTGTGCGCAGACGCCGCCCTCCGCCGTCCACCCGGGGGCGAGCCCCGGCGCCGGGCCGGGGGCGGGCTCGGGTTCGGGCTCGGGGGTGGGCGGGCGGCCGCCGCGCCGCGCGCCGCTGGTGGGCGTGGTGGGGCCGGCGTCGTCGTCGGTGGCCATCCAGGTGCAGAACCTGCTGCAGCTCTTCCAGATCCCGCAGGTGGGCTACTCCACCACGTCCAAGGACCTCAGCGACAAGAGCCGCTTCAACTACTTTCTGCGCGTCGTGCCCTCCGACTACTACCAGGCGCAGGTCATGGTGGATCTGGTGCGGCGTTTCAACTGGACCTACGTGTCGGCTGTCAACACGGATGGTGAGTGCGTTTTTGGTCTTTGTTGGAAGTTTTGATTCGTTGTGTTGCTTCATTGTAGCAACTATTTGAAAACGTGTTGCACTGTTGTGAGGTTACGTCTTTTTAGCGTGGTCAATGAATGTTTACTATAGGTTGAATATATGGTTTTTCCTTTACCACTTATTACTACCACAAGTCGTATTCTGTACAGATGTGGCCATTAATTATCTGTACTAGGTATTTTTGCTTGTAAAATAAGCAGTTGATTGGTATTCTTTCTTTTCGAAGATATGATGGTCCTGTCAATTCTTTCAGTCGACTGCTTAGTGACTAAAATGTGATGTATTCTCAAAAGCTTTATTTGAATAGTGCCGAAACATGCATTTGGGGAGAATGCTCTTATAATATTAATAGCGTGATAGAAAAGAAGAAAATAATTCGCTAATAAGTTTCGTAATGTGCCTGGCTCTTCTAGGTGTTCGGAGCTCTAAGTGGATTTTGTTATTGAAAAAACAAAACAACAACAATGAAGATTTTTATAGATAAGAGTATCATATATTATTTTGGATTGCTCACAGTTGCACCTTAATTCGATTTTATGACACCTCAATTGCTATCAATAACATAGATCACACCTCGATGACAAAATTAGACCCTAATAATGAAGTAAAAATAACATCGCTTTGAGAATGTTTTAATAGTATAAATAGGAGCAAACGAAGGACGTGTGGGATGAGGAATAGGTACGAATGATGATGGATATGAGTCTTTTCTTTCGAAGGAATTATTTATTTAAAATTTTCAGTTCCATACTGAAAATACAAGAATTTACGTACCAGATACAGCCTAACAGTCTGCTTTCAACCGCCGAGCAATACGGACGTGGACAAGCTCTGAGTTGACGCGCAGATAACAGTGTATGAGTCAAAAGTCTTATCTGAACCGGTGCGATCGATAACGCTTGTGAATAGACGTAGTCAACGTTCGTTTTGCCGCATTGCGGCAAAACCACGATATAAACACTTAATTTATTAATAGTGCTCCACCACGAAGACAAAAACACCAACTGTGTTTTATATAGTGTTTCATCACAACTATAAAATAGTGAATATTATAGTGAAAAGTGCTACAAACAAAACGACAAAGTTCTCAAAATGATATCGGAAGAGGATTCATTAGGAAGACACATTACCAATTCCATAGAACTTTTAAATAATGATGGAAATTATGAAATATACACAAATCAAAACAACACACAACCCTTGCAGCAAAACCAAACAGCAGATCTACATCAACAATATCAACAACTACTACATCAAAACCACATCCTTCAAGAACATCTCAGCAAATTAGAATATCAAAACCAGATGCTTCAACAACAGCTTCAGCTTTCTCGGTCCGACCCAACTGCACTTACCTCTCAAATACATGAGGATCATACACAAGCAACGGAGAAACCCAAATCTGCAGATGAGAGGTCCACAGATGTCGACAGTGAACTCTATCAACCAACTAGTGCGCAATACCAACCCAACAAAAAAAGAGGAATATCAAAAGTAAGTAATCATAGTGACGCAAAACGTAGAATGTTGAATAACAGTTCTAGTAAAGACGCTTTTTCAATAAATAGGTACTCAATCTTAGAACCATTAGACGAATCTGAAGAAACTGTTAATAATAATGAACCACAATCAGAAAACATAAAAATACCCCCAATTTGTATCAGAAATGCAGAAAACATAACCCTACTAACAAAAGATCTAAAAGAACTAATTGGCAAGGGATTTACCTTTAGAACTATAGGGAATTCGGTAAAAATACTTTTGAAAAACATTACAGATTATCGAAAAACAAGAAAATACTGCGAAGAGAAAAACGTCCCTTACTATACTTACTGTTTACAAACAGAAAAAAACCTATCAGTTGTGATAAAAAATGTACCTCTAATTTTCACTGAAGATGAAATTTATAGTGAACTTGAAAATCTAAACTACCCGATTAAAAAAGTAACCAGACTCACCAATAAAGAACAAATACCGTTCAAAGTAGTAGCATTAGAACTAACTCCGCCGAAGGAAAAGAAATATTCAAATTAGATAAATTACTTCACTGTATTGTTAAAGTTGAAATAAGAAGGAAACCACAAGGCCCCCCTCAGTGTAAAAAATGCTTCACATACGGACACACAAAAAATTACTGCACAATGCCACCAAGCTGTGGATACTGCACTGAGCATCATTGGACAAAAGATTGCAAATTATTACAATCCACAAACCCACCACCCCCAATTTGTACTCTCTGCAAAGAAAACCATATGGCTACCTCTAACCAATGCAAATATTCCCCAAAAAGAAAGAGAATCCTTCAATCAAATTACTTCAATACACAATTACAAGCTCCACAATCACAACACAAATACGATAACAAAACTCACACACAAATTTTCCCACAACAAACCCACATAAATCGAAATCCTTCTCAGCCACATTTAGCTCTTAATAACAACCAAAACACAACTGCACCCACATATGCACAAACAGTTACACAAAACACCATACAGTCAAATATTACACAAATTATAATGCAGATGTTACCAACAATAGTCAACCAAATAACAGCAACATTACTCCCACAAATACAAAATATTGTTTCAAACCAAATTTCAAATATAATAAGGAATGGATAAACAACACAACTTAAAATCAATAACAATACTTAACTGGAACGCAAATGGCCTAACAAATAAAAGAAATACACTTATTCAATTCCTGAAAAACCATTCAATAACAATTGCATGCATAACAGAAACTCATCTTGCTCCAGGACAACTGTTCAAAATCCCCGGATTTAACTGTTACAGAGAAGACAGAATATGCCAACACGCCGCAGGAGGAGTAGCAATATTAACTAAAAAGAATTTAGACCACTCACTAATCTCTATCCCTAAATCAAACAACCTAGAGCTAATTGCAGTAAAAATAAATCTAAAAAATGAACGCATAAATATCATATCAGCATATAAACCACCCAAAAAACAAATCGATATAAACGAATTAAACCTAATACTACACAATACAGAACCTACAATCTTAATAGGAGACCTAAACAGTAAACATACCAATTGGGGCTGTAAAGTAAACACACCTAATGGAAGAAAATTACTAAAAGCATCATCAAAATTAAATTTTCAAATCATAGCTCCATCAAATCCTACTCACTACCCCAAAAACTGTAATGCTGAACCAGATATCCTTGACATTACCATAGCTAAAAATTTAAAACATACCCTTTATGCTCATGCACTACCCGAATTAGACTCAGACCACTGTCCTGTTATTCTCACTACTGATATAAACTATATTAAATCTGAGCAACCATTTGGCATAGATACAAAAAACATAGATTGGACAAAATTTCAAACAAACGTTGTTAATTCCCTTCCCACAAACCGTTTCATGAAAAATAAAGAAGAAATTGATATTGCCATAGATACCTTCACCAAAATCATACTAAATGCAGCAAAAGAAGCAAATACAAAACCAAATTACAAACCAAAGTATTCACAACATACAATACCTATTGACATTGAAAAATTAATTAAAAAAAAACACAGAATTCGCAGGCAATGGCAGCAATATAGGAGCCCTGATCTAAAGAAAATATTAAATAAACTAACACACCAAGTTAAACTAGCCCTAGATGAATACAGAATTCAACAATATAAAAATCACATCAAAACAATAAATCCTAAAGACAGTAATTTATGGCAGGTTACAAAACAAATATTGAAAGAACCAACAATTATTCCAGAACTAAAGAAATCAGATAAAACAGCTACAACAACAAAAGAAAAATGCGAATTACTAGCAGAACATTTTCAAGAAACATTTTCACCAAATACAACCTCAAACAATAACAACTTAATCCACATCAATAACTATGAAGTAACAACAGTTCCTCACCCAGTAAAATACATATCACCAAAAGAAACATACCAAACAATCAAGCACCTAACTAAGAAAAAATCAGCTGGAATTGACCAAATACCAACCATACTCCTACAAAAACTAAATAAGAAAACAATTAGTTACCTAACTGCAATATTTAACTCAATGTTAAGAACAGGATACTACCCCAAGAAATGGAAACACTCCATAGTAATACCAATTCCTAAACCAAACAAAAACCCAGCATCTACAGAAAACTATAGACCTATAAGCCTAATACCTATTGTAGCCAAAGTAATGGAAAAATTAATCCTAAAAAGACTGCTGCAATATATTAATGAAATTCAATATATACCATCTTTCCAATTTGGGTTCAAAGAAAAGCACTCAACAACTCATCAACTTTTAAGAATCACAGAACTTATATATAAAAACTTCGAACAAAAAAATCATACACTGGCTGTTTTCCTAGACGTATCCCAAGCATTTGACAGAGTTTGGCACGAAGGTCTAATATTCAAACTTCAAGAATCCGGACTACCCCTCTATTTGTTAAAAATAATAAAAAGCTTCCTAAAAGAAAGAGTTTTTACAGTAAGAATAAATTCAACTTTCTCCACACAAAAAGAAATCACAGCTGGAGTACCACAAGGCAGCCCATTATCTGCAACCCTATTCAATATATTCACAGCAGATTTCCCAACTACCCAAAACACAACAACAGCATTATTTGCTGATGACTGTGCAATTCTAACCTCTAACAAGTGCCTAAAATCAGCCACTAAAAATCTACAAGATGAACTGAACAAAATAATACAATGGGCAGACAAATGGAAAATAAAACTAAACCCGAGCAAATGCCAAGCAAAAATATTCACTCTATGCCAAATTAACACTACTCCCAAACCACTAAAACTACTTAACACAACACTAGATTGGTTACCAAAAAAGAAACCCATTAAATATCTGGGATTATTAATGGACACCAGATTAACATGGACTAACCATATAAAAGACAAAATCACACAAGCAAATAAAAGACTACATAAACTGTACCCACTAATTAATAAAAAAACCGTTCTCAAAACAGAATGTACATTAGTACTCTACAGAGCAATAATTCTCCCCATCATAATGTATGCATGCCCAATATGGTACAACACATCAGCGACTAATATAAAGAAAATACAAACATTCCAAAATAAGATCCTACGTATAGCTGTAAACGCACCCTGGTTTATCAGGAACAATCAATTACACTCAGAATTAAAAACAGAAACTATACATCATATACTGCTCAAACGCGCACATTCCTTTTTCACATCTTTATATAACTTTCCATCAACTGAACATTACAACCTTGGTTCATCAGCAACAACAACAAGAATCAAAAACAGATTTCCATACGACAAGTACCTAATTCAATTTGCTGACCCTCCTTAAACCTGACAAAATTAAAATAAAGATTGCAAACAACAACCAACTATGCACTTATCAAACATCATACAATAATGAGGAACCTGTTGGGCTTCCCTTATTTCTTCTTATATTTAATGATTGTCTGTATTACTTTTTTTTTTTCTTTTTCTCTTTCCTTGTGTGAATGTAATCCTTTTAAAGGTAGTTTGAAAGGTATTTCTACTGTTTATTTGTATAATTGTATTTTAAGTTGTTATTAGATATAATCAATCCCTGTAAAGCAGTAATGCTGGTCTGTGGAAATTAAAAATAAAAAAAAAATAAGATACAGCCTACGTCATCAGCCACTGTAAGATTCCCTTATAGTAGACGAATTTTAGTTGAACCAAAAGCAGATCCACGTCTCTGTGTTGGTCGTAGCACCTGTAGATAACTGGGCTCACAGTCTGTCGTAAGCTTCCCACTAATCTCTCTCTCTTTTTGTCTCTCCCGCACACACACACTCTCTCTCACACACATTCTACACTCTAGAAGTGCACACCGACGCACCATCGATCACTTTCTGTCGAGGTGCCATCGTGAGTGGCTTAAGCATAGCGCACACTTTTCCGAACCCGCTCCGATCAGCACGGGTTGGGTGCGATGAGCATCTTACAGTGGCCAGATTCCGTCTGCTGCACTCTGTCGTTGGAGGCGACAACTACGAATTTCGTCTTAAACGAAAGCTGCATGAGAAGTATCATAACCTTTCCCATGACCTCTTGCTGGGTGATTGATCAGTCTTTCGTTGTATACCAAATGTAATGCATATATCAACTTGCAGAGTTTTAAAAAGAACTTCAGGACAAAACAGATAAACTTCATATATTCAGGAGCGCATTTGAGTATTGATGAAGTAATAGGAATATACTTCATGGCTTAGGCGAACTTATTGCCAGATGCACATATCACCGAGAAGTATTTTAATTATTGACATATTCATTCTCCGTATAGTAAAATTTTGTTATTGTGAAACATTTCTAATACGTAGTCATCTCGTGTAGTCTGTATCGCCAACTAGTCGTGGTCGATCGGTGGGTTTTGTGAGCCTTTGGAAATTTGGCGCTATCTGGATCTTTGGTAACGTCTATATCTTGCCTCCGAATTCTGGCAGGCTGGAGAAGAGGGGATGCCATACGTAGCGGTACGGATGTCCGATCTGAGCGGCGTAGTGTTCGGGTCGCCGTTCGTTAGCTTGTATTTGATTGGATGGCCTAGCCTGAGTGGATAGGAGCGGAGTGGATGCGAATGCCGTGTTTGCCGTGCTTTGTATTGCCAGCTCCTGTCGCGTGATTTTCCGGAGGCGCCGTTCCATTACCGGGTACTTTGCTAGTGCTCCGCTGCTGCTGCTGTCGCCACCATCGGCGAGCAATGAGGGCCGACAGTGCCGCCGAGCAGCCTGCTCAATCGTTCTGCTCGGCTTAGATGTTGATTAGAAAATGGAATTGTCTGCTTAGCTTGTCACGACACCGCTGAGAGTAATGAATGAGCAACGTACGATAAAAATATTATAATGGCGTTGACGTTTTGGAAGTTAAGAAGAAATAGAACCAAAGTGTTCATTAACTTTTTCTTTGACCCGCTCATCTTAGTTTAATTACTACAGCCCTTCTTAAAATAACAAAGTTTCCAACAAAAGCATATAGCCCCTAGGCAATAGAGTACACATTTATTCATTATTACACATTCTTTTCAATAACACCTTTTATAGATTATATTTTAGAAAATATTGTATTTTATAAAATAGAGTTGTCGTATGGATGTCGGTTATGGATGTGGCATTCATGTTCCAAGTTATTACCTGGAATTCTTTAAATCGTACAAAAGGGACAAGCAACGCATAGTGATATGCATTCTGGGCACAAGACCCATGATACAAATTAATTACAATAAGATCATGTAATAAAAATTACCTAATAATAATTAAATATTTGGCAGCTATCTTTAAAAAATCTACAGCTTTCACGATTTAAAAAATCTCGACTAGTTTTGCATGGTTGCATACTTTTTTTAATAAAAAGGTTTTTCGTATTTATGCTTTTAAAATAAATGTTAATGGCTTTTTCTTCCATTTGCAATGTGCACTTTAAATTTCATTTTTATAAAAGCTGAGAGCCAAAATAACTTGTTTCCATTTTCTTGGACACATCGTATTAATTTCTTCCTATTCTCTTGTAGGATAGGAATATTTCAGGTGTCACTGTACCGTCAAAAGTAGGTTTTATTCCTCTATGGGCGACTTTGGGGCACAAGTATGTAAGATGTTAATGTTTAATTTGGAATATATTTATTAGAATAATTTTCATTTAACAAGTTATAGATCTTATTTTAGTCACCATGTTCCATAGTGTAAATTCTTGTCGAAAAACAATGAAAAGTACCTCTATGTGCACTAGAATTACCTAATCTTAAATTTTGATAAAAACAAAGACATTTAGCAGGATTTCTATTAGTAATAAAGATTTTGATATTATAAACGTGACTAAACAGTTGCCGAAACAATATCATTAATAAAAAGTCATGCAAATGTTGTGTAGTCTAAAAAAAAAAAAACTTTTCGGGGTGTAAAATTAACTTGCAGGTACAATATCGAACAGAAGCTATTATTTGAGATGCCCTACTGCAAAACTGTTTCTTTTCTGAAAGAGAAATAGCGCTGGCAACTTACAGTCATCGTGCAATTTCTAATCTAAGGAAATTACCTTCACTCCAATATCCTCAAAATTCTCGTATCGTTAGTTTCTCCTATTGTTAGAATATATTAATGCATTCTGCGTGGTGTTACCGAGCCAACTAATGTATGTGTATATATCATACCATATTATGATATATATATATATATATATATATATATATATATATATATATATATATATATTGTGGCGTTATGGGATTATACAACCCCATAACACCACCGTTTCGTCGGCATGAACACCCACAGGCAGCGAGGATAGAAGGCGCGGTAAATTAGAGTGCCTAAATGCGCAGCCTGGTATCCGTTGCCTGTACTAATTTACCACGAACTTTCAAGCAACGTTTTTCTTGGTGAAGGGTTGAAGGAGGAGAAAAGCCCCCACCACTGATAATTTCCCCAGGCAGCGCCCATAAATAGGCGAAACCCAAAGCGGAAGCTCTCTTTTCTGCCAGCGTTCGTCGAGTAAGCATCTCTTCTAGTAGTCACCGCTCATCAAGTAAGCAGATTTTCATCAACGCTCGTCAGCTTAGATAGTATTTGCCGCCGCAACGACTGTTTAGATAGGAGTTTCCGGCGTTGCAAAGACGTCCTAGTTAGTCGTCCGCGAGGTAGTGAGGAATTAGTAAAGTGTTCTTCTATTAACTAATACGGGAAGTAAAAAGTTACCTGTTGTGAGGAAAGCTCTGAAAGTTCTTGATTAACGGAGTAAAAGTTAGGAACGAGCGAGGCACTTGCACTAGCATTCAGGGAAGTGCAAGGGACATTTTTCTACAACGTGGGCGTAATCGAAGGCGCCGGTAGCAGCCGAGGGAGAAGAAGAGGCCGATTAGTGAGACGGAAGAAGACGCGAGTCGACCGGGGAGAAGACGCCGTTTAGGAAGACAGAAAAAGACGCAAGAGGACAGCGCAGGCGACGCAGAGGTTGGAATCGGGCAACGTCGTGCAGAACCCAGCACGCGACTTCAAGGTTGGAAAGTGGACAGTTTCGAGGTAACCTTAGAACTGCGAAAATAGGTCAAGTTCACGTCGGCAGGGAAAAGACTAGTTCCAAAAGTGTTAGGAAACTGAGGACACGGGTGGTAATAATTTACAGCTTTGTAGTGGGAGATTTTGATGCGCTATTGCCTGCTTTAAATCATTCTATTGGAACAATCATTATTCTGCGATTAGCAGTTGCAATTAAATTATAAATTGAGAGTAGTGCACTTGCCCATATTTTGTTCTTGTATGTAATATCTTTAAAGAAAAGCAAGAGATTGTAAATTAAGTTTAATTTCATGTGCAAATGTAACTAGGATAACTTAAATTTAGGCATAATTAATTTTCAAAAGGGAATTCCCAGTACTGGTTAGAGAAATTGTTTCAGAAAATTAGTTCTGAAGAAAATTAAGTGTTCATTCATTGAATAGGCTGGAAAGGTTTCTATTTGTGTTTATTTGATTATTTTGTAAAGTGTGATTCCATTTTTGATTTGTTTTTCTTTGTCATTAACTCATGCCACAGAGTTTTGGCTGAATTATATGCTCGTTTATGTGTAATTTGTGTGACTTTTATTGTGTCAAGGGTTCAAACCTTTCTCGTACCCTAAAGATCCTGCTTCCCGAGATTCTAAGCTCGCTTCACGAGCATAATATCTTAGCAACCCGCTTACAGTGCATGCGGCTGTGTGTTCATAAGGTATACAAGCTCGTGACGATAGGTCGGGGTGTTAGAATATATAACACGATGGGGATAGAAAATACAGGTGGCATAATTCTTCGCCTTCTCCTTTCACACAAAAAGAATTGACAGCCATGAAACTTCGAAATATACATGTAGGAATAAATGTAATAGGCAAGTATTTTTTGAGCTTGTAGAAAATAATACTAGCATCGTATGTGTTATTGCTGATAAATTGTTGAACTCCGTTTCCGTCTCTTCATTCAAGATATCACTTCGTGAGTCCTTGAAGATTGCCATTATGTTTCTTTTTGTTGTTAGACAAATGTCACGTTGTCGAGGGCAGGGTTATCGTTAACAGGTACTTTGACAAGGACAAAATATGAACAGCTGCTTCGGTTCCCTGGAATGATGATGTCCTCGTTAGGTCTTTCTAAATCAATACTTAAGAAAATTTGGTTATTCACTAGCATAGATGCAAAGTACATAGATTTTATAGCAACTTTTCGGTGACAATTAAGCAAAAGTAATAAATTCGCATGATTCAATGAGAAAACGGAATTACCTGTTTTAAATTGCCCAAACTGTAATTACGTGTTTGAAGTACTTTGAAGAACGTGTAAAAGATTATTAAAATTCCCATTACTCCACATCACTTACATTTTGATCACAAATATTGATTTAAAAAAATCCTGTGCACAAAAGAAAAATGTCTAACTTTTCTCTGTTACCGACTTACATAAATGTATGCTAGATATCGGTTGAAAATGTAAGACGGTCAGGAAGAGAAGAAAGTACTCTTTTGTTATATAGGGGGTGAATCGTGTCAAGTTATTGAATATCTTGTGTACTGAAATTTTCTAAAAATATATTAATAGAATGATGAGATTCAAATTTTGTGTCTAATAAATGTAAAGACAAACAATTAAAGTAGTTATTAACAATTATTAAATCGAAATATGACCACTCGTAAACAACAATGAGTTTGACATCTTATCGTTAGGTTTTTAATGCGCTCTATCATTCTGTATACTCAGATCGTTTCAATCTATTCTTGCGCAAATGAAACTAGAAAACATGTGGTTGATTCATATCGTATTATGTCCTTTCTCACAGTTGGTGCAATTCAACTTCGCTCTATTTTTTCATATTGCTGGATTGTTAAACTGTTCTATTGCATATACTATCAGCTGAAATTAGTGTTGATGCAGCAGTAACCTTACAGAAACTAAGTGTTTAAGGATTTTTACAAGTGGCTCGGTACTAGGGTCAGAACAGCAACATACATGCTATTGATGTTATGGGGTTCTTTCCCATCAACCATCCGCCTCATTATTTGAAGAATAACACGCTTTTCTCTTCTGAAAGGGGACATACATGTTTGCCAACTGACAGTTTTTGAAATTATTGAGAAGAGAGTAAGGAGAAATTCAAATGTTTCAACATCAGATGATTATCACGAAAAGTACCAGACAGTTAGTTGTGATATTTTATCACCCAAGGTTCGCATCCTGACGACTTAAACTCTTTGATAGAATTGTAGATATTTTCGGCAAGACTTTTAAGACGGTGCACCTCCTAGGAAACATATTAAAAGTCAACCAATTGTCTTATTTTGTAGCTTGTAGAGGAGATTTAACAAGTCCAATTTTTATTACAAAATCGATACTTGCTTCGCCACAACTGTGGTGGAAATAGCAGCAGACGTGTTAACGGCAATTGCGAATGAAGCAACTATTTCACAAGGGGCAGCGGAAATATTACGCTATGCATTTGCATTGGTATCAGGAGTTGTGAAAATTGTAAGTGAAGTGTGTCTGGCGAAAGCGGATGTTTCTGAAGCTATAGAAACCTGCCTGAAAAACCTTTAGGGCTATTATAAAGTAGGAGTCATTTTAGGTGAAAAAAAAAATCATCCAAGTCATATCCTCAAGAAGTTGAACAAATGTTTTTAGTTCCACTTCGCTTCGTTTCTGTACAGCAGTTTTTTAAATTTCTTTTCTACAACTTTGGCACAACACTCGGCCAATAACACAATTATATTCGGTTGTTTTTAAAGCCTTGGCTACCGCTTTGGTTAACACATTTCAAGTGAATCTGTTATTTATTATTTATCGTCCTCTTTATGTTATCTATAAAAGAGAATTTGATATTGTAATTTAAGTTGTGTATAAAATGTATCTCGCGTATTGTATCATAAATGATATGGAAATTCCAAAGATTCATTTTATAAGTTACTTTGGCCTACGATGATCAGAAAACAAAAGAAGGTGGGCGCGATGATCAGAAAACAAAAAAAGGTGGGCGCGATGATCAGAAAACAAAAAAAGGTGGGCGCGATGATCAGAAAACAAAAAAAGGTGGGCGCGATGATCAGAAAACAAAAAAAGGTGGGCGCGATGATCAGAAAACAAAAAAAGGTGGGCGCGATGATCAGAAAACAAAAAAAGGTGGGCGCGATGATCAGAAAACAAAAAAAGGTGGGCGCGATGATCAGAAAACAAAAAAAAAAGGTGGGCGCGATGATCAGAAAACAAAAAAAAAAGGTGGGCGCGATGATCAGAAAACAAAAAAAAGTGGGCGCGATGATCAGAAAACAAAAAAAATTGGGCGCGATGATCAGAAAACAAAAAAAGATGGGCGCGATGATCAGAAAACAAAAGAAGTTGGACGCGCTGTGTCGATTTTTGACGACGATGACGCCAGCGGACCCGCTGATGGAGACGAAGGCTGACGTGAGGTCGCGGCCGCTGTCGAGAATCGATCTCCGGGCGAGAGCAGGTGAGGCGGGTCGCTCAGCCGCTGGCTGTGCGCAGCTGTCGCGCCGAGCGAACGGCGGCTCAGGGCGACAATATTCAGAGCGAGATGATACACGCATTCGCCTGATATTAAATTTTACGTATTAGGTTCAGCCGGGTCTAAGGTGCTGAATGGGAGTTCTGAGGAAAGATGAAAAGAACGGGCTGTGTCGGCATATCGATTTTGAGTTACTTTCACTGGCGCTCAGTCAGGCATTTTTTCTGAAATGTAGATTTTATTTAATGACTCCATTAAGTTATTGACAATTATGCCTTAACAAGTTCACTGTTGGAATAATGATGGTCAAATCCATTCAAATTGCAAGCGAGTTTATTCATCGAATGTTAATTTAAAAAAGTAACAACATATTTAAAAAACGCACACAAATGTGAAAAACACACACAAAATGCCAAACAAAAACAAATCACCACTCGTAATCAACATTACGTGTTTTTTCTGAAATGTTTCAACATGTATTGACATTTAATAGAAATTGTTATTCTTTTTTAATTCACAAGTACTTGATTTCAGTGAATAGGTTTTTCACGTATTCATCCATTCTGCTCTTCAAAACTGTTTAGAAGGTTTTATGACAACAAACCAACGTTTAATGGCTCGTTTTATATTAAAAGGCTTTAATAGTATCATAAATCATAGGTTTTATTGAGGAGTTCCATATCGTAGTTATCTACTTATGTATGTGTCTTAAGACAATATTTTATACAAAGCAGTGATTTTCTTTAACGTATATTCTTAGTTGTGCATTTGCCTTTCTTCTTTTTACTCAACTGCTCCCGAAGGCGGGGTTTGGGTGGTCACATATACAAAAGTTTTCGGGTCAGCTCACGCTGACTCGCAGTGTGACTCACATTGTTAGCGCCAAGGTGGGAGCAGTGAGGAGGCGGGTGGATGGTTTGTTTCCCCTTGTCTGGTTCACTCAGGTAACTCCCCGATTAGACCTGAATTATTTTGATTTTGTGACTGCCGTCCATGCAGCTCTCAGGTAAATGAGGTAAACAGTGCTACAAAAACTCACAATTCTCATAACTTTTCTATTATTTAATGACAAAATTATTCTACAAGATATGCGAAGTGATAGCGACCCAGCATTCCACAACTGAAGTTCATTTAAAGTAAAAATGTCATTCCTATTTCCTGATTTTGAGTTGACATCTAACAAATAGCCTCTCTAACCGATTATTACATGCCCACCTTATCTGAATTTATAAATTTAAAAGAAGTATGATGTCAAGTCGAATATTCTAAAGAAAACCTTGATGATTTACAATCGGCTTTAATAGAATTGCGAAAGATATTGATTTCATTTTCTCTAAGTAATTCAAATTGGCCGCTAAACAGGCGTTTCAAAAATATGTGATACAAATTTGTAAGGCATGGGGGCGGCGGTCAAAGATTGTCACTTTTACCATTGAACATAAGCTTGCAAATTTTATTTCACGAAGTTTTATACAAACATAATTAGTGACATTGAGCCCCTGATAGGTAGGCAACTCATCCTGCATTCGTGCTTTGCAGGTAGACAAGAATTCAGGATACGGCGAAAACATGAGACTGGCAAAGGAAATGAGATTTTGATATTTGAAGTGAATGCGTAGTAGCAAAATACGTGACCCAACAACTAATCTCCCATAATCTCTGACAAATTATTAATCCAAAAACTAATCTTATGTACGCTGGTTAACGTGCTTTGAGGGTAATTGTGGTCTCATACGTGATTGTTCCTAAGGTTCGAAATGTCCAAATTCGAAAATGTAATCTCGGCACTGAATGGGACTTGGTGAGGGAAGCCCAAGGTAGTTTGTGCTACAGCATTCATTTTTATTTAAATAATAATACGTTCAGAAGCAAGTATGAAAATTCATTCAATCACATTTCTTAATGCGTTTACGTATTCGATAAAAATATGAATGATTTTTATTACTACATAGTAAACATTCTTCTCGGTATTAGGAAAATCTTACAGCAACATTAAATCGATCTAGAGTAGGCCATTATTATTATTATTATTATTATTATTATTATTATTATTATTATTATTATTATTGCTTGTCCATCCATTATTCCCTTTTTCACCTCGTGCAATGCTTCGCTTACCGGAACAATGTACGAATATGTCTTGAGAACAGTAATGAATACGAGTATCTATTTTGCAACAAATACTTGGATATTTCAGAAATGTTAAATATATGTTTTGGAGTGAATGACTGAGATAACTGAATACTCTGCGAGCCGTGCTTTATAATTGCATAGCTTTCAGGGAGTGCCAATAATCCAAGAACTCAATTTCTTTGACATTACTTCTAAATATTAAAAAAATGTGCTTGATTTATGCTTTCAAAACAAATATGTTTTGAAGAGGAGTATAGGGCTTGACATTGATTAAGGGGTAGAGTGTATAGTGGTCTCCGTAACATTTCAGAAAGAATTCACGAGAACACAAATAATCAGATATTTTTTTAAATATAAGATAAAATATTCAATATGGCTGTGTTGAATTTTTGTTGACAATTCCAGAAACGTTACTTGCATCGGGACTTTGTGTGCGGAATTTGTTCTTTCATATTTTTTGTTGCAGTCGGTCATTGTTCATCTGAAGCAATATTCCCGTTTTTCTTTATGATGTCTTTTTTGTTACTTTCACATTTTTTTGTATTTTATTGTTGTACTTGTCACTGTGTCATCTATCTTCGTCATAAGGTATATCTTCCCACGTTATCAACATTTTACTTCCATTGAGTCAATATTGTGTGAATGTGTCAATGTTGTGTCAATATTGATTCTTCTGCGTTTGATTTAATTTTGTTGCCATGTTTGATAATGTAAAAATGGCGAATGTTAAAATCATAAATATTTCTAGAATATAGTCTTCATTCACAATTCTTATTTTGATCTTATGTTTGCCTCAAATGGTTATAATTCGAAACACTGTTGTGTTAAACAATCGAGTGCCATGTTTCATAATGAAGATGTGTACAATGTGGAGTCTGACTTGGTACCTTTGTGTTAAATTATTCTTCTGAATTTACTGCTTAAAATTTTACAATTCACCAGACTGTTGTCCGAAGGTTATCCTAAGATTGCCCCGGCATGATTAAAATTTATATATGTGTGAGGGATCTGAAAAGACGTCTATATCTATAGTAATTGTTTGTTTCCTAAGAACAACTTTCGTAAATACAACGGTTCATGAATTCTCTTATTCTCCTTCTCAAATATTCGCTACACATCCCTCCCTTTTTGCATGCATGGCCAAATTTTCTCGTAATTATTAATTTAGAAATTTTGCTGTAATACAAAACTTGGTCGTCCTACAATGGGAAAAACAAATAAAAATAAATATTCGCCGTTTTTCTACTTTTCTTTTGGAGGTCTCCCGCAAACTTGAACGTCGTTCAGTTTCCATTCAACCTCCATTTTCAAAGAATTCAGTGTACCCAATGATGTTTGCGTCCTCCCCACACGTAATTATATTTTTTCTAATTGTGCATTTACTGCCTTAAACCATTGTACATTTACTACCTATACAAATTCACAATTCAGACTATTTCTTCCCGCAACCAAAGAGCATTCCCTTTTACATCTGACTCACACCATGTCAGAACATCGTCTGCCCGGTTCTTTCATCTCTCGCGCCCTTCATCTGTCTCTCATCTCACACGATCTCACTCCTGATTGGTCACACCCATTTAACATAGTATCTTTTTTCTTTGGTTTCCTGCTCGTGATAACTTTATTAATTTTCTTCACCGCGGAATTTGCTCACGTGTCTTTTCACTGCATTATTTATTAACATTTTATGTATTTTCTCCACCATCAATTCTGTTGTCCTTTCCTTGTATTCTTTCCAAAATAAAGCTCACCTTGGTATTCTTTTCTATACTCTCATTATTTCTGACGTCCATATTTACAAATACGTAAATTTATTGTGATTACTCATCGCAGGAGGGAATTCGTTTCTATGCTGAAAAGTGTAGTAGGCTCCCTAAACAGTGGCTCTGTGACTGTTCCTTTCCGTTCGCATTCGCTCGAGTGAGGATGCGCGATCTGACGTCAGAGTCGACGCTTTCTGACGCTTCACCGCTGCATCTCGGCGCTGGGAGCGCGCTGGGTGGTGGGGATGACCCACCCAAACCCCTCCACTTACTCCTTCCCTTCCCCACTTGTGCTCTCACCCTTCCCCTTCGCCCAGGGATTGCGTCCATCGCACGCAGTCACTTCGGGGATCCGTAGTGTGCTTCGGTGTGGTCGCTCCGTGCAACGGAACGCGAATGCGATGTCTTTGGTGGTGTAACGGTTAGCGTTTCGGGCTGTTATACAAGTTTGCGGGTTCAAACCGGATCGAAACTGTGGGTTTTTAAAGGGAAAGCCGGCTGTCCAATGTTGTAGATTTACTGAATGTAAAAGATTCTCAAGCCTAAAGGAAACGTCTCAATAAAATTCAATATAACCAGTTTCGCCCCCTATCTTCTCTATGCTAGGCGGTGAAAGGAGTGTAGTAAAATATGCGAGGTCAGGCGGAAGAGCAGACCTGCCCTCGCCAGAGAAAAATAAGGCTTAATTGAATTGAATTGAATTGAATGCTTTGCAGCAGGTACGAATCGGACGTGGAAGGTGATAGACTCTTAAACGCTATTTACAATGGTCAATGTGCTCTTGGCATTTTGTCTGGCACAATTTTAAACACTCTTGCAAATCGCTGTCTATTGATGCGAAGTTTGTGAGGAACAAATCATTATTTCCTCAGAATTCTTCAGTTTGCTCTCTTATCTTCCAATATTCCATCTGCATGTTCATTTCTCACCACATCATACTCATTCTACAGTCATCATATCTCAACGTGCGTTTGGAGAGAACAGTCGGCATCCGCGTAGAGATTGATCGATTGGGCTGCAAAATGACAGAAATTATTACTCTCATTACACTACAACATAAAGAAAGTTGTCAGGATTGCCGAGATCGTTAAGATGGTAGTGCCATAGCGGGTGTCGGATTGAAGGATCGCGGATTCGAGTCCCGCCTCCGGCATGGTTGTATTTGTGTTCGTCCTTTCATCCCTCACTATCACCGTATCACATCATAATGTTAACCGTATCGTTAATCTATAGTGGTCGCCAATGAACTAGCTGTTGATGTGACCTTAAATTAAAAAAAAACTTAAATAAGTAATTAACATTATTTTATTTATAATAATTTTCACTATCGTCAACGTAGTTACCTTGAGGACTTACTTAGACGTAAAGGGTTGAGAGTTCACCAAACCTTGTTGCCGCGTCGGAGGCTGACTCTGCAAAATGGACGAAAATACTTCTTCAGTAACATTCCACGACGTCAGAGCCACGGGAGTCGCTGCTGATGACAAGCGGCAGACGTCCGCATGATTTCCTACTTGTTCTGGGGCGCTTCTCTGCTCCATCACGCTCTCTTTCTGTATACGTTATTTTATTCCCCTTTGCGCAGTATCTTCTTACCAAATGTATGCAATATTTTGTTGACCGGGAGAGGTGGCTCAGTGCATAAACTGATGTCAGTGCAGTGCATCAAACCGGGGGTTCTAGGTTCGAGTCCCGACAATGGCACGATTTCCATTACTAGCTTGTCTGCTAGATCGTATTCAGTCGCTGTATGGAGGAGAATTCTAGCGGCCCACTGTTCTGGGCGGTAGTTTTCCGTGGTGTCTCCTATGAACGCCAGGCGAATGTCAGAGCAGTACCCTAACAAACAGGCCACGGACCGCACGCGATCATTCCTTCCTCTTCCTTTTCCTATCCTCTCCCCTTACACACACAATAACATGCACTACATTACCACACATGGCAAAAGACCCGTCGGGAGCTTGTCCCGGCTGGGGCGGTACCACGCTGGTGGGAGATACGTGGTTACAATTGTGGTGGACGTGTTGTTGCTTGGTAAATACCATGGAGATCTCAATAGGGTTTCAAGGCTTTGTGATCAAGTTTTTGTCATTCACGTCTTCTAGTTTCAAGGCGCAACACTGTTTAATGGAATTATGCTTTGGTAAATGAATCATAGGTATTTTGGAAACGAAATCCACGGAAAGATTTGATTAATTAACAAAATAATACTTTTATGGTAGAAAACCTGGATTTATTACGGCATTTTAGTCATCTTTACCAACGTCGATTTTAGGAAATTTCAAATACATCGCTGATAAGTCAAAAGCCATAGAGTACGAGTACATTTCGATGTAGTGATGGAGGAAATAAAAATGCACATTCCACGTTCTCTGTTCGCAGAAAAAAGTTTCAAAGTGAATTGTGTGAGGAATGAATGATTTTGTGAGAAGTTATCCACAAATTGTGTATTTGATCAGCGGGAGAAAAAAAGTAATCATATTGTGTTAAGAATAAGTATTGTGCCACCGATCGATTATTATTTAAATGGCAGATGAAAGAAAATGAAGTTGTCGATCAATTCGGTACTCCTGGCCGCATCGATGTGGTGAAATGGAATTTCCCTGCGGGACTATAATTCCGATTTGCAGTCCATTCGTATCAATGTTCTGTCATTCCGACGTAATGTTCGCACTAGAAGCTAGTGATGATATCCCTTCTCGTAAAGGGTAGGGGACACTCCATAAATTGGGAGTGGAGTGGAAACATATGATCATGGACATTACTGTTACCAACAAGGGCAGCACTTCTATGAAGCAAGTGCTGGGAATATGTGGTATGTGTTCATTAATTCGAGAAATGTCATTTCAAATGTTTACGAGGCAAAACACTAAATACCAATCGCAGGCATTTATTTGTTCCAAGATATTTTACTTTTCGTTACCCATTGATACACACATTTTGTGAAAGTGTCCACTATTGTTCAAATATTTGATAAACATTTATGTAGTTCTCTTAATTTTTGCGATGGAACTGGTCTTTGATTTTTGATGAAGGAAGACATTGAAGGTGGATTAAAAAAAGCGGAACATGTAAAAAATGTTGATTGTTATAATTTAGTTTGTTCGGTTTGTGTTTCAAGACATAATGGGCCATTTATTTATTTTTTAATTCTATACCTTAAAAGTAAAGAGCAGTAAATTCATTTTCAATGATTTTTACGCTTTGATATAATAACCTCAAGAAATAAATATATTTAACGGTAAACAGAACTTTCATTCCGTAAAGTGTACTAATGTGTCATACGGCAATTGACCTCCGAGGTACTGAATTTTGTGTCGTGTTTGTAAGAGAATGAAGACCTCATTACGCCGATTTTAAATCCTAGGAAGCGGCAAGTGTGTTAGCGTCTTTAGAGGATGGCTTAAGATAAAGGTGTAATACAAAGTTAGAAGTGGAAGTTATCAAAAAATAGAAAAAATATATTTCGTTTATAATCGTAACTACAATTAATTCAACGAAATTCAAACTTTAATAGAGGTAATCATTTATCATTGGTTTAAAATAGCAAAGAACGTCTCCTTCTCTGTTCATTTTGCATCTTAAATAAAGGTAGAGTCAACTTTTCTTTGTCGTCTAGAAGCTATGTAAAAATAATCGACTTCTCGCTCTGTCTGCATCCTCTAGATGGCTCGATACTGTCCTCCTGGCCCCGCCTTCTGTGCTTTCTTGTCCCAGGACCAGGCGCTCATTTCAAAAGCACCCCCTAATGACCGCCAGCTCCGCACTTTAATTTAAATATCGGCGGTTTCATTTACCTGATAGGAAGCTCATTACGTCCCGGCAGAGCACTACCACGATCGTATTTCCCTTGATCATTAGTTGGCCGGGCGACCGGCAGGGCTCACAAGGCTGGCAGTCGGAGAAGAGAAGAATAGCAATTCTGGCCCGGAGAGGGCGGACTGGAAGACACAAGTTGGCGGCATAGGCCGGTGTGGGGTGGAGGTTTGGAGAGGGAGGTTGGTGTGGGAGAGGCGCTGAGTCCGCGATGGTGCCTGTGGCGAGGACGAGGACAATGGCGGGGTGCGGGTGCGGGTGGGGAAGGAACAAGATTGAAAGAGGAAAGTGAGGACAGAGGTGGAGCGTGACAGTGTGGAATGAGGGTGAGGTGCGGCAGTGTGAGCGGATGAGGGCGAGGTTGGGTGAGGGTGGGGTTGGTTGAGGTACTGTGGGATTTCGCTGGTGTGCTGCGGGAGAGGATGGTGGGGTTGAGTCATGGTGACTATGATGGGGCACTGTGGGTGGGGAAGAATGAGTGGGCATCAGCTCATGTCACTGAAGGGACTCTGATCGGGGGGTCCTAGGTTCGAGTTCCGACGGAGGCTGGATTTTCGACACTAGCTGGAGAGCTAGGTCGAACTCAGTCGCTGTCGGGAGGAGAATTCTAGCAGCCGGCTGCACTGATTGTTACTTTCTCCAACCAAAACCAGGCGACCCTAACAAACGCCGTACCCTAACAAACGAGCCACAGACCGCGCGCGATCTTTCTTTCCCTTTCCTTGTACGATCCTCGTCCCTTATTGCATACATATGCACTAACATCCAGTTAGTGTAACCGGCACTTCCACACATGCCGGGAGACCGGTCGGGATCTTAGAGCTTGGCCCGGCTGGGGCGGTGCCCCGCTGGTGGGAGATACCTGGGTAGGGGAATCCCCGATAGCCGACGGTAGGTTGGCGTGGGATCTCACCATCCACCTGGGGACGATCACGCTCATCTCCCGTGATATAACATGCATTACACTTACGGAACTAATGATCTTAGCAGTTGACGCGCCCAGAATCACTAATCAATCATATAAAAAGAGCGTCATGAGTGTGGAATAGGGTGGGGAGGGGTGAGGTAGATAACATTGTGTATTTGGGAGGGACGATAGTACCGATGACTGTGCTAGCGATTACGGAGACGTGTCCTCCAAGCGGAGGGAAGTGAAGAGCACGACTTGCAAACTCTCAGAGGTCGAGGAGGATGGATTTTGTGGTTAATCGGCGGAGGGGGAGGGAACTTCGAAAGTTTTGATGTTATTAAGGTCAAGGTGAAGGGGAATGGTAGGGAAATGAGAATTGGAAGTGAGGGTGACATAGAGAGAGATAAGCGGACACCAGAGAAGAGTAACGGAAGAGTAACGTTCAATGAAAGGAAGTCGTAGGGAAAGTTCGGGGAACAAAGTGTGTAATTACGAACACATGAAATGTAAAGAGGATTCAAATGAGAAATTCAGTAGAAAATTGAATTTGTTTACATACTGAGGAGGCATTCCCGAATGCTCTTCTGGAGCTCAATGTTTAAAGAGGGAAAGTGTGGCATATTCGAATACTTCCTCGTCTTAGTCTGGTAAATATGGATATTGAAATGATTTGGTGAAAATGTAACAATTTAGGTATTAGATGTTCCAAAGGTTTTACTACGTCAGTAATATAATTGTGTGTTTATGCACAGTGGTGTAGGAAGATTCAGTAGTACTTGAGTCGGCTATTAAGTTGGGCATTCCCATCCCCCCCACTCATAACAAATTCTTTGTTCCAATCCTTTGTTCTTTGTACCGTAGGCGATGTAAAACTAAATAAAATAAGTTTTTGGTCATTTTGTTGTGTAACATAGAATTTATTTCTCCATCAATTGTTTACATTTCAGTCTTATGGATCAGTGTGAATAGGAAAGAGGAACTTCCATAACGCAATTTCTATTGTCCTAATGCTCTTACTGCAGGATGAAGTTACACATTTCACGATTTGGGGTATAATACCGGTTCAGGTATGTTACTCCGTGTATCTTCCTCGCGACCACTATTTACAGAGCGCACAAGTTCTCGTTTTATTGCTACATTTTTAACACTTCAGTAAAAAAGTATATTGCAAATTATTTATTTCTAAAATTTCAATTACTGAAAGCAAATCTCTCTACACCAAACTGTTTGAAACGCAGCACACCGAATCTATTTTCTAAAAAAATCCTGAACTTGCTTTATAAATAAAATTGACCGTTTTAGTTCAATCATAGCCAATAATTAGCTCAGCTACACAGAAACAATTAATTTGAACATTAAACACCATTCTTTGCCCGATCAACAATGCTTGAAATTTACTAGCATTTTTAAATAGACATTTTCAGCTTCAAGATTTAGGGCAGAAAAAAGCGCAAGCTTTTCAATTTTTGAAAACTCAGTGGAATATATAAAAACCCTACTTTTAAAAATTTTATAACAGCTAAGCCTTCCAAATGAGCAAAAACCAACAACAAAGAAAGCAAGGGCAAAAAAATTGTACTAATCTGAGAAATTTTGATAATGTTTAAGGGAATTCACAAGAAGTTTCTCCAAAAATTAAAACATCTTCAATCTCTGAGGAACGATTCATTATATCTTTACTCGTAAGGTGTCTAACATGTTGCAGGTTAAAGATTAGGGATAGCTCCTGGCCTAATGGCTGGCGCGTACGACCTCCATTCTAGGGTCAGAACCAATCTGATCGGAACTTTTTTCCTAGGACCCACTTTCAGCCAGCGACCTGTTACCCTAAACGCCCCGATGGTTCACATATTCGAGCGTACTCTAGGCACTAACAGGGGTCAGAAGAACGCGAGGCTCTTCGCGACAGACAAACAACTGAGGCAGGAATCGAACCCGCAACCCGTCGGAGAACCCGCTGAGTCGGTCTTAGTCTCCTTTGCCATTCAGGTCGCCCTATAGAATGTATTGTGTACAACATGTAATGTCCTCGGCAGGTTGCGTCGGGGGTTTTCCCTTTCCTCTGACCCTCACCCCCCCATTACTCAGTTATCATTCACCTCATGTCATTACGACTAGGAGAGATGGTTCCGGACATCAACTAATGTCACTGCATTCCTTCTGACCGGGACGCCCTAGGTTCGAGTCCCGACGGTGGCAGGATTTTCGACATTAGCTTGTTAGCTAGGTGGAATTCAATCGCTGTCTCAAGGAGAATTCTATCAGCCGACTGCTCTGATCGGTAGTTTTACGACGTTTCTCCGATCAACATCAGGTGATGCCGGAGCAGTACCTTAACAAACAGGTCACGGACCGCGCGCGATCTCACCTTCCTCTTCCTTGTCCTATCCTCACCCCTTACACACACACACACACACACACATACTTACACTACATGCACAACACTACCGGAGCCATGCCGGGAGACCCGAAGGGAGGTAAGAGCTGTCCCGGCGTGGGCGGTGTCCCGCTGGTGGAAGATAAGTGTTTGGGGAAAACCTCGCTAGCCGTTGTTAGGTCGGTGCTGGATATCGCCATATAGCGGGGGAAAGATCACCGCCACCTCCCGAGCAAAAACATGCACTTTACTTACGCGACTAATGACCCTGGTTGTTGACGTGCCCGGAATCACTTAACAATCAATCATTTCATTACTGCTATCGTCGGCTCATTAGGTGATCACAAATAGGCTTCAATTCAGTAGTTGGAGGGTCCCAAAACACCTATGAAATGTGTTGACTTATAAGAGCTTCTTAATAAAAGTTTCTTATACATATCTGATACAGCTAACGTGTTTCATCGCGCTGTGGCCTTATTCTGAAGGAGCATTTTCATGTATCTTGTTATTTCTACCAATTCTGTACGATTTAGGTGAGAGAATAATCTATCAAATGTAGTTGTTTCGTTAGGAATCGAACATTCTAGAAACATTCTAGGAATAAAATATGAAGAAGTATAGTTATTATGAGTGTAAAATCAGTTTTTTCTGCATTCTTAAAACTTTAGTATGTGATGTAAGTTTTGGGAGATGGTATACATTCCCAAAAATAAATTAATATTGAAAATATGCGATTTATTAATTTTGTTACTTATTTTATATTTTAGAAACGTAAAGTGAGTTGTTTATTAATATTTTAGTGATGACTCTTTAGTCACATTAGACTTTTAGGGCAACTTTAACATCCCAAGAAGTAAGACATTTCGAAGAGAGTTCAACTTTAACTTCCAAGAGTGTTAAAGTGTTTTCAACTTCCTAGGGAGTTGAAATTGATGTTGGTTCAAAATTAAGCATTGTCACCTTGACTGAATAATGAGATATATATTTATCATGTCTAACTTTAAGTTTTAAAATTAGAGTTTCAAAAGTTCTGTGAGTGGTCGGTGAGAAAATAAATGCACCACCAACTACGTCACAATCGAGGTACATTGTAATATATCACAACGCCACATTATTGAATGTCATTGACAAGTCTCTTCCTTAAATTTCACCTGGTTACGAAAAAATAAAACGTGTATAGCACTGGCTTAAACATAATTTTATCCACTCAAAAGATTGCGCTTCTCGTGCTTATTTTAATCCCTTGTATAAATAACTATTACGTTCCTAAAACGCCTCTTTTCGTGGCTAAAATTTTGAAGCCTGGTGATAATGCAGCAGCGCACCCCAGTCGCCTCGGAAAATATTGAAAGAGGGACGCAGAGGGTGGTCGGGCTCGGGGGAGACGGAGCCAATGGGGGAGAAAGGAAATTAAGTTGAGGAGCATCCACTTACGGGCGGGAGGAGGTAGGCGATCGCGAGCTTTTGGAGTTCAAGTCTCAAGAGTCCCAGACCACCTTTAAACATGGCTCTTCCGCGTTGTAGAGCAGAGAGTTAAAAGCTGTTCATGGGAACGATGACAGTGTTCTTAAAGGAGTTTTATAAAAGATAATATACATACTCGGTTGCAATACAAATAATAACCATTTCAGTAATTTTATTTTTATCTGTATTTTCTAGGCATATTTAAATTATTAATTTAATTTATTTGAGGGGAATTATTGGAATATTACAGCCCAAATATTACGGCCAACTCCAAGCATGAACAAAGTATGACATATGTTCTACTTTATTTGTATATGTTTTTCCTGCGAGGGCACGGTATCTTTCTGTGGGGGCACATTAGCATACATTTCGTACTTTGTATATTTCCTTTCCCAGCCATTGCCTCTGTGCTATTCAATCGGAGATGGATTCATCAATTTCAGCGTCTCCAGCGTTCGACGTGAAATCAGACGTCGCAAGCTTGAGCTCTGGAGACGTGGGTGCTCCTCGCAGTCATTTGCAAACGCGTAGGCTACGCTTCGCCCAGGAAGTCCCGTTGCGTACGCTATTGTGGTGCGCCGTGCTTATTTGTTCCAAGAGCTTTCAAACCCGCCAATCTCATTGGTCAACCCCCCTACTTTATGCACCGACGCATCGCCTACAGCGAGCTTTGTTAAATCAGAATGAAAGATTTATCCGCCATTAATTGATGCGTGCTCGCACGCGACGTAAACTTTTCTTACCTATGTGAATTTTAAGTCCTATTCTTAGTTGCATTAGCACTAATGTGACTATTATACTGATTTGTATTTAAACTCTGCGGTAATATAATCATGCTAAATTATAATCAATTTCACTGATTTTACAAGAAAGAAAAAGTAAGATCAAGAACGAAACAAGTTCATAGTGGAAAGCTCGAGCGCTTGCCACGAGCAAAATTTTATTATTAATACGAATCTGTGACTCGCAATGGCAGAATTTTCATAATATCGCACCCAACTAACATCAAGAATTAACGAAGGAAGATCCCAAAACGAAAGCTGTCCCGGGCCGTGAATGGCAAATAAAAGGTCTTACAAATGAAACAGTCTGTGAAATTATTAAAGGGAAGTGCTTAAAAAACAGCTTTTCAAGCAAAGTGAAAGAAAAACAGGTGCTTGTAAAATTTAGAACGTGTTTGATACCGTCGTTTGAAACATTGTAATACAGCATAAACACCTGGGGCATTATACTACAGGCCGACATTTTGCAGGAAAAATCGAAAAACTAGATAATGATATTCATGTTTTAAAAAAGAAATTAAATGGAGATGGATCAGACGAATCTATCTGATGATTAAATCAAAGGTTGAATGTCATTAGCTCAAAATATATTTAAAAAATCATTTCGGCAATAAAGCAGCCAAAAATAAACAAAAATACAGTTTATAGGGACCTATATTACGAAAATGACATGAAAGTGATCTAGTAAGAGCTACTGGTAATGAATTTATGATAATTGTTTTCTACAATGTAAACGTGTTCAAAAATAAAAACTAGATGAAAAGTCGCTTCTGCTACAAATGAAGTAACCAATATTGTATTTAGTTTACCCTTTGAAATGAAAATGCCGCGCTTTTCAGCGGTTTTTTTGAACGAAAGTTTGTTTTGAATGCCTGGCGGTAGTTTAAGTTGTTGCGTAAGAGGGGTTACAAGTCTATACATTGATAAGGGTAATGCTTAGTGGCGGCTCGTGCCCTTGTTTGAGAGAAGAAAAATTGTATCGAGAAACTACTTCAAATTAAACAAAGTATATTACATGTGACTATTCTCGATGGGCTAAGAGAGATATATGGGTAAGGTTTCTGGGATCTACATGAAATTTTGCTAGTCTACAATTATGAGAGTATGTCATATGCCAACTGCTGTGATCACATCCGGACGCGTCCTAGCCCATGCTAGCGTGTACTGGCATGTGGCATTGTCTAAGTCCCGTGGCGTGTTGATCTCTTGTTGATGCCCGGAAATGGCAGTTCAAGAGAGGAAGAGATTGTTTTCTGATGTGTACAGATCCAATAAACATTTCCTTTTCTTACCACTGGAGTGTTGTGATATATGGACGATTAAGGTATGGAAGGGGAGACTGAAAGATTCTCCTCAAATGGATTCATATAGTTTTTGTGGTATTTAAAAGCACGCCTAGTTTTAAACTCATTTGGAGAAAATTTACTCACAGTCATCAACGATAAAATTAAACATGCTTACCAAAACCGCAAGGGACTTCCCTTCCTCCCCTGTCTAAAGAAAGTCAATGGTGATGCGTAGTTTGAGAAAATTGTCGCCCTGAGATACATTTCCTGTAGCTGGTGTCTTACATAGCAAGTGAAATTTTTCAGGCTCAGCTGCTATAATGAGACGGAATGAAATTTCTTTTGAATTCGATACTTTCCAGAATACATTTCCTTTGAATACAATACTTCGCGCCTGCCAACGTTTTTTTTTGAACAGGCTGCTTCAGTTCAATGCGTGCTTCTACACGCTCTCAGAAATTCCCGTCCCTTAAATGCGCAGAGTGCGGCGCGGGCGTGGCGCGGGCGTGGCAAGGCAATGCGGCGATTGGGCGGGAGGTGGGGAGGGAGTGGTGTTCGCTCTTCGGCTGATTAATTAGGCGGCAGAGGGTTCGGGTTTCGGCGTCCGGCGCTGGAACGAGGGGCGAGGTACGAGGAACGAGACTTCGGCGAGCCGCCGCTCCATTATGCAGAGCGTTGGTCCTCGCGTCGTGTCGCCGGCGCCGCGTAGCGATGGCCCCCTTCCGCCAAGTACTGTTGCCTCTGCTCTTACCTGCCCCACCTGCCCCACCTGCTCCCTCATGACCCGGGCACCTCCCTCACCTGCCCCCTGCTTGCGTCCCACCCATCTGCTCCTTCTGCTCTCACCAGGCTACATCGCCCTTCTTCCCCCAGGCTCTCACGTGCCTCCGTTTAAACCCATCTGTCGCCATTAGTTTTCACTTGGTAGCACCTGCCTGGTCGACGCAGCTGCACCACTTGCCACTCGCGTCCACACTACCTTCTACCGCTTATATCCACTGGCTTTGTTCGTGTACCTTTTGCCTTTTCACATGCGTTTACGCCTGTCTTTCTGTTACGTTTTACCCGTGTAATTTTCATATCAATTTTTTGCGTTTTCGGGCCCGTCCCATATTCTTACAACTTTTACTTTAGCTTATCTATGTCATTACTCCATCCTATTTATCCTTCTTTGGCAAACTCCCTCCTCATCCCACATCCACTTAGTTTTTATTAGTTTATTTATTTGATGCTCCCTTCAATCAATCTTTTCGATCTCGACTTTGAATCTTAATTTCACCAATATACTCATATTCACTACTCTCTTCTCGTTTTCTACTTGGTCCAATGTTTTCTTTTCATTTGCTTTCCATATCCACTTTGACCATTCATTGAATGTTCCCTCCACTATCTTTACCAAACTCTGTTACCCTCTTAGGATACCCCCTCGTTGTCAGCTGTAACTTCAACTTGTATCTGTTTCTTACTTTTCTTTCTTTATTTCTTTTTTTCTTTCTTTCTTTCTTCTTTTTCGCCTACTCTTTTGTGTTTTTGCCTTAGTGATTCACTACTTGTTCAATTACTTCAGCTTTCGTTACAGTTCATTTCTTCTATGTTCATGTCTTTTACCAAGATCTCCAACCCGATTCCACTCCTTTTATCTTATTTTTATCATTCACGATTCTTACCATGTTACACTAATGCTATGACTACATAAATTATTAATATTCCTGTTGATTCCATTCACATATCCGATTCTACAATCATGATATATTCTTTTGTTCTTACACGCAGCGTTTTCTCTACATCGCTGACTCAGGCTTACCTCGCGGTCTTCATCATCTGTCATTTAAGGTATATCCGTGTGAATACCAGTACCTACTTCCCTCCAGATTGCTTTGAATCTGAATGTGCTGTAGCTCCGCGCTCTTCCTCAACGACAGTCGGACTCGCTTGGGCCGTTCCGCCATTCTCTCCCTCACCGCTGTCCTACGCCGTGCTGAACACTCTGCTGTAGCTGTCAGTCTGCCCCCCATGCGCTGCGCCTCCCCCTTTGTTCTCTCGTCTGAGACTCCTACACCTGACACCCCCGTACCCTTTGCCCTCTGCCTCCCCGCTTCCACCCAACGCCCTGGGCCGCTCTGGACTGCTCCACCGCAATCCTCGCCGCCGACGCGTGACACGTGTCCCGCTCTTCCAAGTGAGGAAAGTTGGAAAGGTACCGACCTCTCGCTCTCCGCCCGCCGAACAACGTCGCGAGGAGGCGGAGGAGGAGAAATCCTGCGATGATGGCGTGGGACGTAAATTTAAAAAGTTTTGTCGTGGTCGTTTGGAAGTCTTGATGTCATCGCATCTTGTTTGCAAAGTCGATATCTTCCTTTTGTGGAGAGCGTTAGGATCGTTGTAATATTCATTGGAATTTTCACGCTTATAACTTAAAAATCGTTAAGTAAAAACTGACTTGCTTATTGGAAACAATTTCTTCTTGGACTTGTATTTAAAAACATTTCCGAAAAAAGGTTGTTAGTAACTCATGTTTGTAATCCTATGAAAAATGTATAGGTAAACTTACTTTACACATAATTAGGATACTTGAATTGCTTTAAATAAATATTCGCAATTGTGTGGAATGGCGCAGCTTCTGAAATTCAATGCATTGATTTAAACGATTATGAATGACGAATAATGTTCGTAAAACGCTATTTAATGGAACATGAAGTGGTAGATTCTTTACTAAATATAAATAAAACAACATTATGTAAGTTGAAGAAAGAAAGTACGTGGATGTTACAGTTAAAGAAAGTAAGGTTTCTGATCACTTATTTGATAAAAAATATATGTACTGAAATAATATAAAACACTGTGCTTGAACATAAATTATGTAATTTCGTCAATATTTCAAATACCATTTTTACACTCAACAACCTTAGCGGAGAGCAACCTCTGCGGAGAAAATCACTACTCAAACTCGCATTAATTCGTGTTCTTCTTTAATTATAAGTGTTGGGAAAATTATTGCGCGGGATCGATCATGGGAGAATGGTAGTGGCAATTTATATGATATGAATAAGCAATGCGCTATTAAACAAATTTATTATTGGGGGATAAATGAATTTGTGCACATGATATTGAAATATAATGTATCATTAACTTAGTTCTAATTGCTCTCTTAGTTTCAAATCTACAAAAATTCGTAATATTGAGATATTATTATTATTATTATTATTATTATTATTATTATTATTATTATTATTATTATTATTATTAATCACCCTAACGAAATATTCAATCTATTTTGTGGACATGAATTTCATTATTTCCCAATCATATTACATAAGCAAAAATGATCAGTCAGTGCAGGTTTCTTGCAAGTTGACAATTGAAAATTCTATGATTCTTCATGGAATGAAATAGAGACTTCTCCACAATAACGTCTGACAATCTCTCCACGAGATTTCGTGCACGGGACGCGAGGAAGGGTCTCTTGAGAAGCCCATTTCAGGGCCTGATATCGTATATTTCCGGGTACGTTCTCTCTTCGCATCGATACCCCCCGAAACTGGCTATCATTTCTCCGAGAGGGAGAAGATCCACCCGAGCGACGAGTGGGACAGCGGGCGGCAGAAAAGAGAGCAAAAAAGTGAGAAGGGTGACGGCAGGCAGCTAGGGCGGAAACAAAGAATGAGAGGTGATGGAAGTCGGTCGGGTTGATTGATAATATCGTGTTTTCTGGCGCGCTAACTACCAAATTTACCACTACCAAACTACCAAACCTACTACCAAACTATTTACTCCTGTAAGTCTAGTAATTATTTTAATCATAGCACCATTATCCCCGTTCTGGATGGTGAGATCCGGCACAGATCTACACGTCTGATTGCAGGGGCTTTCGCCATTACAATATTTCCCACCGGCAGGGCACCGCCCCAGCCGGGACAAGCTCTAACCTCCCGAATGGTCTCCCGACATGTGTCAAAGAAGTGCATGTATCTGCGAGTGTAAGTAAGGGGTGAGGAAATAACAAGGAAGGGGAAGTAAAGGTCGCGCGCGGGCTGTTGCCCGTTTGCTAGGGTTCTCCTCCGTCCTCCTCGACCGGTATTTTCGGAGAAACCACGGAAAACTACCGATCAGAGCTGCCGGCCGCTAAAGTGTTTCTTCAGACAGAGGCCGAATTTTACCTATCTAGGTAGTGTCGAAAACCCTGCCGCCGCCATCGCAACTCAAACCCTAGAAACTCCTGATCACAGACATTGCAGTAATATCTGCCGGCTTCGTAATGAAAGCCCTGAGCTACCTCTGCCGTCAAGATGGTCGGGGATAGGGGCAGAAAATCGGGATCGGATGTTGACTGAAGGAGTAGAAGACTTGGATCGGCACGGGAATCGATGGACGGGTTAAGAATTGGGAAGGGAAGCGGTAGGAGGGCGGGGTCTGGAAACTCTGCTCCTGAAATCGTGAGATGTGAGGATTACGACAGAGTAGCGAGTCTCGAAGCGCGGGGCGGGCAGAAGTAGCGAGCACAGCGGCGCGGCGCCTTCTGGCTGGCGCTCGCTCGACCACGAAATCGCGCTGCCGCGCCTGTTTTATTTCGGAACAGCGCAAAAGACACCGCAGAGGCTGCCAGCGCCGCCCCTCAGGCCGCTCCGTCGCTTCCTCAGAACTTTCTCCTCCAATTCGGCGAGTTAGGAGCCCCAGCGGGTTTCAACTGTGCACCTCGAGCACGCGTCTCGCTTTCCGCTACCTCCTCTTCCACGCTCCCCTTTTCCTCCTCCTCCTCCTCCTCTTTGCCGTTCGTGCTAATTACGAGGCAGGAAAATACGCCTCGAAGGCCCTCCGCGACTCAGTGAAAAATAAAGATTCCGCTGCAGGCCCTACTTAAGTGGATTTAAGGTCTCGCTCTCTTGTGCCAGCACGCGGAGATTTGTGTCAGTGCTGTCGTATTTTCAGATCTTGAGAGAGGGAATCCAGATGAATGTATTGTGTTTCAAAAACGATTTCTTTTTTTTTGTTGCAACAAAGTCTTGGAGTAATTGAATTATTTTAAAAGGCGTACGCATGATGGTTGGAAAATAAGTGAGAAAGTGTTCTGTGTGAAATCTGTCGAAAATTTTGAATCGTTAACAAATTTTAGGCGTGGGATTTTTCTAGGAAAATAAAATAAACTTTACTAAACGTGATGAAACTTAATTTGTAACATGTTGTTTAACACAATGTTAAAACTCTAAAGTACAGTAGTATTACTGAAATTGGATGATGAATAGAAATCTAGTTAACAACTGGCTATAAAGTTCTTGCTTTCAAAATGGTGGATGGTGAGAGTCGTTAAAATACAGAATAGGGTATTGGTAAAATACATAATACTGTCTGTTATATCAGCATCGTGGTGTCTTAATTTTCTGTAGTTCGCCTGCATTACTCCGGATTAAGGCGAATGCGACATGGCCGTGTATATTTCATGTGACGCATTATTCAACGCAATGACCTGCTAAAGCGCAATCTCGTAACTCTAAAATGTAAATTTTGACCATAATCCAACAGTAGAGAGCACACCCTTTTACCATTAAATAGCGGTCGGGTAATGTGAGTCTGTCTCTCTCCTTATTAGCCATGATTCAGTTTTCATTTATAATACACTGCCCATCCCGTACGTGGCATGCAACCTTCATTAGAACGCCATGAGCTAAATTCAGTGGCAATCGTTGGGAATCAAACCGAATTACTTGCCGAGGAACGTGCGTGGTATAACGATTAAACAAGTTTTCATTATTTAAGTAATAATGTAATGAAGTGTGGAGGAATTTACGTCAACTTCACACGTACTACATTGTGTTGTGTGACGAAGCACAGCATAGCTCGTTGGCTTCACAAAATAGTAATTTTAAAGGTTTTTTTTTCAATTTGTTTAGCTGACAACTTTGAAAACTTTACAAACATTTCTGAGTTGATGTTTGTTTTTTCTCTGAATTTCGATAAATACGAGAAGACTATCAGAGTCGATTGGTGCTTTTCAATTTACGTAAATTCTTAACTATTTTTATTAGTAATTATTTTAAAAATAAATATATTTAGTAGGTCTTTATTATAATTATATAAACCCAAATACTAATACATTATTTGATACAAGGTGGATTGGTAAAATTACAAAGTATTAAATAAACATTTCTAATATTTCGTCTATTCACCTTATATGGTCTATATTTCAAAGCCGCAAATATATAGAATGGAAAAAATCTTAAATGGGGAAAAATCTTGACTGGGGAAAAAATCTTAGTTTACAAGACAAACGCGTTACAAACTAACACTTTCTGAAAGATGTAAACCCAGAAAAGGACGCTTCACTCATCTCCTTCTAGGCTTCGACTTCACCACTTGAAACGAGAGTGCTCCACAGAAAATTGTCAGAACCCAGCTACTGCGCTTACATAACATACATTCCGGCACACATACACTTGAACTTTTACACTAAAACCATGATCACTTAATTGCTAGTCTGTCTACGCTCATTCCTGCTTTGTGTTAAGAAGTACTAATTCCCCGGCCACTAATTGCCTTTTCTCTTACAACACGAACATTTCAAAAAATGTTCTTAATTCTTTCATTAGATAAGGCCAATAATATCTTAATAGCAACCGATACGTTTCTCTGTCGACAGTAATAGTTACCCCCGTACATTCCTTCCTGTGTTTCAGTTGTACAGGAATTTAAAGTGACGTGAATCCAATCTCCTTCTTCATATTCGCAATGCACTTAGACGCCATTGCCGGTTAAATTTTTCAATCTACATTCCCTCCACCCCGAACTCCTAGCCACGTTAATAACCCTCTCTTGGAGCTCCTCCAAGTGCGTTCACGTAACATTCAATATCCTACGCTACGCGCTAAGTGTTAATTGTGCTAAAAACGTGAGTTTTTCGGACGCCTCTGCTAGAATATCACGTCGTTTAATATCGGAAATTTTCCGAATTTAAACGAGGACTTTTTATGTAAATATATGTTATTAATATTTATGGTTAAGTCTTATAATTAATTTAATAAATATTGCGTAATGGTGTGAATCACCATTACGCAATATTTATTAGACTGTATATGTAGTATTACAGTAACCAGTGTGTCCATGTATTCATGTGATCCTGCGTTCGTCCGCCACTCACGATTCGACCCATTCTCACCCAGCAATCGAGACAAACGAGGGGCCATTCGCCGCGTGTGATCTGGTGGGGAACTGATGATTGGTTTTCGGATCCATCCTGAAGATTCTAAGAAATTTCTTCAGAAACGTTGTTTTGTGTTGTTTAGTTCAGCGATCTAGCGGCGGCCGCGCGAACCACTTGCCCAAGCGCTATCGCCTCAGCCGATGCCACAAGCAGCTGAAAATGACAGCTAAATGCGACGCCAATGAGGCGTCCCAGGCCAGCAGACGATGAATGACCCGGGTAGCTAGAGGTTGCATCGCGCGGACGCCGCTGTTTACAGTATGCGATCAAGGGCTGCATAAAGAAAAAGTGCATTGTCAACGTTGACACACCGAAGAATAATTATCATTTTATAGGATACTTTTGTTATTTGTAGCATATACGATAGTGTTAATGATACAATCTTATTGTATGATAATTTAAAAATTGTATTCTAATATAAAAATATAAGTTTAGAATAAGTTTAGAAAAAGATTCGAAATGTACAGATTTTCTTTACTAAACAGTCTGATAATACCCTGAAAGATTGCACTCTCCAGAACAACTCTTCTGGGAACGTTCTGCTTGCGTTTTCCACAACCGTAATCTGGAGAGGGTAGTGGACTTTATGGGAACATCTGACGAGAAAAATTCTGACCACATATCTTTTGATTTTTTTATTTTATTTTATTTTAATTCTTTGAAGATATTTTTTGCGCCCGAGTACAAAAAACCGTACAACTCCATGTTTAAAGTTTATTTTTATTTTGAACTTGCTTAGTTAACATTTTAACATACGAAAATATTTTTAAAACAATTTAAAGCGTCGGTGCGCATGTGATACAGCTTGTATGACTGTAAGGAATTAACGGATCAGAATTTGAACCCTACGGTTGCTATGTAGTCAAAGTACAGTCCAGGGGAAACTGAACAGGGTGGAACCCAGCGGTACGTAAACAATGAGACCTGCAGTTGCGGGTAGTTGGACGGTCGAATCTGTCCCCGTGACGAGGATCGAATGGAGGAGGGATGAATAAGAAGCGCGAGGTAGTGCCGTGATTGCGACGCATTTCCGACGAACGCTCTGAATTTTTGAAAAATTGCAAAACTTACATGGAATGTGAGAGGTATGTGCTGCTGAATCTCCACAGTCCAGTAGTTAAACATCCAACGTGAAAATTAAAAATGAACCCTTAAGTATGTTTTGCTTATAAAAATATTAATTAATCTGTAATGTACACGTTTAGGTAAACTATAAGCTCAAAACATAATATTAGTTATGGGTATTCATTTGATGTAATCTTAATATTATTAATAAATAATACATTATTTATATTAGAATTGTATTATTATGTGATGTTATATCCAAATAAGCATTGTTTTTTAATGTTTACTTGAATACAAAAATCTTCTGTTGACTTTCTAATAGAATGAACTAAAACATAAACGGACAAATGCTCTCAGCACTTTGTCAGCAAGCAAGAATTGCTATTTTAGAATATAAAAAAAGTGTGATTATAAAGTAGATTAACTGAAAAATAAATGTATAAAGTAGAAAGTATCATTGAGTGGTGTAAAATAGGTATGTTATATAGTATAGTGAAAAATAATGTTAAAAAATCAAAAAGCATTTAGAGTTGTATTTTATCATCTGAATCGAAAGTTGTATATGCGACTTTCTTTCCAAATCAAGTTTTTGCTGCAAAAATTAGCCCAGATTCCGTTGTACTAGCAAGTGAACCACGACAGCGAGTTTAAAATCAACATAATCGTACGTTGTCATAGAAATTACATTTCTTAATAGATTCATCAATACAACTCGTTTAGAAATGCAATTGTTTTACTTCCTTGTACAAGCAATATAGGAAATGTGTTATACTGCAAATATCGATGTCGAGATTATCACAAAAATGCCTATTGTAGGGGTTTCTGATACCGAAAAATTGTTCTTTTTTTAAACGTCTCTCTCTGTCTGTGGACAGGGAGAGCCCACATCGTCCACAAGAAAAGTTTTTTTTCATTTGATGTCTGGGTCAGAAAATGAAATATTATATTATGTAGCCGTTATCAATAAAACTAGGACCTACGAGAAAGTATGTGCTATTGTAGCATCACTATATTTTTACTCGCATGTGCCTCACATTTGCATTCCAGGTGCGTGTTGAGAATCTCCATGAAATATATCATTCGTTTTCATTAACATAACGTCACTTGTCATAGATGTTTTATATAGACACACGTACATATGGAGGTTATGGGGGTTATGGTGACTATAGTTAAAAATTTTGTTACAAAATTTAATGGTGTACAGTTCAAGTTAAATAAAAGTGTCAACACTTAGATTGTAGCGCTGATGTATTTCGTAACAGATATTCATTTTTTTTTGTAAACTTAAGATTATTCTTATTATTTCGTGTATTTGTTTGCTTCAAAAATTACTTAAGACTGTTTCATGGTTGATTAATTCAAAGTTCCAATTACATTTACCTGAAATCTCAAACGCTAGGTCGCTGTTACGTTAGGTGTACAGCACGCGACTGGATGGGAAAAATACTCATGATAAAAAAGGAAAATGGGACAATAATTTTCATAAAATAGTAGGATATGGATTACTATATTTTGTTCTTGTAAAATATGTTTAAAATTAATATTTTGTGTTCCAAAACGGTTAAATCTGATAAATCGTTTTGTAGACTAATTTTTAAATCAAATCATTTTGGAAAAAATAAGCTTGTTAAAGCATCTTTGGAAAATTTATTGATTCATTAAACATCCTAGTTGAAATAAATACAATGTTTGTTGTGATATTTCGCCAAGTCGTCCAGCAAAATTAATTTACAACATGTTGTACAAAGTATACCGAGAAATAATTTATTCATAAAATTGGTGCTAATCCTAACATCATTGTCCAGTTTTTATATCAAGATCCTGCTTTAGTTCATATTTAGTTCTTCAGTTAATTATCACATATCACACAAGAGTTAGTAACTGACAGAAATATAACCTACAAAGTAATTAAATTCCTATCTGAATCAGAAATAGATATAATAGATGTATCAGTGTTAGTTTGATCATCAAGTTGAATATTAATTGCCTATATATTACATTTTACCATAGATTAATGTGTAGAAAAATATTAAAATGTTTACACCATTTTGTTATGCAGTTTACGCAGTTTTAAATATGGTTAAAACATTGTTAACAATCATGTGATCACCAATGACCATACTAATGCAACCTTAAGAAACAAAAAAACGATTGAAAATGTTGTAGAACCCATTGTGAGCCTTGTCGTCTCACTCTGTCCCGTTGCGCCTGACGCGCACGGCCCGAGGCAAGCTGTCCGCTTTAAATGGCAGTTTTTTTATTAGCTTCCCGCTGCGTGCGCTGTCTGCAGCTCGCCGCTGCTGGGCCGTCTGCACGCGACGCGGCGCGCGCTCGTCTATCGCCCGCGCGTCGATTCTGTTTTTTTTTTCGTTCATTCCGTTATCACCAGGGGGCGTATTTACGCATAGGCACAGGAGGCACGTGACCACGGTGGCAAAATTTTAGAAGCGGACAAAAATTTCGGAGTAAAATTACATCTAAAGGGACTCGTCTTCGTCACGTGCGATTTTTTTATTTTTCATTCATGTTCTAAGAGTTTTTGAAAAAAAATATTAAATTCCCGAAAATTAATTTATTTACAGGATGATGATAATTGTTTCTATATTATTTGTGACAAGTAGAAATGAACGATGTTTAAATTTTCAGAAGTGACATAATTATTTATTTAATTTTCTTTGAAGTTAAAACTGTGTGATGTGCTTACGGGAAGAAGGGTATTCGGCGTACGTTTTCTTAACTATGGGATCCGTACCCTAAGACAAGTTGAATTCTGAATACAGAAGGAAATGAGAGTTTTGGCGTGTTTGTAATTTCAATTTTCCGGAAAGGGTCTCCATTTATATAGATTTAAATTATTTATATTATACATTTTAGAAACCGTACTTATTTAAATACGTGTACTTTTAATAATGTTTGAAGTTGCCTTACTTCGTATTTTCTAGTGTTAAATATATATATATATATATATATATATATATATATATATATATATATATATATATGTAATTTTTATAATTAACAACGTAGAACTACTATAGAATTGTAAACTCGCATGACCACAAAAAAGATGACGAATTTATATTATTTCTATCCATCAAATGTGTGACTTAAAAACATACATATAATATACAAAATATATAATAAAATCGTACGATTATTTTACTTAGAAAAAAATAAACATTAATTTAATTATATTTATAAATAAACATATTTATAATTTAAGTCATAAACTTTCAATTTTTGAACAGTAATTATACTTGTTATTATATACAACTTTTTCCTGGATTACTTGAAAAAAAAGGAGGCAATTATCGCGTGCCTACAGGCGACAAATTTGTTAATCTGCTTCTGGTTATCACGGAACTGCGTCAATCGTGTACCAACAATTCGAATCGCCATGTGCCATTCCTAACTTTCGTAGAGTTCGATTTAAATTTGCGTCTGGTGATTACTCGCTAAAAAGTTCTCCAACTTATAATTTTAATAAAATAACATAGTAATTGGTTTACGTACATTGATCCATTAATAAATGAGACAATTCGGTAACTTTTTGACTCCAAATTAGTATTTTTTCTCCAAAAAATAAGAAAATATAAATAACACGCAATAATTTCTTGCCTCGATTGTTTGGTGATCTGGGACATCAAACTTGCACATAAAGTAAAAGTAAACAGAAACAGGAGAGTAAACTACTGAACCAGGAGCGCATCGTTTGTTAGTCATATACAGTTGGAGAGCAAAAGAGTATTATTTTTTTGGCGAACAATGTGCCGACACCCAAGGGAAATTCACATGTGCATGTATCCAGAAGACTATGCATTGCAGAAACATCTCTAGGTGGTGTAAATTTTTTTTGCAAAGGGCCATATGACGATAGCGAATGTGTCGTGTGTGGAGTGTCCCATTACAGCAGTAAGCAAACAGAATGGCATAACCACCGACGAGGAAATTCGACAAAACATGTAATAAAATTGCGAGGATACCAAAAAAACTTTCAAACGTCCATATGGGGCACCTTAAATACCTGAACCACTTTGATGCTCGAGAATTTGGAATGAGAAGTGCTTCAACATGTACTTCCCCCTACCCTGAGAGACTCGCCTCATGCTTCTGAACAGCTTGCGAGCCAAATTCTTTGAAATCACTATAGTTTAAACAATACTCTCACCGAGTTTCAGATTTGACGAAAAGCAAACTACTTTGCAAAGTTTGGGGCTCCTCAAATATGTCGCTACCACAGTATTAGACCCCCCGTCATTCTCTTTATTTAATACAGAGTACTGGCGTACGAAGTATGATGTATGTGGAATGACCAACATTTTTACGACGCTTGCTTTCCGAAGAAGAGCCGGAGAGCAGGAAAATTTATGTTTCATAAGGGGAGGTGAGATAAGGTGAGGTGTTTTGGCGGGGAGTAGTTAGGAGAAGGTAGTCTGGCAAAGGAGTACGAAGAAATGAGAGGAGACTCCTCTCCCCTCAGGGAGTTTTCTGGACGATCTCATTTCTCCCGCAGAGGCCCTGAAAAGGAGCGGGTCGTCTTAATGCCCGCATTCATGTGTTGGTTGAGGACACGTTGTGACATACCGAAAATAATCGGAATATTTCGGAACTCGTATTATATTGGGATGAGACAATAGATAGATAAACCCTATTGTAGTGTGTACGACTATGTATAGGGTCGCCGGCGAGGTAAAATTAATAAAATGATGTCAGAGTAGATGGGGGCCGCGGAGCAAGGCTCATGGATATGCGTGGCAGAGGCGTCGGTGGAGTCTAAAAGAATGGAATGATTATTAATGGTGGGATTTTTGTCTGTGAATCGAGTAAGATTATGACTAGCTACGCGGAATAGTGAGGAGAAAAGTCCCATATTGCTGGCATTGGTCTTACTATAGAGGAATTTATAGGATGGAGGCCGGCACTTATCTGCGGTGAACCCATCGCAATTAAAATGAGGGATATTAGGACATTGGAGCGTAAAAAAAAGACAAAGGTTATCTTTGTGTCGACTTCCACCCGAGAGGACGAAGAGCGCGCGAAGATCGGTGACGTATCTGAAATAAAAACTATTTTCAATAGTTTTAGAAAATATTAAACAAGTCATGGCTGATTAAAAAAATTACGAGCTCATTTGAGTATTAAAGAATATTTGAAAATAAATACCAAATGTTGATTGAAATGCTGATTATTTAATAGTTACGTGCAATTCATTAATAGTAGATAAAAAGCAGAATTCACAGAAATCTTGCTCATTAGTACGTATGGCACGTCAACCAGTTGCAGTAGCGGGGGGAAGGGGATAAGTAAAATTACGAATCGAATCCACCTAAATTGTACTAATAGAGCAAGCAGGGGAAAGTTTGGAACAAATAAAATCAGAAATCATTACAACGTACAAACGAAGACGGATCGAAGGCGTTGGTGACGTTTTCGGCGTCGATGGTGTAACTGTTAGGTATCGAACTGATATACCTAAGTATTGTGGTTTAAACCCGATCAAAGTCGTGGTTTGTTAAGGACGAAAAAATCCTTCGCACGTCTTCCTTCTGAGGAAAGTAATGCAGGCTACACCATGTTGTAGATTTATTGCATGTAAAAGATTATCATACCTAAACGAAGTCTATGAGCTAAATTAAAATCTCCTGTTGTAGTTAAGCGGCGAGATAAGAATGTGAGAATTGCGAAATCGAACGAGTAAAGTTATCACGTATTCAGAATATGTGTAGACTCGCATAACTATGATGATGTTAAAAGCTTGGTAAGAATGATAAATATGATAAATAAGGTTGGTTGCTTGGTTAGAATATTCCTGCAGGCAATTTTATCTGTATAAAATTATTATAGTATTTGGGCTTGGGTGCGATTAAGGCTTTTCATCTCAGACAAAAATAAATTTACTTAAACGGTATTACAAGCCCAAGTTTTCTTGCGCTTCAGAAAACATCACCATTTAATTAACCGAACAGTAGGAAAATGAATAATATAGTGGGGGACGATAATAAGACATTTCCACTCCTCGTATGTAATTAAAATTAATTCAATGAAAAAATGAATAGATTTGATATTATGACACAGCCATCTAACAAAGAATACCCTAGTAAATTAAAGTTCCCTCTAATCTAGGTTTATGAAATCTCAAGAAAAGTGCGATGAGTATACCATTGATAATGTAGGTAACGAAGTGAAGGGTGTTCAGTAGAAGCCAATGAAATTTGGTTCAAAATAAAATTTGTTTTAATGGAAGAAATGACATAGGCAGAAATGCTTACCTTCCGGAACTAAAATTGCGTCATTTATTTTAGGAACTTATTCAGGTTGAGCGATGACCACAAAGTCCTCTTTGGAAGACTCGAGATTATGAAAGAAGTGCAAGGTGAGTCGACTCCGTCGGATGTCTCGACTTCAAGAACGCTGGCTTTTAACACAATCGCCAAACAGAGATTTCGCCGCCAAGAAGGCCAAGGTATAGAATTGGAGATGAGGAAGGTGGCAGCGGGGCAGCGTAAGCTGTATTGAAAGACAGGAGGTGGCGGTGGAGTCCGGAGCAGATATTTTGGAGATGGATGGGCAACGTGGCATAAAAACAACATAAAACAGCTTCAATTATTTCATTCACACACCTTCCCGAAACATACATTAACATTTTTAAACCGTTTTTAGTTTACTACGTTACGTAGGGTTTCCCCGCCTGAATATGTTGTTGTTTCAACGTATTCTCCCCTTTTCACATCTAACAAGAAAGAATATGATGATAAAGGGAAATAGGTTTACAGTGATTTAATGGAATTTTTCTCAACAATTATTTTCAAAGATAACTTTGCCATCTCTCAAGAACGTCATCCAGTTTACTTAACATAGATATATTAATATAGATAATATGGATAATATATATACTTAGTGTATCTTTTAATTAGTTGATGCAACACTGCATATATAGTAAGACTATTTGATGAGAAACAAGAGATACATCCTTATTCACAGAAGAAAAAATAAAGTACATCAATTGACGTACTTCTGAAAAATGCAATGGCAGTCTGCGATTTATTTTCATCACTGCAAAGATTAAATTTTGAGGCAGGAAAACTACGCAAAGATGAGTTATGGCAAATGGAATCTCGTGCGTTAGAAAAAAAAACAAATCGTTTCAGTTTTGCAGTCTAGATCTTTCGGTGCGATTTGGTGCGTACGGGGTCTCAACTCTCTTCATCGTTCACGCCCTGCCCATAGCAAACGGCAGTTGCCTGGTTCAGCTGAGTTTCCGCGTTAGCCCTCTTTGCACCACGCTCGGTGCTAACGCCACCATATCTCGTCATTTCCGTCGCTCTGCGGCTCCCTAGTCCCCGCTGGCCCCTACTCCAGGCACCCCTACTCCCCGCCGCCTCTAGTCCCCAGCCGCACACTACTTCTTGCCGCACCTATATCTCGCTACCCGTACACCTCGCTGCTCCTACACCTCTCCGCCTCTACTTCTCGCCGCCCCTACTTCTCGCTGCTCCTACTTCCGCTGCCCCTACTTCTCGCTGCCCCTACTTCTCGCTGCCCCTACTTCTCGCCGCCCCTACATCTCGCCGCCCCTACATCTCGCCGCCCCTACATCTCACCGCCCCGTCATCTCGCCGTCCCTACATCTCGCCGCTCCTCCATCTCGCCGCTCCTCCATCTCGCCGCTCCTCCATCTCGCCGCTCCTCCATCTCGCCGCTCCTCCATCTCGCCGCTCCTCCATCTCGCCGCTCCTCCGTCTCGCCGCTCCTCCGTCTCGCCGCTCCTCCGTCTCGCCGCTCCTCCGTCTCGCCGCTCCTCCGTCTCGCCGCTCCTCCGTCTCGCCGCTCCTCCGTCTCGCCACTCCTCCATCTCGCCACCGCTTATTCCCCATCACACCTTTCTATTTGTTGCACGCCCCGACACCCGCTCCACATGCGCCCCACCCTCGCTCAGTGGCGCCGGAGATTGCTCAGGGCGCGGCGACGGTAGCTGCGGTAGCACCATGGCGAAAACGCACCCCCGCCCCTCCTCTTCCGCCGCCGCTGCTGCAGCCTCCGCCTGAGGCGGTAAGTAAGTTACTATAACGCGGGTTCTTAGCGTTATTAGCCCCGCCGTGAATACCGCCACACGCAGCGCGAAGCGTCGCTTGAATGCCTGTCAGCCTCGCCCCTGCCCCCTCAACGTCTCGCGTTCGCCCCGCCCCCTCCCTGGCTCGCGCTCCAGCCCGCGCTTCCACCCTGTTCCCGACTCCGGCCCCTCGTTCTTCCCGCTTCTTGCCAAACCTCACCTCCGACACCACCATTCCGTACCGCTCCCGACGTCTTCGCTTCTTACATTTCGAATTCATCCACGTCTCTGACGTGTCCGCTTCTGTTTCCGACCCCGCCTCCGCTCCAGACTTCGGCTCTGGCTACGCCTTCGAGCCCACTTCCTCACATGTCTCCGCCTACACTTCTGCTCCTAGTCCACCTTATTTTCTACCTGCTGCTGCCTGGGCGCATTTACCTTTACCACCACCATCCCTTTCTGCTCCCACGTTTTCGCTTCTCTTGGTATTCTTAACATGCGCTTCAGACGTGTCTTCTCCAACTCCGGACTCCCCCTACGTCTCCACCTCCACCTCCGTCTCCCTTTCCACCTACGCTGCCACCTCCACCTCTACCTGCGGCGCCGTCTCCACCTCCTCTCTTCCCGTGTCTCCGCGTTTGCCTCAGTCTCCTGTGGTTGCCCTCACTACCGCCTGCCACCCCAATCCGCTACCGTCTCCATTGCCTTCTCAGTACCCACTTCCGTCTAAAACGTCTTCGCTTCCTGTTCTTCGCCGCGCGCTCATCCATGTCTAGACGCCTCCGCACCCAGTCTACCAAGGCACAGGCTTTCTCTGGAGTTTATACTCAACTTGCTAACTTGGCAACTCGTACAATGCGCATGCGTTTTCTGCTTGCTTGTTTGTGTGCAACCGCTATGCTGGTATTCGATACATACGTACTTTGGGCAGAAGCAACTTCATAGTTGACGTGTGTGTATGTAATACACAAAGATGATATTGAGGTTTTTCACAGTTTAGTGGTATATCGTCATGTCATTTTTTGTCATTTGATGTAATAAGTGAAATTATGAAGTGTTTCATGAACATTTTGGAACATTTTTCCTTAAAAAGGCTCCAGTTTTGTCTCGGTTTACTGACGTGAGGGTGCCAGGTTGAGAGTACTTGAAATTGTGTCGGCTTTGCGTCAGTGTTTACTAAAGCATGAAATAAACAGTGCAGGGTCTATTCGAACTAAGAAATAAAAAAAAACACTTTAAATCACTTTTTAGAAACTCTAGACAATGTTGTACGGGTTTCCCTTGTATTAAAATATCCATATCAAATTCGAGGGGCCGATATCAGTCACGTCAATTGGGAAGTAACAATTTTGGTGAAAATTCTGTGTATGGCATAGGCGAATAGTGTTGTTTGCAAAAAGACAGATGGACGTACTGTTGATGTAACAGATATTTAGAAAAAAAGAAAAACGTTTTCGGGATGAGGAACTCGCCTCCTTGGTAGAGCCGTCTATTCTTCTTTGTCAATTTCTTCTCTTTTCTCCTCTTGTATTGTGCTGAGACTTAATTTGAACGAGCGTGCTCTCAATTTGAGGTTGAAAAGCAATAGATATTATTCCGGAGATTTAAGCATATTTTTTTGAATATCCACATTTCGAATCCATCTGTTAAATCAATGACAAAGCGACATAATACTTTCCTCAAAGTTCAAATTTTAATAACTGTTATCAAAATCGGAATCATCTTGATGTTTTAGATGTTCATAATCAACACTTGCAGTAGAATAATAAGTCAACCCATATTTACGGTTCTGTATCTCACATTTCGTTCTTTCTATTACGACTGTCTCCTACAACATCACGGCTTCCACTTCCTTTCTGCTTCTGATCGACGTATTCTCTCGCCGCCTGAGAACCCGTGGCCTCCCTCCTCGCCAAATTCGCCTCTGTCGCTGTCGTCGCAGATGGAGCACATGCCACTATATCCGCGCAACCAACGCCGCCGCGCCACCGTAGTCGTCGTTACTCCCCTCCCCCCCGCCTTCGTCATGCCCCCCTTCACCGCGACACCACCACCCCCGCTCCTGCGGTGGAGGTGGCGGCAGACGTGGAGTCCAAGGCGGACGCGTAGCGCCTCCGCTTCTGCCGCATCCCCCCCCCCCGCCTCAACCGCTGCCTCCAACACCGCCACCGCCTCCGCCTCTGCCACCGTCTCCGCCTCCGCCACCGCCTCTGCCTCCGCTTTTGCAACAGCATCCACCTCGAACTCCACCTCCGCCAACGCCTCTGCCTCCTCCACCGTCTCCGCCACCGCCATCGCCTCAGCCATTACTACCACCTCCTCCTCGTCCTTCGCCCCCGCCTCCTCCTTCTCCCCCTCCTGCTACCACCATCCCACAGACGCTACTGTTCCTCCAACTCTACCTCCACATTTACTTATATCCCTCCACCTCTAACTTCCCCGCCGTCCCCGCCACCACCACCTCCTCCGCCCTCGCCAGTCACCAACCGCCAGCCGCCGCGCTGTCGACGTCGCTTGCGATAATTGCATCGATACGCGATTATTTTGGTAAATTACCAAACCGCGCGAACGCATGAATCACAGCGCATCCCATCTCGTAAACATGGCGGCCTATTTCCACAGCGGAGCCGCGGTTCCACATTTCCTCGCTTCCACTTCCACTCCCACTCCCACTCCCACTCCCACTTCCTCGCCCGCCCGCGGCACCGCGCCTCGCTCGCGGAACGCGGCGTTTTGCAATAACAATAATAACGCGCCGAGCGAGCGCTGCGAACGCGGTCGCGCCTTGCGTTGCCCGCCGCGGCGACGCGTAAATCAAATCCTCGCGCGCGAATCGGCGCGATCGCGGTTGCTGCATTGGGTACGGGAGCTGCGAATTGTGCAATAAGGTTTCTTGACACTGATGTCTTGAAGTTAGGGATGATGCAGGGTTTGTCGAGCCTCATTGGTACGCATTTCATTGTACGTTTATTTTTATTGCTTGAAGTTTTCATTGTGTCTTGAAAATGTCCTTCTGCTAGTGCGTTGGGGATGGACGGAATACAGTGGTTGGCGAAACGAGATGGAATTGTCGTAAAAGGATGTTCACACAATTATTGTGTTTTAGCAAAATTGTTTGATATGTCCTAGGCAGTTTTACTTAAGTTTGCAGTGAAAGTCTCCAATTTAATTATGGTTTCTGGTAGCGGTGATTTACTCCTGTACCAGTCAGAAAAGTCGCAGTTTAATTTCCAACTTTAAAGAGTTGTCATTTAATTGCCACAAGGAAAAAATAAAAATTATTTTAAATTTTGCACCATTTTGCTAGGAAGTTTCACGTATTTTTGCATAAAGTTCGACGAATGGCACATCCTACTTTGTATCATATTGATACAGTAATTTATGTAACTAGCACATTAACTGACATTTTGGTGTATAAACAAAATCTTTTCGGATGTGGTAACTATGAAAGCGAAGTCATATACTTAAATAATAATACCTAAGACCCTTTGTTTTACACATTAGTTTTAGTATGAAGTAAGGGAAATTTACAATTATACAGTCTTGTGACAATCCCAATACACAAACAATAGAGTGCTGTGATATCGATTCATGTCATCCCAGTGTTTTGTTTACCTTGTTGTACCCTACGTTTTATTTAGCTTTTGGTTCGCGTCCAACAAAAAACTACTTTGTCGTTCGCGTACCACAAAGTGAAACTCAACAATCATCACGACTTGAACGGATGAATCAGTTTCCACGCGTGCGTGCTAAAATTTCTTGTCACTCTCATACACCAATACTTGTTTGCTGAGTCCAAAATCCTTATATTTATTCACATAATGTAAACTTATTTAAAATATAAGTAAAATAACAGAAATTTTCCTGCAGTACATCAGTCCCAATAATCCCTGATAGTGACGCATGGAGACAATAAGCAAGTGGCCAAGAAACTCTCGAAGAAAACCCAGAGGCGGCGCAAACATCTTCAGTTCCATTAGCGAGAGCGACAGCGGAGGCGGAGGCAGAGGCGAAACTCTTCAGGCAAATCTATTTTTCTTTTGCATTGCAAACGCACGCCATTGTTCCTGCGAGGACGCTCTCTGCCTCCCTCGGCCGCGCTCCCCCCCCCCCCCAGCCTTAATTCACCTGCGCCGCCGAGACGCCGCGCTTACGTAGCGACCTTGGACACTACAGTCACGCAACGCGGGTGCAGCTGGTCGTGTACTCGCTTGATGAAGAGAGAAAATATAACTATTTTATTCATAAAGTTAAAGACTCCTTAATTGATGTTAAAGAACATTTTTAGCATCTTAGGGAGATAAATGTTTTTATCTACTCTCCCGGGCGGCGGCGCAACAAATTATTTACCCTGACGTGACCTAACATTTTGTATTTTACCTAAAATTGAAATACAATTAATTACAATTATACACATGGTGATAAAAAGACAGCATCTGCTCCAGAAAGATAGTTTATCTCTGAAAAAATTAATATCTCTGTGCTGTTTTGTATTTATATAAGAACTAGCCTACATTTGTTTGAACTCGCTGTATGGTCATATAGGACGTATGTCTTATTATTTAGAGAACATTATCAGAGAAAAACATGTTTAGAAAAAATTTGGAACCGCTTTAAGCGAATATTGTACATGTTTTTTTAAGAAATTGCAATACTTTCAGAGAAAAATGCGCGAAAATTACGTATATTTTTTAAATGTAGTACATGACTTAATACTATAAAATAGAATCAAGAAAAATTTAATATTATAAATTACTTTCAATATGTTACCGAGGTTGATTTATTTCTGGCCCTGTGTAATATCCGAACCCATTAACGTTTGCGCATCGAGGACTTCCGCTTCGCTATATCGAGGCAACAGCGAGGGTGTGCGTCTGCGTGTCTTGAGGGGATTCGGGCCCAGTTTCCGACGCTAGGGGGGCGTGCGTGAATCAAGCAGACAGCCGGAGCGCAATGTTCGGCGGCGTCAAACTTCTTCTTGCCCCCCTCCCAGTCGCCTCTTCATTATGTTCCATCATCCTCGCTCGATCTACGCTCCCCCTTCCCGGCCACCGCGGTTCGGTTTGACTGTCTCGCAGTTCGTGTATCTCTGTATCGCTTTGCCTCTCTCTGCCTCATTTTTCCATGCCTAGTTCCATCTGTTATTGTCCCGTTGCATCTATTTCCATTCTGCCCTTCGCTTGTCTTCCGATCTCACCCCTCCCTTTTCCTCCGTCTCTTTTCTCTTCCATTTTCCTGCACCTAGCCTCCGAGTCTTTCCTCTGTCTCCTTTTTCCATCCCTTTCCTTATTCCCTATCCCTTGCCCTTTCCCCATCCCTTTCCACCACACCACCCCCTCGTTCTTTTCCCCCAACTCTTGCTCTCGATCCTTTTCTTCTTTCTACGTTTCATTCTGTCCTACCCTGTCCCTTCCCTCCCTGCCTCATTCATCACGTCCTGTCTCTTCCTTCACCCTACCTCATCCCGCTCCGTGCCATCACACCCCGCCTCACCACTCTCTTCCCAACTCACTTTATACCCCTCCGTGCCATACCCACCCTGCTTTGCTTCCTCCGCTTCAACTCGCTTCGGCCCCGTACCCTTTGGTTTAACGCCGATCTGCCCGCCTCCTCGCTTTTGGTGCCGTTTCTCGTCCGACCCACCCCGAGCTCTGATTGGCCGGCGCTGTGAATGCGTGTAACGAGCGCGAGCGCGGCGCGGCGGGTCGATTAGGCGTTCGACTGTGCATCTGGCGGTGAGCGCGATTGATGGGTGCCGCTTGACGTGCGATTCTGTCGCCAGCTTCAATGCCTATTAATGCTGTGGGCTTTTGTGGCGACGGAGAAGGGATCCAATGATCGAAATCAGCCATCGCCTGAGATCTCACCTTCGGCATCGTTGGTGATGGTTCGGAATGTTTTATGTGTTCATTTTGATTTCCCTAACGTTCGATAAAGCGCCCGGAAGGTATCTGGGGAGCCATGGAATTTCATTGGTTCAAAATATCAATAGCAGTGGAATGTTAGAACAAAATGTCTCAATCAATAAATCCTTTAAGGTAAACCTTCCGAATTTATAGTGCGATGTATATTTCAATATACGCGTATTTTCAAGATGTCAATTTTCGTGTGTTCTGTGTCAATTTGACGTGCAAGAATTATGTGGATTGCTTTTCTTGAATTTCATCACAAATACAATGTTAAATAAAATAGACTGTATTAAAGCAGCAGTATAAAAGTGACAACAATAATTACAGTATTTTATTTAGAATAATATTTATAACAATAAGAATAACAATGTCTTAAATTCAAGAGTTTGGAGACTTCATATAAGCCGGATATGTGGCGTAAAAGCACAAGTCGTCCCGATACTTATCGGACGGAGCACTGAGATTTGTTCCGGAAAGTATATGTAAGAACTTGTTCCAATTTCTAAGGCAGTGAAGCAAAACTAGGAAGTGCAGTACATTGCATTATAGGGAACAGCATATATTTCATACCAAATATTATCGTATAGCTCCACAATGATTAGGTATGCTCCTTAGGAATATGGTTGCCACCTGAAGTAGATTTTATCCGACATAACATTTCGAGTCGTGAATTTAGGGTCTAATAATATTAGTAATAAATTATTTGTAATAATAATAATAATATTGTGTAATTCAACACAGACCAATGTATTTCTCTAAATAAAAAATATTGCGAAGTGTTTGGTTTCGTGTTAATACCATTATTTTCATCCAAGGATCTCTTTCGAACAAGATTAAACCAAATACTGTTTTCAAAATTGTATACTGTTTTGAATACATTTCTGTATTTTTCCGTAAATATTTTGAATATACAACCCTCGTTAAGAAAGACAACCGTTGGAATAACCCTTTATAGAGTATTTCTATTTTTTTTCTTTTTTTATCTAATAACCATTTGAATATGCAGTACACGGATCTTTAATGAGAACGGGGTCTTCGAAGAGTAAAAACGCCGAATTCGATTAAGTGGCGAAGAGGGTGACTTTGTCTCCTCCACCTGACGCCGTGTCCGCCCTTCCATTGCGCGCAGTCGTCATGATGGATCGCCAGCAGATATGCAGCAGACGCCCCCGCCACCTCATCAATCAATCTCAGCGGTCGCGGCCCGTCCCTCGCGCTGGCCGCTTTCTTATCGCGTGGACGAGGTGACCGGGCGGCTTTCCCCCCCCCCTCCGCCCCCCCTCCCCGCTCCCCCGCCCAACACCGCCCCCCCGCCCAACACCGCACCGCCCCCCGCCCAACCCCGCCCCGCCACCCCACCTCCACGCTCCCCGCCACCCCGCCTCCACGCTCCCCGCCACCCCGCCTCCACGGTCCCCGCCGCCCCCCGCCACCACGCTTCCCGCCGCCCCCCGCCACCACGCTTCTCACCTCGCCCCCTCGCCACTGGGAAGGGATTCTGGAACTCAAGAAAACGTGCGCAGATGGTCTTCTCCCACGTACGTCAAATTGAGTTTTTACTGTTTTTGACCAAATGAATCTAAATCTAAACATGATTCCCTGAAACGCCGCGATGAAGCTTTGAAGCTTAAAGAATAATACAACTTTGAAATGAATGCTTTTATGTATTTATCTCTAAATTTTTGAAAACAAAATTGAGCGACTCTTCACGAAAACACGGTGGGTAAATTACCAATGAAATATATTCAGTTGGCAATAAAAACAAAAACAACAACGACAACAACCAGACAAAAAGCACGTCTGAACAAGCATATCTGAATGGGCCATGCATTGGGAATGGACAAGGGAATCATCACCACCTCAAAGTGCAACTTCAACTCCTCATTGAATTCTCAACTAATATTAAGAGACCAATATGATGGTAAAAAGTCATTGAAATAGACTATTTAGACTGACCCTGCGTTTTAATGTAACTACAGTCCATAAGATTCTACTTTCCTAGACGTCATGGCACATTCCTTTTTATCTCCGAATCCGGGTGATTCGTATTTTCCCAGGCCACCTCCTCTCATTTTTACTTCCAATTTTTTTTTTCAAGAAAAGAGCGACTCATCCTTGGATCGTCGCCTATGAAGCGTTTGGCCTTGACCCAGCAGGGGGCAAATCGAAAGTCGATTAAGTCCAGGCGACGCTCTTTTTCTGCTTCTTCTGTATCTCTGGGAAAGGGTGATCACTTGCTTTTCATCATTGACATCTAGCAAAATGAGATCGGGGTGCTGTGTAGTCCTTGACTTTTTATTTTTCTTTATACAAAGAAGTTCCTGATATTATGCACTAAAATTCGTTTGTGAGCTACTTAAACAAGAAAATTATGCACTCGTATTTGCAAGTACTTATTTTTTTTACATATTGTGCGATTGATATACATGATTAATAATGCAGGTAAATCTTATCTTCCACTAAAAGTGAATAAATGTAATGGTTAACCGTTTTGACACCTGTTAGAATAATGAATTATTTTTTCACGATTTTCAGTAATAAATGACATAAAGTGACTGAATGCCACGGTAGATCTATCATCGCTTGACAATTCTGACGTATTACCTCATCCATCAAAGTGATGGACTATAGGTCAGCAATAAAGAAAAATCGATGCAAAACTGCGTTTAACGAATTGTTTGTGCATAATATCTCTCGTCCAAAACATAATTTGTCAGACAATGTAATGCATGTAACCCTCCTACTTGAATCTGTTTCTTGTCAATTATTATTTTAGACAATAAAATTGAATATACACATATAAGCCTCGATATGAAATACAGAGTTCAGTAAAAAGTACTTTCTTTCTTCTTCCTGAGAACAAGCCATCATGAGAGCATTTTGTTCTTTATTTTTTTTCGTGAGAACAGGAAAAAGTTACCTCTTCATAATTTAGTTATGAAGCATTTTTCTCGTGGAGAATAGTGGTAATAATGAAGCTCTTGATCATTATCATAGTTCAGTTCCCCGTCTCTCCGTGCTCAGCGTGCGTGTCTCTGTTTTGGAGGATTTCCACTTCCGGCTCACGTCACTGGAACTCTAAGAACTCTATGGGCGCGTTCACCCAAGGTAATGCACCAAATCTGCGACACGTTTCCAGCAGTCGCCTTTCAGGAAAACAATTTTGCACAAATTATTACTATATTGTTATTATTATAGTATAAAAGTTATACTATAATATGTATAACAATAAAAGTTACAGTATAAGTTGTATATGAAGTATAACTTGACCATTATGGAAATTAAAATATGAAACAAGTGAATTGAGACAAGAGAACGAGAGTGTGTTCTGAGTCATGTAGTAGGCGTAAAATGTGTAATACAGGAATTAACTGATAAATTATTTTACTACAAATGATAAAAAACATTAAAATATTTATATGCGTGGTTGCTTATTCTACATGCAATGGTATAAATGGAACTGTTCATATTTGTGTTTTCTTTACATACACGTGAAGGTAAGTAGGAAATAGATTTTTCTTATAATAAAAAGGCAAAAATGTTCATGTTACTTCTATAATAAAAAGGCGAAAAATGCACATGTTGGTTCTATTTCTGTTGGTCCTGTTTCTGTTCTTGAGACAGATGTAGGTAATTAAGAACGATTCGGGTTCTTCTAATGACTTATTTGTAGACTGCACTAGAAATAGTGAAACATTATGAATGATGTACGTCCTCGAGGGATGAATGAGATATGATTCTGAAGACTGGTTATTCCGTTCGATGGTAAAATGATTATTGTTGAGATTGATAGTTTGGATAGATATGAGTACGTTTGGAAATAGACAGTGTATGAGAGATAAAGGATTCAACTGGAATTGGGTATTCGAAGATGCGACAAAACACTGGTTTTCTTTGGTTGTTGAAAATAGAAGTAAAGAGATTCCTTCATATATTATAAAAAATTTCGTCATCCCGGATCCATTATTATTTAGAGTAGAATATATAGGCACTGCAGAGCAAACCAGTGTGGATTAAAATAGGCCATTAATAAAAATTGTAAATTTGATTGTATTTTTTTTCACTTAAGCTCGCGAAGAAAGTGCAGCCATTGGTGTTAGTAATTGCGCAACAGATGATGTTGGGCTAGTACTAAAACATTCAGCCTTTGCTGAATTAATTCTCGACTGGAAAACACCTAATCACATTTTTTCAAGAAAAGATATGGAACGAGAGTCACAACGTTTGGCAATATCAGTAACAATTTCAACCATTGCGCATAATTATCTCCATTCATCCAATATGTAAGTCTCGTGCTCTAGTATACTACTGCGCGACGTCCCGCGCTGCAACGCAGTTCCTCTCCCTGGAGTCATGGGCGCCCCCACCCCCGCCTCCCCCTCCCCCGGCCCCCTCAGGGGCGACTTCCTGGCGCCGCCTTCCGCTCTCCGCCGGCGACCCGGATGGGCTCTTCCGCCCTCCGGCGACCTCCGCCGTCGCGCCGCCCTAGACGCTCCGCGCCCCCAATTTCACCTGCTGTCAACCCCGTTCCTGCTGCCGGGGCCCATTGTGTTCTTTTCTTCGACTTGAGTCGTCGTATCAGCACAGTCGTTTCCTGGTCCATCTTTGGACACTTGTCGTCACATTCGCTCCCTGTAATCCGCTTTTCTTACGGGCGTCTAACTGCTAACGCCGCATCCGTTATCTCTATTGTGTGACCTAAGAGATTGTTCGTATGCGAATGTGGGTTATTCCCATGGTCCTCTGCAGTGCCTCTGACCGAGAGGTCTAGGGGTTCGGGACCAGACGATGGCAGGATTTTTGACAATAGCTTGTCTGCTAGGTCGAATTCAGAATAGGCTTATGCCGGAGCAGTACTCTAACAAAACGGACCACGGATCGCGTACTTACCTTTCCTTCACCTTACTTGTTCTTTCCTTATCCCTTACTTGCACACACTCACTTTCACTACATTACCACACATGTCGGGAGATCAGTCGGGAGCTTAGAACTTGTCTCGGCTGGGACGGTGATGGAAGAAACCTGGTTGGGCAAAAATCTCCCCATGCCTATGTAGGTTGGCGACGGATCTCGCCATCTAGCGGGGGAAGATCACCGTTCCTTCCCCGCGATAAAAAAAAATCACTGCACTTACGGGACATTGCACTTACTGCACAACGACTTTAGCAGTTGTCGCGCCCTGAATCACTAGAAACCATGTTCAATGGAAGACAATGTTGTCAGGGTGGCAAAGCAAGAATTGCTCTTGATCCATGTTCTCTTGTTTAAGATAATGCTGAAATAAATTAGAATATTGTCTAATGAAAACAATTATCCCCAAAATATCACCCAAGGATCAATCAAAGAAAAACGTATTTTTAAACGGATAAGAAATTCTTCCTGACTGCTTTTGGTGTAAAGTCGTGGTTGTGGAAAGTCTGAAGAAGTTTGTATGCTTAGGCTTCTACATACTAAATGAAAGTGTTTTGTATACTCAAAGCTTGAGAACTTTATTGGCAAACGTTCTACTGGAAAAAAAGCATGAAAGGAACTGAGAGCAAATCAATCTTATTCACTGTCTGCTCGCAATGTTTCCCCACAATAAGTAATCGCTTTTCTCTACCTTCGTTTCCAGCCCACATATCTGATTTCTTTGTCTCCATCTGTCCAAAACTACCTCGATCGTGTGGTTACCTTCTCGCCTGTCAACATCGAAGCTCTTTGGTAGTTGCTAATTGGCACGACGCCTGCAGGAGACACGCGAACGGAAACTACAAATGAACGAAAAGAAGGGGGCGTTTCGCTGGCTGTCACCCTGACCACTCTTTCCGTTCGAAACTTTACCATTAAAACTTCACAATGATCTGCTAAAACTGCAACTGATAAAAAGTCGGAGGAAAAAGTGTCTTATGTTATTTCACGATACAAGCAGACAGGTGTAATATTTCCTGTCACTTTCTCTAGATACCGCAGTTTGAAGCCACAGCAACATTGAAACGGTAATTGTGCGGTTCAAACAATTTGTTTCCTATTTTGCAATAATTCTTCCTCCGTGTTCAATGGATATTCACCTGAATTTGAGGTCTTTCAAACGTGTTATAGAATGCGAGTGGTGAGCGTCTATCGATTAAAGCACTTTGCTCCTATGGTTTATTTATCCTTAGATACTACATTGGAAGATGACTTCTTTCGTAGAAAACCTACTTGTTGATATTTCAACAATCGTAGCCGGGAGTTCTGGACGTTAAATTACTTTCTCCTGTCTCAAAATTTTTCACAGCAATGCGCTTTCAATGATTTTGAATGAAGCAAAATACATTCGTACAAATTATTTTCAGGCAGTTCTATACACGCAGAGAAAATGTGACGTTAATATTTGTATGGGATGGGTGTGTACAGTAGATGAATAAGTTTCCAATACTAAAGCATATTTTATAGAAAATAGCATTAAAAGTAAAAAAATATAAGAAAAATTCAATGTTTTTAAACGTTTCAAATTATGAATTTCAAAAGGAACGATAAAAAGATGTGAACCAATATATTTTTAATGAGTATAAATGAAAATCCAATGCACTAAGAGCAGAGATTGCGTGATCTTAACGATCAACAATAATGTTGCAACTTAGTTATTAAGAAAGTTTATTAACATATTTCTCTCGTTTTGTCTCTAAATTAAGAAGGCATGCCCTTGTATAAGGAATTTCTGTTTATGAAGTTGTATTTGTGTGCAAATATTTTTCAATTATAGAAGTGCATGTATACGAAATTCGTAATATAAATGTATAATTTTACGAGAAAATATTCAGCCTCCCACCATGTGATAGTTGTTTGTGATTTTCTGAGACGTTCAGAAACTAGGAATCCAAAAGCAATGAAACAGTTTCAATTTTGACTGAAAAACGGGGATATTTGAGTGTGTTATGTGACTTGTTCTCATTTTGCGCGTAACGACTGAATTATCATTCAAGTCACTGCTTGTAATTCAACTAGCGTTACGTGACAGCCGATCTCCAAGGTGGTCGGACCCTAAATATTTCCTATTTACTTGTGTCGTTATGGAACAGCAACTTTTTCGGTATGTTAAGAACAGCGAACTGGTTATGTTAAGAACTATGATATTCCAGTATTAGTGAAAAACGTTTTTGTTGAAATATTTAATTTATTGCAGTATTGTCCTCTACAAGAGAATATTATTTGTTGCTCTGAAGTAATGTGCATGCTACGTTTTGGAAACCCACCATTTATGCAATTTATAATTGCCTCATTTCCTCTGTCCCTTGATTGACGTTTGGAAAAAGTACTGAATTCGTTATACGTGTTAAGATAGAAAATAAACTATCAAATTTCATATACATTATCTCTTGTCTTTGTTGTGTTTTATATCAGATTTCTTCCCTCCCTATCTCACTTTCTTTTCTCTCTCCTATCCTCCCCCTCTGCTGACCACTCTGCCCCCTCTTCTATCCCTATCTCTCCCTCTTCTAACTACTCTTCCTTCTCTGCTGCGCGCTCTTTCCCCCTCTCCTGTCTACTGTTCCCTTCCTTCGCTGCTCACTCTTCCCCTCCTCTGCTATCCTTTCTTCTGTCCTCTGCACTCCACTCTCCCCCTTCGCCTGACGTGTGGCTCCATCTCGCAAGCGCGGTAGACTCGCGGAGTGCTGCCTACGCTCGCTGCCCCTCGCCGCCATGACCACTGCCGGCTCCCCCTCCCCCCCTCCTTCGACTCTACGTTGACTCGTTCACCCACGTCTTCTCAACCAACTCTCCAACACCATTTCCTTTTCCCCATCACCGTCCCCAGCGCCTTCATCTCCACGTCTTATACATTCACGGCCTTTACTTTCTCTGCGTTTTCCTACTCCTTTTCTTCCATTTCCAATTTTTTTTCGTTCCCGGGTCCTCCACTTCTCCTCATATACATCTCTCCCGCTGCCGGGGCCCCGTGCCGGGCCGCGTCCCACCGCAGAACCCTTGCGGGCCCCAGCGCGGCATCTGTCTTCATTGCCGCTCCGCCGTCTCTCCTTCTCTCGCGGCCTCCAAGCAACCGCGCATTTCGTGCACGCTCCACTGGCCGCGCGCCTTAAGCGATGTTCTGTTGATTTTCTTCACAGAGCTTTACATTTTTCAGTGGCGAATATTGTTTGTAGGTTTTATTTTGCTTTCTGTTCGGCTTCAAACCAGCATCACTTTGTTATTCAAAACAATTCTGATGGTATTGGTCCGTCTGGGAAAGAGTTAATAACAGTTGATCAGCTCACATCTTCGTCACGCAACTTTTGCATATTTTGTAAATTTCCTTCTTGGTACTTTAAAGCCAAAAAAAACTCTTAATATCGCTTAGTAGCGGTGTCGGCGGTGTCGGCGGCGGTGTCGGCGGCGGTGTCGGCGGCGGTGTCGGCGGCGGTGTCGGCGGCGGTGTCGGCGGTGTCGGCGGCGGTGTCGGCGGCGGTGTCGGCGGCGGTGTCGGCGGCGGTGTCGGCGGCGGTGTCGGCGGCGGTGTCGGCGGCGGTGTCGGCGGCGGTGTCGGCGGCGGTGTCGGCGGCGGTGTCGGCGGCGGTGTCGGCGGCGGTGTCGGCGGCGGTGTCGGCGGCGGTGTCGGCGGCGGTGTCGGCGGCGGTGTCGGCGGCGGTGTCGGCGGCGGTGTCGGCGGCGGTGTCGGCGGTGTCGGCGGCGGTGTCGGCGGCGGTGTCGGCGGCGGTGTCGGCGGCGGTGTCGGCGGCGGTGTCGTCGGCGGTGTCGTCGGCGGTGTCGTCGGCGGTGTCGTCGGCGGTGTCGTCGGCGGTGTCGTCGGCGGTGTCGTCGGCGGTGTCGTCGGCGGTGTCGTCGGCGGTGTCGGCGGTGTCGGCGGTGTCGGCGGTGTCGGCGGTGTCGGCGGTGTCGGCGGTGTCGGCGGTGTCGGCGGTGTCGGCCGGCGCCCGCCGTCTTGGGCGCGCCGGCGGGAACGGCGCCTAATGACAGCGGGGCGTCGCTGGGGTGCAGGTCGGGGTTCGACGCCCGTCGTTAATCGCAGGGTGGGCCGTCGGCGGCAGCGCAGCCGGTGGTGCCAGGTCGTGCACAAGAGACGATGCGGCAAAGAGCGGGTAATGGGGAGACCCAGCGTTTAATCATTGGTTTAATCTGTAGTTCTATTCCTGAACTGGGAGTTTCAGTTGGTAGTTCGAATCGGTTAGAAACGCAATACGAGATTGTAGGATACTCTGATACGTTGGGGGATACTCTGATACATTGAACTAGGCAATTTAATGATGGATGTTCGTCAAACAATATGTAATACCAGATAATAAATAATACTAGATATTCTCAGAAGAGAGCTCCTAAATGGGTACTTGTATATCATAATTATAACATGAAGCGTTTGCTATCTAATTCAGTTCATTACACTTGCAAAATTTCTACATGAGTCACAGAATTTAGGCTCGTTCATTCGCGGTTTGATATGAGCAAGATATATGTCCGACATTTTGGGTTGAAATAAGTAGGACTTGAAGTATTTTCTTAGCAAATTTCGAAATAAGTGAATTGTTGTAAATAATAGAATAAGTGTGTTTTGATTCCAAATCCCTCGTACGCCAATATTTCATTTACAGCACTTTTAAATTGTCTTGGGACCTACCGTACACCATGCATCCCCGGGATGCATATTTATTGCACTGCTGATAGATGTGCTGTTCTACCTTTCTTGTTTAGCAAGAGTTGTTGGAAACTATGGCTTGATAGAGAGTAACGAAGCTCCAGTAGCTCTAAATACGTAATGTCATCAATATCATAAATATTAACTAGTAAATGCAGTACAGACACTAAATTGAACTAAATAAACTTGATAACAATACTCGTTACAGTTCTTTTGGTCTGCATTATGTACGCTTGTTTGATATGAAGTGACATTCTACTATTTTCACATTTATAGGAAATATCGACGAAACGCTACATGTGGAAATCTTTCAAAATAAAAATGTAAGAGAGTCATAAAATCGGAAATATTGTGTTAGACAATATTATTGTTATTAAAAAATAATTGTTTTGGCAGATTAACTGTATACTACATTGTATGTGGAGTATTTTGTAATAAATTAAGCTTATATATAAAATCTGTGAATCTATGAATGGGTTATGGAATACTCGTTTTCGTTGGCATGGAGGTTGACTCAGCTGCCCTGTCAGACAAAACGGCGAATAGGGGAATTTAAATCCAATCAGTAATCAACCGATTCCAACAACTGAAAGCGCGAAACAACCAGTTGAACGGTCCAATCAATCGTGTCCGCTACCCAGTGTGGGGGCTGTCCCCGAGGTAATGAACTGCTCTCCCGCACGAGATAGGCTGAAATGAAGACCACGTGAAGTTTGGCTTCTCCTCTTTCCCTTACTTCCTTGCTCTTACTACTTAGCAGAAAGCGCTTCGGTGTGTCATCAGCATCATCCTCATGTTGCGAAGTAACTAAACATTCTCCAGGATCGACATGGTGTATTATTTTTACTTGTAATGTCCTGAAAGAGTCTGGGAGCAAAAGTTTCTTGACAATATTTAGTAGAAGAAAAATGGTACTTACGTCCTATTTTTATATTTATTTGTATTTGAAAGCTAAGAATTTAACCATTTCATATTCAAATAATTGTAACTCGACTGTATAAAATATGTGAAATGATTACATCAATACAGGCTTACACAAAATTACACTTCGAATGAAATTTTGTTTGAAATTCACTTTTTTCTTTACATTCGTTTTAAAATTGTGTCAAGTGACAAAGATCCCTCAATGTTTAAGATGTTTTTTGAGAAAGTGAAATTTATTGATTTTTTTAAGTAAAGAAGTTTGAAATCTATTACTTTCCATTGTTTGAGTATTTAGAACAGTCACCCTGTGAAAAATGTGCTTTCGTAACAGCGAAAAACTTATAAGCCGAACAAAAATGAGTTTTACTGCAAAGTGTTTTATATTTAAGTGAAGGAAGAGCAAGAGCAAATTATAAAAGCAAACATCAATATGTGCGCGTATGCAGATCAAGAGGTTGAACAACCTTCAACGTCTCACGTGTAAGACCCTCACAACTCAAGTGCAATGAAAATTTTAATGCAATTTTATCATCGCCAAATAATCAAGAAAAAATGATACAAATCTGTAAAAATTTGGAAATTTTGATATTTTGATATTTATTTGTAATTGCATTTAATGTATTAGTCACTCATGACGTGTGTAGTTTATGCGACTTAAAAACATTATTTAAAAAATAATTTTAACTTGTCAAGTGTATAATTCGTTGTCTTCTCAAAGTGAGAGTTCTACTAATTAGTGTAGTATCGAAACGTATTTTTTCTACGTCAATGTTCAGAAAATAAGAGATTTTTCCGTTGATTTTTAATTTGTCTTAAAAGTTCCCTTGAATTAAAACAAAATCTCCTAAATGCTTTCTGTATTTAAGCCATGTTTGAACATTGACTAAACCAAGAGACACTTTAAATGACGTAAGACGTATTCGATCCTCATTCTCTATTCATGTCTTACACGATGGCCTGAAGCATCTGGCAACGCTGGCTGTGACAGACGACCGAGGGCGGGTGTTGCCAGAACCATGGAGATGGGGTGGAAGACTGTGAATCCCTCTTTTATTTCCTCCAGCTTTTCCCTCCTTTTGGTCCCTTTCAGTCCCTTCCGAGCTCTTAACGTCAGGTGCAAGTGATACATTGCGCCTTTCGCCAGCTGCTGCTTAACGGTCTATTGCCCCTGTGGGTGGAACCCAGCGAAAGAAATTTCTCCCGAAAGCTGTCGTCGCCACAGTCTGGTGTGCCTCGTAAAAATTGACACACTGCATATTTTGATGTTCGGGATGAGAAATGATGGCTGGACGGGTGGTCGGGAAAGTTTCGGATATATTTCAGTTTGGGGAGATCATAAGTTTCATATGCAGTGAGTTATATAAGATCTTATTTCAGTAGTGCAAAAGTAATATTGTCTGTGCAATTGTGGCACTTCATTCAAAGAAATGTTTTGGACTAAATAAATTAGTTTATAAACTTTGAGAAAGAAAAGCTAAGTTAACATATAATTTGTTTTGCCTGATTGACCGAGAATTCTTATTGCGACTTGGGAATCATGAAATTCAAGAGACATGAAATTCGGCGAGGTTTAACATTTTTTAGTATTTCACCTTTGTGTGAAATATAAGGTAATCATATAAGATACAATATTGCATTCCAGAATAGTAATAAACTACACTTAAGTGTTCTTAAAAACTATAATTAATTGTATATTTATTTATTTTAACATTGACTTCTGAAATTAGCGCATTTCTTCATTCTTGTTAACTTTTTTAAGTTCTAAGTTGTAGATGAAAACATTCTCAGACTAAATAAAAATTGTAAAATTATCTCCTTCCATTTTCATTTGATCTTCATAAGCCAATTTTTTCAGTAAGTAATACTCGAAACGAAACACAATTTTCAAGATTAAGTAAGAGCTTGTTCATGTGAGCACTTCATGAATTAATGGTTGCGTTTGTTGAAAAAGTGTACTTATTGGAAAAACACTAAATATGTAAATTATAGTACATTGATAAGATCGTACATTTTTAGAACAATTTGACACACGTTTTCTACCTGATTAATATGTATCCATTAAATACTGTAACAACATGATTATTTTATATTAATCAGCCCTTGTCACTGTCACTATTATGTTCTCTTAACAACTCTGACAAAATTGTGACATTTTGATGTTTCTTTTTCATTTCATGATTTATATTCTTCCTTTTGTTAATTTCTTACGCATGTACACTCTACAATTTTAAATTTATCCTAAGAGTTTCATTATTTCATTCTTATACTAGTACCTATTCCATACGTGCACTCCTGCGCACTCTATGCGGTCTCATACTACTTCGGCCATGCGCCCTCGCTCAGGTACAGCCTCAGAACTTCATCTACGGGTAATACCCTCTAAAGCCGCGCGCCGCTGCTGCCGCAGGGCTCGGATGCCTTCGTTGAGAGAAGCACGCAGTGGGCCAGCATTCGTCCAACCATGACAAAATAACATCTAAAATATCAACTTTGGAACGAGATTACTGTTGATAGAGACATTTGCACGAAGTACTGATTTTTTTTGTGATCATGCTCCTGTGAAAATTTTTCAGTTTGTAATAGGTGTTGTAACTTTCGAAATCTCATTGTCTGAAATTGTGTTTTTCCTACAGAACGTTGACTAATGTTTCTTGTAGGTGCAATAATATTTTTTATCCCAATTTGGTTTTTGCAATTGAGTACGCAATATATATTTTTTTAAGATGATGCAGCTTAATTGCGAAGCAAACCATTGCATTTGATGTCGTTCATTACCCAAATAAAGTATCTCAATCGTTTTAAAATTGCCGAGCAAAGACGGAGCATCGGTTCATTATTCTGGGAGTACTGAAAATTTGAACAATGATATAGCCCAAAAGAAGAGAAGGTAATATTTATCTAAGACTCTTAATTTTGCACATGGATATGGAATAACTAATTTCATATAAGGAACTGAGCTGGCGTTATGCATCACTGTTTTCGAGTCAATATAATGTAATGTTTGCAAGTGAATTGTTTTAATGTACGCACAAACTTTTCCGTGATATCTGCGTCACTGCGAGGCAAGCGGGAGGCGTGCGAGGGGCGAGGGGGGGCGGGTGATGAAAGCGACGGCGCATTTCGCTTCTTTTGAGGCCCCCGCGTCGCGAGTGACGAGGCGCGCCGCGCGGGGGCGGTGAGTTACGCCGCCGCCGGGCGTCGCCGCCGCCCCCACCGCCCTCGCCGCCACCGCCGCTGCCGCCGCGCAGCGCGCCGGGCCGCAGCGGAACCGCCGCTGCATATTCATGTGACGCTCCAATTTTCCCCCGGCGCCGCCCTCGCCCGCCTCGCTCGCTGTCCTTCTCCCGCGTTCTGTCCTCGCCGCGGCGCTCGTCAACCGCGTACCGGGAGAGGTGGCTCAGGGCATCAATTCATGTCACTGCCGTGCCTCCGACCGGCAGATCCTAGGTTCTGGCCCCGACGGTGGTAGGACTTACGACAGTTCAGTCGCTGTTTGGAAGAGAATTCGAGCGACAGGCTGCTCTCTAGTTTTCCGTGGTTTCTCCGATCAACACCGTTGAAGGCCGGAGTAGTACCCTAACAATCGGGCCACGGACCGCGCGCGATCTTTGCTTACTTTTCCTTTCCTTTCCTCAACCCTTACACACACTTACTCTTACATGCACTATACTACCACACATGGCGAGAGACTTGTGAGGAGATTAGAGCTTGATCCGGCTGGGGTGGTGCCCCGCTGGTGGGACATACCTGGTTGGGGCGAGCCCTGCCAGCCGATGGTAGGTCGACGCTGGATCTGGCCATCCAGCGAGAGATCACCGCCACCTCACGAGGAAAACACGCAATACACTTACGGAACTAATGACCTTAGTAGTTCACTCGCCCGAAATTACTAAGAAAGAAACTATTGAAAAATTGTCAACTGTCGTCGGTGACGGTTGTTTCGTCCTATCCGTCTCCTCTGCCTCCACGACTACGTTGCGATTGATATGTTTCCCTCAGTAGTGCAGTTAGTGTCCAATTGCAATGTCCTCGCATTGTATAGATATTCTATTCCGGGCACATTCGTAGTTTTTGTAAAGTTTTCATGAAGTTTTAAATTATTACTTATTAATACTCTTTTATTGGTAAAATGCTCTTTTATTGACAGGCACTTAGGAAATGGCGTTGTCCAGGTGCCACGCTAACACGTAACACGTATGCCATTGTGTCATGCCAGGAAAGATAGGTTAAAATGTGACATTTCTACTTGTGGGTTACAGTTCGAATCTGCTCCTCGATTTGATTTAGCGATCTCGCCGTCGAAACAGGGTAAAATTGACTTGTAATATTTTTAATATACGCGCGGAGAGGGTGGGCGAATATTTTGGTCACAAATTAGTTTTAGACACAAATTAGCATTGTCTTTCAACAAATAAAAACATCAAATTGAAGCGATGTATAATTAATTTATACATTCAGATTTCCGATCGAACAGTATTCAATATTGTCATGTATGTGTTCCGTGAATTTAGTGCTGTATTTATTCATGGACATAAATAATTCCGCTTTAATTTCAAGAATTGATAGAGGCACGGCGTATTGTTGTCCCAGCCATATTACTACGGCAATTCCACGAAATATAAACTCTGTAATGTCATTATTAAAGAAGATAATTATCGCCGTTAAATCTAGTAAATAATTATTGTTGGTTGGTTTTTACTAGAGATCACAAAATATATATTCATAGTCAAAAACAGTCATATTGATATTTCTTTATATTTCTAGTAATATTTTAAAATATGTGTCATTTTGAGTCCGTATCTTAGTCATTGTTGATTATCCTTTAAATGTATTTACCATCGAACTGGAAATTATGCGAATCATCTCATATATACAGTATCATAGCACATTAAAAGCATATGCAATATTCTAGGAATACTAAAGAGTTGCATCGAGATAAATCTAAGATGTGGACAAAATGCCGTACTGATAGGTGTTACGTTACATAAAAGCTTTACGTTAACATAGAAGTAAAGTAGTTTCATAAAATGCAAATAAGTCACAAAAGGGAAACAACCGAGACACTTTGCATACTTAGTGAACGCGCGAAGAAATGACTTGAATACATACGTGTCTTTAGCGTGAATGTTTTTGAGTCATGGAATATCATAATTAAATAGTTAACATTTATTCAAAACTCTTTGTGAACGAACGTAAGAAATCGGGGTTATCTTTCTTGTCGGGGTTATCTTTCTCTAAAACTGTGCTGAGACAGGTAATGAATACAAAGGCAGAAGGGGAAGATAAACGAAAGTGCAGACGTTGTTTGAGTTTTTCCCAGGCGACTACTTTTTTCTTTTTGTGAGGACTCAATTTGTCTTCTTGCTTTGTTCCCTTTCGATGAGACAACGAGAAGAAGCGCTCAACAATAAAATTTGAGAAGTAAGCGGAAAGATACTCTAACGAAAGGTTTTTAGTCTCTGCTTCCATGTTTTTCAAGTTATAAAGGTATACTTTTGATATATATCGTTGAACAATTTGCCAGAGTAAATGTGTTTGAAATAAAATGAAGAATTTTTAATTTTCTCCTCTTTTCATATTTGTTAAGAAATACAAGTACTTGTAGAACTCATTATTAATATCTGGGTAGAAAAAGTGTTTGAAGTAAGAAAATCGAACCTTTCTACTGCAATAACATTTCATTGATTTAAATATTATTTTATTTAATACTCTAAAAATATAGAACGTAAATGTTATACAAAATGTAATATTTATAGTTATAACAACCAAGTAGGTTTTGAATGTACACTTTATTAAGTTTATAAAATGTAGTCATATACTATTACAATTATTTAGGAATTATACTACTGATTGTAATTATTAAAAATAATTTTGTGAACATTTTTAATTTTTACACGTGATTGTATTCGCAAATGTATGTCAAATGTTAAGATGATCGCTTGACTAGTCAATATCTCACAACTAATTTAAAAAAATATGTAACATTTGGTAAATATTAAAAAATGCAATACAGATAAGTAAAAAAAAAATATGTGAAAGTCAAGATTTTTGAGTGAAAAAGAAGAAATTCTGGAATTAAAAAAAGCGAGAAGATTATTATTCTCCCCAACTCTCCCCATTTTTGTTTTTTCTGAAAATGAATCAAATGAAGTTCAATTTTGTATGTAGCAAATTCATGTACAATATCACATGTCACAATATCCATTTCTTTTTGTTGGCCCGAAAGAAGGTTATCGCAGCAAAGTTTTGATCTGTTCACATGGTCATTACTAGAGTTTTTTTTATCAATAGTTGTGGCTGGGACAAAAGCTTCCAGTAATCTTTCCGTATCGGAAACTAAATTCTGATAAATAATCATTACTGTGCGACCTAGTTTTAAGTAGTAATTTTGGCTGTAATAATGCCTTCATCATGTCATTGGTAATCTACAAAATAATTCATTATAACTCTTTACGTTTCTGTTCCTTTCATCAAGAATTCAGTATATTAGTTGTTTTAGAATAATTTTTTGTTCACAATTATTACAGGTTTTTGGTGCGATTTTTTCGTAACGGTCAAAGCAATATTTTTTAAACACCTGAGAGAGGAAATAAATCACGCGGAAAAAGAACCACATAAAATACACACACATACAAATATAAACTTACTCACACGCATGTGTGCACTCAAACGTACTCGCATACGACTTATTGAGGATATATTTATTTAAGGAAACATTAAAAACTCTCATTTTTAGGTGATATTTTTACTATTAATTTCTTCAATGTAGGTTCTACGATCTAATGCAACCTATGCCACCATAAACGTAATATCATAAAACCTAGTCTGCACCACGCCTACCGTCATTACTGCCTCTCCCCCCCCACCAACTGCATTCTTGTCTGCTGGGCGATGATGAGGTTGCGCTGCAACTAGCTGGCGCCGATGTAATTGCACGTGTTGTTCCCGAGGCGAGGATAGGGAGTCGATATCAATTTCGGCACAATCGGCCGCGTGGCGTAACGTCATTTCGCGGCCGCCGCCGCCGCGTGATTGGCGCGTGCCACGCACCAGACACGCTCCCACCTACGCGCACGGCACGCGCATGCGCACGCGTGGGAGTGAGGGCGGGCCTGGCGCATTTCCAGACTTTCATGGACTTCATGTTCCCCAACAATGATAGAATTTTTGTGTTTTTTTTACGGCAATGCGCCATGACATATTTTTTCGCGATTGGTTTGAAAAACATTCTCGACAATTCAAGAGAATAATTTTTCTCCCACTTCCTTCAAAGTGGGTTATTCCACAACGCCGACAATAGCATATTTAAATGCATTTTATACATGAAATGTGTAAATACATATTATAATATCAAGTGTTTTAAAAAAGCCATTTCATTATAGGAAAATTTATAATGAATTTTAGGAGATTATTTCCTAAATCCGCCGCCACCCGGTCGTGCGTTTCTACGGGCGGTACGAGTCAAAACGATATTTATTCCTATTCTTACGTAGTAGCACTTCAAGGTCACGTGCTGGAAAGAGAGGGGGACGTTGTTACCAATTCCGTAGCTCCGTAACTAAGCTTCAGATTGGATGACAGTGTCCCCCTCTCTATCTACCGCGTGATTATTGAAGGGCCACTATGTAAAAATCGAAATGTAGTCCACAGAAAAACATTAAAATGGGTGCAAGAACTGAAATAATACTTTGCAGCTTGGGGGCATAATAGATGTGGCAGTGATTTCGTTAGATACCCAGGAACTCGGAAAAAATCCAAAAAACCTTGTTTGCCACTGAAAAATAAAACTATGTGATTATGTTATTCTGACTATGCTCTTATACTGCGCATGTACAATTCTCATACTCACTGCGTCATTGCTTACGACACAACTGACTTTATTCGACAGCAGTGCTCCTTGGAAGACGACGCTCTCAATTAAATACTCGCTATTGGCATGTTGTGTTACGGCACAGCAACTGTTTTTACTTTCTTGACGGAAAAACGCGTCCGTCCGTCCGTCCGTCCGTCCGTTCCTCCGTCCGTTCCTCCGTCCGTCTCCCTTCGCCTACGGTCAACACTAGCGCCTAAACCATTCACATAATGTTCTCAAAAAGTATCATCATTGATCGATTTGGGCGAATGATTTGAAATGAATATTTTGATTTTTGGGAACACTTTACATAAAGCCTCAACCTTTTCAAAATTTTCGCAAAAACGGTTCCAATTTTTTTTATTAAACTTTGTCCTTGGACAACGCAAAGAACGCTTTGAAGTGGCGAATTAACAGTGCGGCCAAGCGCCTTACGACTGGCACTTAGGCATTACGGAGTAATGTGTAACGTCGTTCCTAGGGGCCTAGTGCGGCCAAGCGCCTTACGACTGGCACTTAGGCATTACGGAGTAATGTGTGCCGTCGTTCCTAGGGACAACACATGTCGGAAGGCCAGCGAGGGGGCGGGGCCGTCCTTTGGCGGCAAGTGGAAGGCCACCAGAGGTGGGCCTCTCCTCAAGGTCCCCGGGTGGGCGTGTCTCGGAACGCGGGTGACAACTGGCGCAGAGAGAATTGATGGGTGAGTCCAGCCGCGGTGCAGCTGGACTCCAAAATTGCAAACAGGCCCACGTTTCGGGATGAAAGGACGCCGCCGGCATGTGAGGTCTGTCACGTGACCCCTCGCGAGGCGGCTGGAGAGTAACCAGCCGCGGTCATTCATTCGAGTTTGAGCCGAATCGTGGTGCGGAAGGCATTTGTCACCCGCCAGGGGTTATCGCGAGCTTTGGCAGCGAGGTGTGGCGGTTGCCACGGGACAAAAGGCCAGGAGCGGCGCCAAGCCGCTGGGGTCTGCGTCAGACTGGGGCGGGGATGCCTCAGAGATGTGCAGTGCTGGGAGTGCAGCGCTAGTTTCCGAGGAGTGTGTATATAGTGTATTAAAACTTGTAAATAAAACTGTATAAACAACTCCGTGTCTGTGTGTTACTCGCACCCGACGACGCCACAAATGCAACTGGCAATGGTGACAGCGCGTGACTGCACTGCGACCTACGTCCGGATACAGGGCAGGAGCGGGCTGGGAAATGGACCGCTCGCTCTCATTGCCAAAATCGGAAGATCGTGTTCGCGGTCTGAGATGCTCGCAGGGTATCGAGGTCAAGTGAGGCCAGAAGCTGGCTCCTGATAGGTCATGGTTTGTGGGTAGGGATGACAGGCTATCAATCAAGTACCATCGAACGAAAATTGAAGTTTTTGGCCGATTTCTGGCGGTTGGTGCGGAGGGGCTGTGCATGCTAGGCGACACCATGACCGAGCGCATCAGAACAGAACCTGTCGCAACGCGGCCTTTTTTCGGTAGTACAGCATCTCCCCTTATTTTGCAGCCGTAAACTGCCTTCCAAAGGGCTCCTTCACACGGTGCCTCTCAGCAGCGCTCTCTATTGATTGATGTCAGTGATTGGGTGCATCAACTGTTAAGTTCATAAGTCTCGGAAATGTAGTGAATGTTTTTCCCTCTGGAGGTAGCGGTAGTCTTCTCCCATTGGCATTTGTTAGGGTACCATTCCGGCATTCGCGTAGTGCTGATCGAAGAAACCATGGAAAACTACCGATCAGAGCAGCCGGTCTCTAGAATTCTGCTCCGAACAGTCACCCAGCTGAGAAGCTTGTGTTGAAAATCTTGCCACCGTTGGTACTCGCACATAGGATCTTCCGGTCAGAGGCACTGCAGGAAAATCACGTGATTCCCTGCGTCACTTTTCCAGGTTCACATATTTGCCAGTTTGTTTGCGCAAGGACAATCGTTAAAGGACCTATCGACTGCACAGTGGACTAAGTCACATTTCGATCGCTGTATGGCACCGCAATTCTGCTTTTGCCATCTTGCAATTAACGCAATCCGTTGGAAGTGAAATGGACTAACTTGAGGATCATACCTTTTATGTTATATTGAGAACTTCGAAACCTCAAACTTATTATGTATTCTGACCAACACTGGGGCCAGAACCACAAAATTGAACTGTCGAAGCTATATAATTACATTTATGCGTCTCCAGATCCTACTGATGATGAAATAAATTATAAATTTTTAGTAAATGACCACTCATGCCGTCCTTGCGGCGAAGATTTTTGTCTAAAACAGAAGGAGAAAGAATGTAATCCATACATTTTTGTACCTGCAGATTGAAATTCAGTAATACAAAAGACGAGAAAGAAAAATTCACATATATTGATTCAATTGACTCAATTCGATTTTGTTTCTATCAAGATACTTGAACGAAACATTACAAACAGGAATCGGTCTGAATAGAAAACTAAGATAGAGTGATTTAACATCCAACGGCTGCGATTTAGAAAATAATATCCTAATAAAATTCAATATAAATATTCCAATAATGAAATGGTTAATTTTGAAACACTTGATATCATAATATGTATTTTCACATTTATGTATAAAATACATTTAAATAGGCTATTATCGGCGTAGTGAAATAACCCACTTTGAAGGAAATGGGAGAAAAATTATTCTCTTGAATTGCCGAGAATGTTTTTTAAACCAATGGCGAAAAAATGTGGCCCGGTGACATGGTGCATTGCCGTAAAAAATCCCATAAAAATTCCAACGTTGTTTGGGAACATGAAGTCCATGAATGTCTGGAAATGGTCTCCAAGAAGCTGAAAATAATCATTTCCAATCAATTATGGGTTCAGTTGGACCAGATAACCCAGTCCATTCCATGACATAGGAGCCCACGCTTTTATGGAGCAAACTTCAGCTTGCACATTGACTTGTTGACAACTTGGATCATGGCTTCGTGTGGTCTGGGACAAACTCGAATCCTACCATCACCACTTACCAACTGAAATCGAGACTCATCTGTCGAAGCCACGGGTTTTCAATCCTATAGGATCCAATTGATATGGTCACGAGTCCAGAACAGGCACTGCAATTGATGTGGTTTCTTCAACAAACGGTAAGGTACTCAAAAAGAGGAAATAAAGAAAGGCAAATACATTTTGCATATTTTTGTTGGTAATGAGACATCAAATCCCCAATTCTAGGAATTTGTGTTGTTGCCTGTGCTGAATAGCAACCTCTGAAAAAATTATCTTATCATAAAATATATCCACAAAGAATGTCATGGTCCGCTAGCGTGTTGGTGAAATCCAAGCTCATTAGTTTCCTCTGCAGAGTTTTTACCACTTTGAGGTTTTATTTTCATAAAATCTCTTAAGTTCAATGTTTTGGCAAAAGCATGGGCTGCCTTGATTTAAAATTCTCGTTGTATTCTTTATCAAAGGGTTCAAAGAAAAGTGTACTTGTTATTTTTCTGCCTCTCATTGGTGAGATTAATTGTGAGGTGTAACGTCAATGAGATGTATGTATGATACTTAAACCTTGTTCCAAATCTCTTGATTGCGCTCTGAACATTTTTACTTTTTCCCCCCTTTACCCTCCCTTTCTCTCCTTCCTACAGACTCTTTCCGAGTTTTCATTAAAACCTCTGAAATTTTGAAAATTTTAAAGTTTAAATTTATTTCTGAACCTTCCCTACATTTATTCATTTATACCCAGATATATCTTTCGCAGTGCAATTTATCGTTAAATATTAGATCTACAAAAGACAATATGCACTTAATCAAAAATATATGTGTAGTTGTTGAGTTATTTTTAGTTACACTAAGAGAAGAAAAAGTTGCGCACCAGTTTCTGATCAAAAGAGTTCAAAAGAAAGGTATACAACTAGGGTATGCATTTTTGTAAATGGTTTAGAATGTGTAATAACTTATTTCCAAAGAGAAAGTGAGTTTCGATACTTGAATTGCCAGTTAGTTGCCATTTGTTCCGGAAATGTAGGGCATGTTCGTGTAACTTGGGAAGAAACTGTGCTTCTCCCCAGCTGAACTACGCGGCGGTTGCGGAGGATACTTACAGATATCTCCCCAGAGGAGAACCACCCTAATCGGGACTAGTATCAAGTTCCCAACTGGCCTCCAGACACGTTTTGTAGTTAGACGCATTTGAGTGTTGGTTTATGTGTGTGTTGGGGGGGGGGAGGTTAAGAGGAGAGTAGTAGATGATTCCCGGCCGGGGTGACTCGTTCTTTAAACAATTTGATTTATTTGCATATTAGAATTCGAAATAGTTACTCTGTACTTGATTGAGGAAATATTACAAAATACACATTATCAAAAAAAATCAGGGTTGCAAATATATTTAGTATCGATGTTTCTCTAAGACGTGCGTGAAGAAAGCTATATTTTCTTTACCAGTTCGTGTAAATTTCGTTCATGAGTAAAACTATCTCCCAGTATTTTAACGTGTCTTTGCTTGCATGCCCAACGCATTTTCTCTTTATTTCGAGAAGATATGATTTTCCGAACGCGTTCTCAACGTCACATTTACGACGCATTTTTACATTCGTGCAACCGTTGAGATCGTATACCTTTTCTGAAGAACGTTTTTTGAGTTCAACGACTTCGATAGTTTCATTGCGTTCCGGTGCCCGATTTTCCACCAAGCCCCGATCGATTGCAAAGAATCGTAAACTGTTCGGAAATCGAGCCAGACCGATAAAGATTACGTTATGACAATACCGAGCGGTCGCTGCGCCCTCGTTATTATACGATACTCTCTTTTACTACGGTGTTTCTCACGGGTCGTGATTTTTATCGAAATCTTCTAGATCTCTCCATATATAATGCTGTGTGTCAGATCTAACAGTCTGTATGTGCTGAGCTGTTTTTGTCGTGGGTTTATTGCACGACTTTTATTCCACACTGTTATAAATCATGAGAATGCGTCTGCCCTTGTAGATTTCTGTGGTTCGGGATTTTCCAATTTCTTTTTTGTTCATTGTTTAATTATCAAGTGTTTTATTTATGCGGAGAAGAGGGTACGTCAAATTACACATTAGGACTAAATATTTGTGCGATGGATTCTGCGGGACTAAAAGCAAGTGCATTAGTACGACAAATTATTTAATTCTCCATTTGGCTTCGAAAGCATGTTCAATTATTTGTACGAGATCTCATGCGCACTATGTAGCGAGAAGCTAAATTCATACGAAGTCTCGTGATGCTAGAAACTTAAGTACCACATATTCACGGTGTTCAATAATGAATAGCTGCATAATTTTTGTCGTCAATAAGCGTATTTTCGATATGAAATACTTATCACTATATTTGTTGGAACTATTATATACATGTTAATGAAGATAACAATTTAAGGTGTTCTGGCTTGAAGGAATTGTTTTGTTATATTCCGTTTTTTAATTTGTGGCACGCAAAAAGGAATCACGTTACCTATTGAAGAGAAGTTGCTTAGAAATAATCTAAATATCGACACCTGTAGTAAATACATATAGTAAAGTAAACTAGTTAGAAAAATGATCATTTAATAAAAAAAGGTAAATTAAAAAGAAAAAAATATTTTTGATATATATATGCATGCATATGAAAGTGTTAGGTCAATCTTTTTGGGGGGTGAGGGGGGGCAAAACCTAGTTTTTACTCTGATTGCATCCAAACTTGTATTATGAATGTTCTATTTCTCCATTGTTCAAAGTGCGCTGGAATCGAGACATTAGATCATGGGATTTAAAATGCCTTGTCATGTAGAGATATTTCTGTTATCGCATAGTATAATATTAAAACTTTTTTTGATGAGATCGACAGTTTGTATGTAAAAAGAGAACCGTGTTTTCTCTCAACGCATGAGAAGAAGAACTCAAAAGAACCCTCTTTGCTCTGAACGCACATACTATAGAAGCCTAAGAGCCATGGAGAGGCTTACAAGCGCAATAGTGTTTGCTTTCGCAGAAAATACCTAATAACCTGTTAGCGATCATCAGTTACACAATTGAATAAATTCAACTTATCAAATATTCAAGGACAAACTGTTGAAACAATGCTGAAATACTGTTAAAATTGGTTATAAATTTCGGTAAAAAATGTTAATTCAGATTTTTTAAATTAATTTAATTAAGCGTTATTTTTGTGTCGCAATAATCTGGACACTTTGGTAACTCTCAAATTTTTCATTTTGACGCAGAAATTATACAGAGTTGGTTAAGTCTCATTGAAATATTCGTGTGTTTCTCGTTATATGACAATTGGGTAACAGAGCACATAAATCACGAAATGTCTCCAGGCATAGGTGGTATTTAAGAAAAATATGGAATTTGCTAAGTATGTTGTACATTCCTTTTTTATATATTTCAGTGTGCTTCTGTATGAAATAATTTTTTTTCAAAGTAAATAAATGTGAAAGGTAGTAATGCTTACTCTAGATGTTTTTAATTTATTATATTAGTGTATTAATGAACTGGTTAAAATGGTAGCTTTACATTTCTGGCAGATAACGGGAAAAAACCAATCACTGAGACTCAACGAATGTGATTAAACGAATCAGTTTGCGGTTTGTTTTAAGCACTTTGGCTGTATTTTCAAGCTTAATTGAGATGTGAATGAGGTGCTGTGTGTGCAACAATGTAATCTACACCCTGAACGGTGTTCTGGTTGTAAATTGACTACTTGTCTGGATGTCACAGACTTCGCACAATTTATAGAGATGTTACCTTGTTAAATGAAATGGGAATGCACGCGTTCTGCCTACAATTTACGCTGTGTTGACATGCGTAAAAGAGAAATTTCCCGGAGAAGGGACACTCGCAATTTAGCTCAAAATTATTATCTTAAAACATGACATTATTTAAATAATACACATATTCATTACAATTGTACGTACGTAGAAAAATAATGGCTATTTATGATTGTGAAGGGAATTAAGGTAAAATATCGCCACTACCTTGTTTTACATGATGAACAAATGTTTCTTGTGATTTCTCCTAGTCTAGATTTGTTACTGCTCAACACTTCGTCGACGAATTCTATTGTTTAGAAATGTTCAAAAGACTTTATTTATGTGGTTATTCTACAAAAAACGCAAAATTACCAAATTTTTATCTTTTTCCCTTCTTTTTAGTAATTTTTACGAAATATTTTACCCCCTCAAGTAAACCTACACGTATTACACTCTAATGCACGACTTTAGAGTGAAACTACAAATTTTCTTCACAAATTACTACTTACGAGTAACCATGCCTTTGAAGTCAAATATTATTTATTAGCGTTACTAACAGAATTGAATGTATTTTTATATCTAATATGGTTCAATATGTATAGCCTCTCTCTGCATTGTAATTTTTTTCTTTTGCAGGTAAGGCCAACCACATTGTTTTATTTTCGTGAGACACTCTTCTTGTCGGTGAGTTGTGTGTGAATTTATTGAGATTCATCTATCTTGTCATTATGCTTAATTGTCTAGCTATTTTGTCATTATGCTGTCAATTAATGAAGTTTGTCACAGACATTTTGTTCTACATTATATAATACCAATTACAAAAAAAAAGGTGAATAAAAAAGTATATTGAAATAATACCCAGTTCAGTTAAATAACAACTCGACTACTATGTAAATCTAATAACCGCTAAAATCACTTAAAATCGGAGTGTAAGGCATGCTGTATTTCAAGTAACGCGCCCGTATAATTTCTTTTACACAGTTTATGACGTAGACGATTTAAAATTATCACCATCTAGAAAAATTGCAGTTTCGCCTGCCTCTACGAAAAATAACCCAACAAAAAACATCGCTATCGATGTATATTTGAAAATTTACACTTTGCATTCTACACTTTGACTGTTAAGCGAATTTAAAGATAAAATGCCATTACGCCTCGTATTGCCGACGAAACGCAAAACAGAAAGTGAGAACGTTTTATTGAAATATCAAAATGTGACAGTATTATCAAACGGAACTAAACTTGCATTGTTTTTTACAATTATTACCAAAGAAACTTAAATAATCTGACACATTGCAAATAAAATGTATTAGCAGATAAATATAGATAGGCGTTTATTAGAGGTTTTAAATTGACCGTTGATAACCACTATACCACAGTGCAATAGTGAGCGCCATATGTCAGGTTTTGGGTTCGAGTTGCAGATCAACATGGATATTTACATATGTTTCGTGATATAATTGTCTTTTCTACTTATATCTCGTCTTATTTGTTTGATTGAAACCCTCTCAATTACAATCAAACTACTAATATAAATGTGTATTAATAATAATATATATAGCAATAAAGCAATAAAATTATATTTATATATATATAGCAATAAAGCAATAAAATTATATATATATATATATATATATATAATGCAAAAATGATAAAAACAATTACAATTTTATTGCTTGCAAGTGGTTGCTTACAACAGGTTCTTGGGTGGGGAATATTAGGGAAAAGGCGAAGGAAGCTAAGATTGCAGGCTATGCATATAGCATATGTGGAGAAAGGCAAATCTTCGGAAGGAATTCGTAGTAGACTGGAAAAGGCATCGTACACTGACAAAAATTACCACTAGTATAAAATTCAGGAGTAAAAGCAACGAGAACACAGAAATGAACAACAACTAAACTGGAAATAGCAAAAAGAAAGAGAAGGCAAATTTACAGTTTATATATAGTGTGTGTTATTATTTCTTAACAGGTCTCCAATTCTGTGACATGTGATAAGCGTACAATCCTTTGGACAATCTAGTTTCTAGATAGTTTCTACACGCATTGTATTTGATTGCGCGTCGTCCGTCTAGCACACATGAAACTTAACGATAATCTCGTATTAATGGAACATTAGAATTCCGGCATTGCCTGAAAGGAAGTGCGCGCACATCGCGCCGTAAATGCCCTCGTTCCCGACGCCGCTGCCTCGTTGGCGAACCTGATCGGACTCGCGCCGCGAATGCGTGAATCGCACTTGATGCTGCGAACGCTTCCCCGTTCGCCCTCAACGACCACTTGCGGCTCCATACCCAGCGGAGGCGGCGGCGGCGGGCGTAAGTGGAACTGGCAATGGACCGAGGGCTGTCCTTGACTACGATGTGCTAGCTTTCGGCGTTAGTATCACTGCCGTTGCCTGACGGAACCCGTCCTCCTCCCCCCTCCTCTCCTCCATTCCCTCATCCCTCCTCTCCCCTCCTCCCTGCAACCGACTCCCTTCCTCTTCCTTCCCCTTCTCTCTCACTCTCACTCGCTCTCTCTCTCACTCTCACTCGCTCTCGCTCTCACTCTCACTCGCTCTCGCTCACTCCTCGAATGCATGCACACTTGCGTATCCACAGCGGCACTCGGCAGTCCGATATTCGCGTTTACACTGTACTTTCCTGTTTTACTTCTTGTTAGTTTTCGGTGTCTACAGACGTCCCGTTCCTCCTCCTTCTGGCTGGAACTTGTTACTCCACCGTGCAGCCACCAAGGCACATACCACTTCACGCATCCTTCGCGTCTATATGGTTCTTGTCTGTGTGGTTCAATCCACCCAAATCTAGTTAAAAATATCTTTCTCTCAGAAAAATAGCCAATCTTTTTTCATTAAATGTTAAAGATGGAACAATCCTTGATCCACAATCACCCATCACATATTTAGGCGTCTCCATCGGCACTAAATTAAATTGGAAATCACATATCAACAAAATGCTGCTAAAAGTTAAAAAAATAAACTTTCAAAATTGTATTGACTGTTAAACTTTACATCTTCATTATAAATAGAAACACACTCTCCATTTGTATGCTGCTCCGTTTATATGCCGCTTTCTATGCTAAATGCCTACCCTATAGAGGCGTTGCTGCCAAAGTCAACGTTAAAACAGCAAACTATTGAATGTTAAACTCTTCAGAGTAATTTAAAGTAAGTAATTTAGCCATTGGTATACAGCCAACGACTAAAGCTATTACGAATTAAATATTCTCTATTTGCAAGACTACATTAAAAAATAATTGCATTAGCATTATATTCACCGTTTACCAGTAATCAAACCTTTTGCTTAAACATCACCACCAACACAAACACAAGCAAAAAGAAATTCCGCAAACACAACTTTTGGAAAATTCGCAAAAAAGGAAAAAAAAGGTTAACAAACAGTTGAACAAAACTACTGAATTATAATTTTCTTCTAGCGATTACCACACCATCTAGACTTTGTCTCATAAAGTTTTGTCATACCGAAAGAAAATATTATAATACTACTATGTATTGCTGAGTGTAATATCATTTGTAAAGCACCCCAGTTCTCATCTTGGAATAATCTGTTTTTTATAATTTCGCTTGATGTCATTAGTAATGTGTTAAATTCCATAATGTCTTGGCCTATTCTTCATATATCACACGTGTCCCACTCTGACAAGGCATGCCCTGGCCATGCCGCACACTCCTATCATCATCTCGACGCCAGTATTCACCGTTGTCTTTCCCCACATCGTCTTATCCCTTCCCCTCCTCACCCCCGGGGCATAGAGGGCGCGGCCGCCCAGGGCTACGGTTCGCGGCACCGCCGCCGCATTAGCGCCAGGTAGAAGTCAGTGAGAAGCCCCGCGGGCGACGCCGCCGGCGGCCAGCACTGCAGCTGAGCCAGCCAACGCCGCCACCACCCTCACCACCATCACCACCACCACCACCACTACCCTCACCACCATCACCACCACTACCCTCACCACCACCATCACCACCACTACCCTCACCACCACCATCACCACCACCACCCTCACCGCCACCACCCTCGCCACCATCCCCACCACCACCCTCACCACGATCCCCACCACCACCCTCACCACCATCCCCACCACCACCCTCACCACCACCCTCACCACCATCACCACCACCACCCTCACCACCACCATCACCATCACCACCATCACCACCATCACCACCACCACTTCCACCACCACTTCCACCACCACCACCACTTCCACCATCACCACAACCACTGGCTTCACCGCCTTCACAGCACATCCACCAGATCCACTGTCGCCGACACCACCGTAACCCTCGCTCTCATTTACCACTGATGCCATATACCCTACGGAATTCCGCCACCTATGCCGTCTCAACTGCCTCAGCCCCTTCTGCTTCCCACGCCGCCACTACTGCCAGTTACCTCCGCTCTCTTTCGCCTTGTCTGCCGACACTGTTCCTCCCACCGTTACTTGCTTGCTGACAGCCCATGTAAGTGTTCCCTGGTCGCTGGTTCCCTGTCTCAGTTTTCTCACTGTCACTATTAAAGGCATGGCCACTGTTACCGTTGCCACTACCACCGCTGCCACTGCCGTCGTCGATTCGTTTCGTAACCCAACGTTTCGCAAGCTGCCTCATATTGCACGTTCGCCTGATTGGCTCGCGAGAGGCTATCGCTTCGAAGCGATCCACTTTGTGATATTCCTGCTCGAGTGTTGCTGCGTGAAATTCGCGAGGTGTAATGTAAACGTGAGTGCAACTCCGTAATTGTTCCTTGGTGTCGGTTTCTTGGGTAAATCCTATTAATGTTATTACAAAGCAGGAACATTACTGTTATTATCAAGTCATTAGTTTTAATACTATTCATTGCTGATCAAACAATTTGATATTCGCACGACAAAGTAGATGACAGTATTACTGATACTAACGGCAGTATCTTGGGAGTCCTTGTTGAAATTATTTAGTGGTTCTAAGCTGGATATTTCAGAAAACGTTTCGAAAGCTTATATTGATATCAAAAAGCTTACTTTATATTTTAATATTTAAAAACGTTTTTAGCATACATTATTATGAATTTTATTGTTTTCCCTCCCTTCATAAGCTGCCCCCCATCCTGCAAGTAGATGAGCGGCGCCATCATTCCTTAATGCGTATTTCAGTTGAGTGGTATCAGCTGAAAGATACATATGAGAATTGAACACAATGTCTAATGACTTTTGGGCTCTAGCGTTGAACACAAACAGGCAGGCAGGCGGACGAACGGACAAGTGGGACGGCTTGACGGAAAAGTGCGAGGGATGGACGGAAAAGTGTGGGACGGACGAGCGGACAGACAAGTTGTTGGCTCTGACGAACGAAATGACAAGTGGGTGGTCGGAAGAACCGTTAAGTGGGCGAGACGAAGGGACAAGTGGGATGGACGGACAAGTGAGTGGAATGGACGGACGGATTTCGTCATAAAGGACCCACATAAAATGGATTATAATAATACAAGTTAGAGAAATTTACGACAGATAGGAACGAGAATATCTACTTTGTTGGTTCCAGGGATCTTGAATGCGACCTTTTCTGCTGGTATTTCTTTTTGGCATAACTTTCTGTATACTGCGTAAACAGAATCTGAGAAACTAGTGGTGCTACAGAATGACACAGAATTTCCCGTATTAGTTTTGTATTTACTTTGGTCTCGGCTAGCTATTCGGACTTGCCACATTCTCTTGACAGCTGCCACCTATCGCCGCCCTAAGTGCATTTTTTAAATAAATTTCTTAATTTTTAGTTTCATAATAGTTTTCTTAGTTTCATAATAGTAAAACGGATATATTATTTTAGGAATATTAAAAAAAGTAAAACCCCGACCTAAATGGTAATTTTCTTTGAAATATTTGGAGCTGTGTTTCAGAAAATGGCGTTATGCGCTACTGGAAATGCGAAATTTGAACCTCTTTTCACAGAAAACTATCGAGTTTCTGAGAAACGTCATATAGATTCATTGCAAACCCTTCCAGTCACAAATGCAATAGTAAATTTATAAATTGCTGGAAATGTGCATATTTAAAGCATGAGAAATATTTAAATAAGTTACATTAATGTAATTTTTTAAAAAAAAAAGAAGTGACTTCTAGGCTGTCCGCGTGACGCTGCGTCGTTGGCAGATAGGCCAACCAAGATTAATAAAGTTTACGCTTAACCACTGATAGGAAGCGATTATGAATAAAATTAAAAATCAGTTTTATAAATGTGCAAATTCCCAAGTTACAAAAGATTTTTCCTTTACACTTTATTTCTTTTATAATAAACTATTTCTGATAGGACATAATTAAGGCTTTTTATACTTCAGTTAATTTTTGTCCCATTGTACATGACAGCTGAAGAGCATGTGTGTATTCTCTAAAATAAAATTTTAAAACATGCATTTCAATACATTTAAATAACTGCAACTCACAATTTTTTCATAATTTACGTCTTGTTTTGCAGTTACATTATTTCATCCTCTGACTTATCGTTTCATTTCAGTTATATTTTTTCAATAATCGATCACTGATACTTATTTTCAGAATGTTTCAATTTTTAAAGGTGAAGATGAACAAATTCATGAGGCAATAAAGTAATACTGAAGTTATGAAAGGCTTTTACTTTAATGCAATAATATCATCCAATTGTCGTTACCGGTAACATGTAATATAAGGTATAAATATAAAATAAAGTTCTAAAATAACTAGAAAACCTCCCGGCGTCTCATGATTTGCAAACAATTTCTCCATGGCGATCCTATGTTCCTGTCCCGGATGGGGGAAAAGTGAATTTCCCTTCACCACATCTCTAATAACAGATGTGGTACATAATGTGAAAGCTTTTCGAAGATTGAGAATGACAAATAAATGCCGTTAGGGATTGCGACACGCTCACTATAGGTTACCCGAGCCCGTGGCTCAGTAACGAGCTGGAACATCACGGCTATAGTCTGACGAATCTATAATGCCAGAGTACTCACAAAATTAGAAATTACACTTCCGAAAGAAACTTATCAATCAAGGTTAGAAATTAATTACTGAACTTACGTTAAACATTTGCGCTTTTATACACGATGTGTAAGAAAGGTACTCTGGATAATCGTATTAATACTCGTGGAGAATTTGAACCAAGCCAGCCTAAAGCTCATAACGAGTGCGCATTCAATTTGGACAGTTTTAGTGGGTGACTTTGAATGATTTATTACCTTCACATGCAACTCTTGTTTGTTTTTTCCTCCATTATTACCTTTTTTCGTGTAACTCCCTGTAGCTATATTTTATTTAAACGAAGCTTCCTTTCCCTCTATCTCTCTCCCTCGACATGTCAATCACTTCTCCCATTACAGCCCCCCAGTAAACTACTCCATTATCCTCCTAACGGAGACGTTTATTGGCCGCTCGTCGCCGGTCCGCGCACCTGCATTGCCGCAATGGACCATCAAGCGCTCTCCATCAATTCGTTCGGAACAATTGAGTTGCAGCGATTTCGTCTCGCGTGCGACCGCCCTCGTGGTCCGCTGCGAAGGCTTTCACTGCGCGGTCGCGCGCCGTCACCACAGGCTGGCTTTTGCCTGAGGGAGGAGAATTCCAAACAGCGCTGCGGTAGAGGTGTACATTACGCAAAGAAACGTGTGTGTCTGTATCTCCCAGCAATGCAACCAGCAGCCAACCAACTCTCGGGATCACATATCCATGGAAACTTATTTTTAAAATTGATCCGGCAGGAAATTAAGTTAGATATTTTTTGTACCCTGAAAGTTTTAGCGTGATAAGACGGTGACATCTTCCCTAAAACGAAATCAAGCAAACCGTTTTGAAAAATGTTGATGACAAAATATTGTCAGCTCTTATTCATATAGTTTTTTTCTTGTTTGCTAGCGGAACCCGGCAGACGTTGTTCAACCTCTTCGTCTTTCTCTTTCTTCGTCTTTCTCTCTCAGTTCGCCTCTTCCTCTCTCTCAGTTCGCCTCTTCCTCTCTCTCAGTTCGCCTCTTCCTCTCTCTCCGTCTCTCCCTCTCTCTCTCAAACACATTTAGTTGCAGATTCTGCAAGTCTCTGGTCAGGTGGGTTAATATCGAGAAGCGCCGGCAATTTTGAAATGTACCCGTGAATTTATAATGAACATCAGTCACTCATATTTTACTGTTACATATCACCTTTTCTGAGTCACCTAAATGCTTCTTGTGTAGCAGTACTACTCGTAGTAATAAGTTGTAGAAGGCACATTTGGTAACATCTTTGTAATATTATTTTTTGATGTCGGAAATATTCCAAATCATTTTTGCAAATTATACATTTTTTTGACAAGAAACCTAAAAGTACCGTTTCATCAGTGCAATTAACACTGTTATTTTCCATATAACTCTCAAATACTCAATAATCATTTTCAAAGATTTCTCTAAATTTTACTGGAAACCACCCTTCGACCAATTTCGACAGGAACTTCACAATATTCTTTCATTTTGTACGAACAAATCAGTCCTTAGATAAAGGCTCTGTTATGTTTACCTGACGTATTGAGAAATGAATATTATAATGCGTTTTTTCACTTTAGACCCAAAACAAATTATAAAATGTTTCAACTCCTCGAGCCAGAGGCCCTCGGAATTGGAAGTCGCCCTCGGGGCAAAAACATCTACTTAACGCCCTAGATACATCAATAACTTTTGCTGTTTATTGTTTGCATTTAATCATTTATATATCTTTTTTCATTTTCATTTTTCATTTTCGTGTTTATTTTTTCTGCACTTTAATGTTTAGTGTCTTTATGCTTCGAATACACTTAGTGGTTTGGCGATTATGGGACCCCCTACTGACACGAGCGAGGTGTTACCCCTGTTCGTGCTCTTTCAGACAGAATGAAATCGAAATGTGCATCATATAATGTTTTTTGTCAAAATATTTTGGTATTGATAATATAGTAACATATGTAAGGGAGTTGAAAACGAGTTCAAAAGTCTTATTTTTGGTGATAGTGGTTGTTTAAAACGTTTTTCTTAATTTCGTTTGAAGAAAATATAATAAATATTGTGAGGGAATCTTCCTTCGATACAATTAATTTTTATTATTTGGCCTGGTATATGTCTTGGCCCTGTAGTATGCATAACTTTTGGTCTGGTTGAAAGTTTCATTAAACAATGTATGTCTAAGAATTTTAAATAAGTTATTTCATTAACTCGGATAATGATTCTGAAACGTACGCGCAGACGCTTTGATTTTATTTATTTTGTCAAAGAACAGTAAAAGCTGTACGTTAGAATTAGGGGAAAAGTACATTCTATGGACGATTTGTTCAGGTTCAGAATCTCTTCCCCATCTTTTAATCATAAATAATTAACTGATGAATAAAAGCTCCATTAAAGCGTTAATTTGCTGTTCATATTTCAGTTGTAATAAAACAATAAGTTAAACAAAGAAAATTGAGATTTGTGATTCAACTTCTTATCGAATTCGAATCTAGAAAGTTGGGGTGTAATGTTCATGAGCACATCTGTAGTAGCGCTTATCTCCCCCTTCTGAATGGACGTTTTTCCAATCCCAGGCCTCTTGTGCTAACATTCACTGTGTCTGCTCGAGAAGAGGGAATTATATAATCATCTCATACTTCTACCCGTATACCTATAAGATGTTTAGTGTTCTTTGGTTTTCATTTGTTTTATAAGAACAATTTCTATGGATATTCCGAAGAAAACTAAATGTAGTTTCGATTAAGTTATGCATGTATATCCTCTCACAGCAGATGAGACACGTCATTCGCAGGTATCGAGAGATGTCTTCTTTTCTGTATCGATAAACGGCTTCTTTACTGTACCAAAATTTAGTTTGCGAGAGATGGCAAAAATGTAGATAATAATGGTGTAGCGTATTTTCATTACATTCGAACAATTCACCCTACACTGAGTGAAATGAAAGTCCTAGCACATCAAATATGCATCCATCTAATTTGGTGGCAAAGATTCTTCACGCCACTTCCAAAATATAATTATTAAATACAGAAAAAACATAGTTAAGCATTAGTGATATTTCTGTAAACAAAGAGTGTACTTTTAATAATTGTAAATTTAATTATGAGCGGTTCCATTTTGTTTGATTGCATCTTTTGTGTGAGAGCGATTTCGCTCAAACGAGACCACTTGTCATATGATTAACAAATGAAACAAATCCCCTCTTTAAAGGCTGCACGTCAGGCTAAAGAATTCAAGCTGAAGAAAATTAGAATTTTAGGGGATTCTTGCTGCTAGGATACTGATTCGCATAAGGATTTAATTTTAATACATGGATTTGGAGATTCTATATCTGGATTTTTCTATATAAGGTTGAAATTGAGAGATAGATTACAGAAAAATTATTTGAAAAAATATTTATGAAAAAGAAAAAATATTTATGTGGTTTAAGAAAGAGTAAATTGTTAGGATTTTCAGATTTTCGCGTAATTGGGAAATGCATACAAACCAGGATTCATTAGTAGATTTTTAAGTGTCGTTTTTGGAACTTTTAGAGAATCTTGACATTAGAGTTAAACAGAAAATCCCATATAAATCAAGACTAACAAAAAGCTGAAGGAAAAATCATAGGTTTTTGCATCCTGATAATAGAAACTGCACACTAAACTGTCAACTTTAGTGCTGTTATATTCGCTCAACCTTGAAATATCATATTTTTCCCACTTGGTTTACTGCCTTTTTAAGCGACGAATATGATATTAACGAAGATAATTGTCTGCTTGTGGGAGAGATTGCCAAAGTATGAGTTTATTATTTCAAGTAATTGAATTTGAACATTTTAACATGACGGCAGATTCTTGACTTTGTCCAGCATTCACGACTATTCCCTACTTGGTTAATCATGTTGCAAGCAATTTAAAGTCATGTTGAAATTTTCAAAAACATAGTTAATATCATTATTAAAAGTGAAATTCACAGTATCATGGAAAAAGTGATCATCTGGAAAAGAGTGGAGATGATATATCGGGAAGATATATAGTATGGAGTAAATTTCTCATCTGTAAAAAGAGAAGAAAATATAATTAACAAGGAAACTTCTTAACCCTGCAAACGAACTTAATTCGTTTTTCATATTGCCAAATGGACTGAAGTAGTGTTTTGTGAAATAAAATATTTACGTTATTTCTAATCAATTAATCACTGTTTGTATGTATTTATCTTAATTCCTATGAAATGTTTAAAATATTTTGTGATGTCTGAACACTGAAGATATGCATTATTTTTCTCCGTTGAATTTTCTATATTATCAACCCTGAAGTTTATTTAGACGTGATGATTTTCCCCTATTGAAGACTCCTTGAACTTATTTCATTAATAGACCAGAGAGAATCCACGCTGCATGAAGTAATGCGCTTAGTGGTTGCCACACGTAATTAGAAGAGAAAAGCATTTTTCCTCTGAGCAGTAAGTACGTATACTTAAATTCTAGAAGGCACTTCCAGACAAAATTAATTAATCCGTTCATTTAGGTAAAACATATTGTGCGATTGTATGACAATCCACAACAAAGCCTTAAATATGAGAGAAGAAATATTTTCTAATTCTACTTTTCTCTTCCCAATTTTCTCCGTATACATCTCTTTACTGCTGGGAGGGACCCGCCTAAACTGTGTCCTTTGTACTGTGATAACAAGATCGTCATCTACCTGCGTCCAAAGAAGCAGTGTTGTGCTTTTGTTTGCCGAAACGCAATGGAAGTGCGCTTGTGTAGGCAAATTACCGCTAAAACAATGGCCTTGCGAGGAAGCGAGAAAATTGGTTGACATTCACTCCGACTGTACCCGAATTGCGTTCCCGAGAGAAAACCGTCAGTCTCAGAAATGGGTAAATGAAAATAAGATAACTGTTTTATCTGATTAAACGAATTTAAAAAAACGAATATAAAATAAGGATGACTAAGGTTTGGCAACAACAAACAACGGGGGCCACTGAGTGCAGAAAGTAACATATTTTAATAAAGGCCTCCGTTTTCAAATCTAAGTTGTAGTTAAATGTGGGTGTAACAAAGGAATTTTTAAAAATACCAAATCCATCTGATGAACTAATTAAATAAGTTTGCCATTTTCAGTGTACAAAAAGGCATCAAATTTCACACATTAAAATTAAGTTGATACTCTGAAAGTAATAATTCATTTACATTGAATCGGTAAGTGGAAAATGGTAGCAAGTGGTATATCTACTGTTTTTGGAAAATTAAGCAAAACTTTAGGAAAACATGACATCTTGGAAATATGTGTTCCATAGGGACTTGTTTGTTTGGCATTCCGATCTTTGGCTTTTCGTCTCCGGGTCGTAATCGAAACACCAGATTTCGTCTCTGGTAATCGTATTAGCGAGTCCATTTGGTTTTCCTCTAACAGAGTACAGAATGTCTGTAGAAATTTGCACACAATTCGCATTTTGTTCATCAATCAAGATTCTTGTCACAAACTTCGCGCCAAGTTTCCTTATTTACATATCTTCTGTTATTTGATGGATAGTCTCTATAACGATCTGAGACCCGATATTTGGATGGAGGAAACCGGACAGACCGCAGACCAGATGGACGGAAAGCAGGAAGGAAAGGGGCAGGAAAGCAGCAGGTACACTTTGGTTTAGACTGGCCCCAGACATGGAAGGTTGCGTTTCCGTGTATTAAATGTACAAACATGTATGCAGTATTATCTGTGAAGTATTTGTAGTGTTTGTTGGACTATTGAATGTTGAATCGGATCAGGATTTGGAAAACAATCTTGGCTCTTAATGAAAACTATACAGGCTGTAATAATAATAATAATAATAATAATAATAATAATAATAATAATAATAATAATAATTTGACGATTCGATAATCTTAAGATACACCTTTTATTGGAGGCCCTTTTTATTGAACAATTAGAAGATATTGGTGATTGAATATATTACAAAATCTCTTTTGCGCTGGGAGTTTCCTTTCTGAAAGTACCTTGACTCCGGCAGCGCCTTCCTGACGCCGCAGGAAGAAAATCCTGCCATCCGTTTCGCAGCGGGGCGGATGAGGCGGCGCGCTGCGGGAACGCGCACAGCTCGGCTAATAATACCAACAACGAGGGCCATTTAAATGATTGCTGTGGCACTTTGTGGGGCACGCATGGCGTAGGGCGGGGTGAGGCGGAGTGGGGCGGGGGGGCGGAGGGGGGAAAGGGTGGGGAGGAGTGGGACGCTACGGAGCGGGGCGGGGCGTGCTGGGGCGGGGCTGGCGATGGAGGGATGGGACGGGACGGGACGGGACGGGGCGGGGCGGGGCGGGGCGGGGCGGGGAGGGGCGGGGAGGGGCGGGGAGGGGCGGGGCGGGGCGGGGCGGGGCGGGGAGGGGCGGGGAGGGGCGGGGCGGGGCGGGACCGGGACCGGGCTGACCGGCGTGGGAGGCGCACTCCACCACACCAATTGACGCAAACCGCTGATTTACACCATCACATCGCGGACTGCGTTGGAGTGGGGGCTTTGCGGTCAGACTCTTTGGACTATACGCGGGGGCGGGCAGAATACAACTCAGCAGACCTAGCCTTGGTACTTTTGAATTTAGCGTTGACTGTAATAATTTTTAGATATGACGTTGAACTGTTCCCTATCTAGACTGAAATTTATACCGAATTTGAATCTTCTTCTTCTTCTTCTTCTTCTTCTTCTTCTTCTTCTTCTTCTTCTTCTTCTAACCTTACCTCTGCTGAGGTTTATCATGATTAGATGAATCGTTAGCTAAAACCAAATGAATGTGTTCTCTATAAAACCGGCTGAATTATTCACCCACCAGGTCTTACAGCCTACACAACGTTATGATTCGTCTCAGCCAATCGTCATGATGTATCTTAATGCGAAACATTTCAGATATAAAGAACACGAACACCAACAGGTGGTAACAATAAACAGAGGTCAGCGAATCTCGAGAATCTGTTGCAATTTGTAACTCTGAATCGCGTTATCCGTCTGGTTGATGTCACGTTTTCCAGTCGAAAAATCTTTTCTTCTCTCGCCTTTAAAAGGGAACTTCGATCGCCGACTCAAATAAAAAATGAAGTTCCAAATCGAAGGTTAGAAATCATCCCATTTGTCACCCCGGAGCGAAGAGAAAATAAAGCGGGATATTCTACACCATAGGAAGGATTCCGTTTCTCCGAATCCGCTCGCTCAGCGAGTGTCTGACGAATACTTCCCTTATCGATTGGAAGATGACCGTCAATGATTTCACGTTGTCCCTTCCGCTCAATCAGGTTCATTGGAGGGTAAAGGTTGAGAAAGTTACAGATATGAAGGAAAAATGAAGATTACGAGAAAAGAGGTTAGACATATTAAAACTTGAACGTGAGGTGTGCATTTGTTTTACCAATTTATGTCTTTCAAAATTGACTGTCACAGAAAGGTAAGGCTTACTCCCAGAGGTAATAAAGATTTCCTTGTAGCCAGTCATTGCTGAATGATGATTGATGTGTAAATCTACGTAACTATTTTTCAGTACATAATTGTTACATTCCCCACTGCTGTGGACATATTACGCTGCAATTAAGCTGATGTTTTAACAAACACGATATATTTGGTAAATTTAGCTAATCAATGCAGGATGTGAAGTATGAATGTTCCTGTAGTATGAGAATTGTTGTATGTCAAATTCTCACATGAATGGAATTCTTATGCACTTGAAAATTACAGCTAATAACTAAGAAACTAAAACTACTATACAGTAATTTTCATAGAAAACAAAAAAAGAAACATAGTGTTCAATAAATTAGATAATATTTTAATAAACATAAAATCTTACTAAATAAACGTGCATGGATTAAATACACGTAACCACGTACGTTTCACAGCAAACCCATCGTGCAGCAAGCGCAGCATCGTAGTGTACACATTTTCGTGCCAAGCCCAGCAAGCTAGTTTGAATACGGAGCGGTTCGTTCGGTGCTTTGGCTGCGCGAGGCGCCGCGAGCGCATCTGGCGCGGGTGGGCGGGGCGCTGAGGACGTTGGCCAGGGGTGGGCGGGGGAAGGAGGAGGCTCCTTATCGAACGGGGGTCGCCATCCGCCCGCGGCGCACCTCCCTGTCTGCGTTGATAGCGGATCAATTACCGGTTATCGCGGACCGCGTCCGGGCGACGAGATGGTAGTGGGGGGGGGACTACGGTGGCTGAGGGTGGTGGCGGTGGTGGTGGTGGTGGTGGTGGTGGTGGTGGTGGTGGTGGTGACGAAGGCTCTGGCACTATCAGAGACGGTGGTAGAGACTGTCAGTATTAGTGACAGTTGCAGTGACAAAAACTTTAACAATGACGGTATCAATGATGGTGACTACCAATATGGTGCCAATGGCGCTTACTATGTTACTTACAATGGCGGTGACAATGGCGCTTACTATGTTACTTACAATGGCGGTGACAATGATAGTGACAATGACGGTGACAACGGCGGTGATACTGGTAGTGGCCATAACGGTCACCATGAAGCGACGATGACTTTGGCGGTGATTGGGCGGTGATGGGGCCGGCAATGCGGCGGTGACGGGGACTGTGATGGGGGCTGTGATGGGGGCTGTGATGGGGGCTGTGATGGGGGCTGTGATGGGGGCTGTGATGGGGGCTGTGATGGGGGCTGTGATGGGGGCTGTGATGGGGGCTGTGATGGGGGCGGTGATGGGGGACGGTGATGGGGGGACGGTGATGGGGGACGGTGATGGGGGACGGTGATGGGGGACGGTGATGGGGGACGGTGATGGGGGACGGTGATGGGGGACGGTGGTGGAACCTGCCGAGGCGGAGACGGTGGCGTTTATATGACGAACAACATATAAACTCCACAGCCAAATACACTACTTTTCTTCACAACCAGGTAAAAGCGGTGATTTCGCTGAAGTGCAGTTTTGCCCAGGCAAAATCTAGATGCCGCCCATGATGTTGGGCGATCTAGCGGAGTTTGAGTACCGAAGGGGAAGGTAGCGCGGGCGGGCACACGCTCCCCCATCGGCGTGGGAGTTCCGGGCGGAGGTGGGGATGGCGCGGCGTGGGCGAGGACGAACGACTGGGCGCCGGGCGACCTGCGGCGCGGCGCCTCGTGAATGCTAATCGCCCTTCTCGATCGCCCTCGCCTCGATGGCCCGAGCGGTGGTCGACGCGGGTGCGCCGTCGTGGTGGAGGCTGCCGTGGAAAGGTAGAGGGCGCAGGGGGGGCGAGGTGACGACGTGAGCAAAGCGCGCGAGCAGCGTCAGTCAAGGAGAGGGAATAAGTAGCTGACGTACAACGAGATGAAAGACGTGAGCAGATGTATGGTTCTTACTAGAGACGGTATTTTTTATTTCATAGCCGTACTACGTACGTAGTAACGAGAATGTATTGCTGCGGTAAAAGCATGTGTTGCTGCGGCAAAAAGAAGCAATTTTTTGGGCGATATTGTCGGGTTCTTGCGATATTGCTTCTAATTTCAAAAATAATTGTAATCACGGAAAATGACAAATATGTTGTAGCTTGTTTAGAGATATTGCGTATCGTAGTCGCATTATCGATCATCTGCGACTGGAGGTAAGTTCAGTTTCGGTATTTTACGAGTATTTTGAATAGAACGCTGGTACCTTGGTACCCACAAATGTGGATAAATTTTGTTCCAAAATATATAAATTACTTTAACATGTTTTGTAGTCTGAATCTATGTTTTTACGGGTTTTTGGTACCGAAAAATCGATTGACGAGAAAATCTGTGTCCGTCTCACTGTCGCCAGTGCTAGTGCCAAAAACCGTTCAGACGATTTTCTTCAAAACTGGCGTTCCTCGGTCGATCTGAACGAAATAGAGACCCTACGAGTTTGAAATAAATATTTTGATACTTAGGGGGTGCTGTATATCAAGTCTCAACAAAGATTTCAAAATTATTTCAAAACTGGTTGCAAATTATGTTTGTTAAACTTTGCCCTTGTGTACTGTAAATGAAGCTTAAAATAATGGCACTGGTCAAATTTTCGTATAAATCTCTCAATTTTTGAAAATTACAAAAGTTCAACATTTTTTGTCGGCTTTATACAACTACAATATTGAAGAGAGATATTTTTAAACTAAAATCCATTCTTTAAAAACATCTTGAAATATGGTTGTGAGCAATTTTAGAAAATATGTGTCCCCTCACGTTATTTTGGGTCATTTAAAAAATCTCAAAACAAGTCCAAATTTTTGGTTTACATTTTTTCCTGTGCTAGATAAAAGAACGCTAAAAATGGCTCAGGTCTTATGTTATTTGAACTTTCTGAATTTTTGGAAATTGCAAAAGTTATAAATAATGGGAGAAGGTATGTGCGGTTATAGCCCACAAGTTTAAATACTATTTTAAAGGCGATGCTTATAAATTAAATGCGAAACATGAAATAATTAACTACAAACTGAATTTATTGTGTTCTGGTTTTTGTATCACGTTCTTTTAGCACAACCTCGGTTTCGTTTCTCAATATTTTCACATACTATGTTGTAAAATAATAAAGATATAAATTTATAATTGTAGTATTTATTAATAATAATAAAACCGTTATACCTTAGCTGATTTTGCGTAGTCAAGTTCGTGCGGTGCACCATTTCGTGCGGTACATTATTTTGTTTGTTTTACATTGGCCTCTCCCTACAACGTAACTACAAGCATAGCACGGTTTTAGAAGACGATTCGAACCGTAACAAGAAATGAAAACATCTTGGCCAGGAGCGAAAAATGCTTTAGCGATTAGCAAAATATTAGCAAAATCAACGAATAGCATTCAGGAATTTCAAATTTGTTTATATGTTCATTGAGAATGTCTGTGTTTAATATGAGCATTTTATGTTCTTAATAAAGTCAAGGAATCAATTTCGAGTTGATCGGAAATGTGCATTGTAAAATGAGTACGCTGGCCATTTTACGTTAATCGATAATACTGTATATAAATAATTGGCACACTCAATGGCAAATGTCTAGTTAAAATACTCATTTATTTTTTCCATCAAATAGTGATCATATCAAAACGAAATCGGATAAACCGTATGGAAGTCGGCAGGGACCACTAAGTGCAAAGCCTAGAATGCGACGAAGTGCTGAGTAAAGTTTCTATGTGTCCAGGAAAAACGTGAATGAGCAGGCGGATGAGGAGTAGAGAAGGTAAACAGACACAAGTCCTCATGAAACCTGACGGCAAGGAGAGAGGACGAGGAAGGGACGTAACTTGGCGGGGATGGCATATATTGGCGCCACGATGTTAGCTCGAGTGTCATGAATTTAGAAAAGGCTGTGAAAACCGCGCCCAATCGGTATCGACAAAAAGAGGTCATGTCACAAAAAACAACAACCGCGAGAGTGAAGAGCAGTGACAGACGGCAGGGATTATATGAAAATCCGTTCGACAACGGAGTGGGCGAGTAACAACGGGAGCGCGATGGTCGGGGGGGGGGGGAGTGTTATTTGGAGTGAGATGGCGCCAGTCACGAGTTGACGCGTCGGATTTGCTTAGGCGGCGATGACAAGACTGGAAGCTCTACGACAGTTCCCCCAGGCAGCACGGAGCAGGATTCGAAGCGTTCGGAGCGTCGATTTGAGAGATACACGTAGAGTACGATTTATTTAGTCGTGCACTTGACGTAAATCAGCTGTTTCGCTTTATCCAATCGGGAGCTCCGGCATGTCGCAACAGTGACGTCACTATGGGGATGTTGAAGCTCCCGATTGGATGAAACTATGAACAACAGATTTACGTGTGCACGACTAAATAAATCGTACTACGTCAAGTGCACGGTTAAATAAATTCTAGTATAGTTGGTATAGTCTACGTTTCAGAATGAAATAATTATGAGTCGTCATTGCCAACAATATTGTTTATTACAACAGCAGCTTTCGATGGCTTAGCAATCATCATCAGTTTTCTAGTGCAAGGAAAAAACATAAAAACGTGAATAGTTTTTGATTTGACAACAAAATTATAATAAAAAAATTACTAATAATTTACAAATTTTAGAAAATATATTTAACATTTTAAGATCTGAAGGAAAGAAAGCAAGGGGTGTTAAATCATTTAATACTACAAGAAAAGTGAATGAAATTGAATTTGAACATGTAAAATTTTGAAACAAATAACATGAAAATAAGAGCCGTTTCTTACCTGCTGAATGGAAGCCACAAAGTTGGCCTGGGGCCTTTAGACCTGTGGCCGCTGTCTGTCGCCGCTGTCTGTGGCCTGTTTGTTAGGTTACTGCTCCGGCATTCGCCTGGTGTTGATCGGAGGAACCACGGAAAATTACCGATCAGAGATGCTAGCCGCTAGAGTTCTCCTCCAGATAGCGACTGACTTCGGCCAAGCTACTGTCGAAAATCCAGTCACCATCGGCAATTGAACCTAGGACCTCCCGGTCAGAGGGACTGCAGAGACATCAGCTGATACCCTAACCCATCTCTCCCGGTCTTTTCCCTCTTAGGGCCCCTTCCCACGGCGCCACCGCGGCGCGCTTCGCAGCAGCGCGGCGCGTAGCAGAGCATTGGTTTGAATGGAGGCCTTCCCACGTGCAGCGGGTGGCGGCTGCTGCGGCAGCCGACGCCGAACTCCAGCTACGCGAAGCGGAGGAGGGGCCACGCGCCACCGCTAGCAGAACACAGCTTTAAATGGGAGCCTTCCCACTGCGCCGCGGCCGCAGCGTTCTACCTGCTCCGGTCCCTTTGTTCGTCGTCGTCGGAGGGTCGGCGAAACCTACCCCTCCAGACCCCACCCCCTTCCACGGCGGGCGGCGGTGCGGCCGTGGCTCCGGCGGTGGCTGCGTCGGAAGGGCTCTGCTCCTTGAAGGAAGCGCGCCGCGGTCGCGCCGTGGGAAAGCGCCCTTACACACACCGGCTTAGCCGGCTCAGTGCATAATTTGAGGACCCTGACCGAGTTTGAGTCCAGGCGGCGGCAGGATATTTAACACCAACTACTTAGCTGGGTCGAATACGGCCACTGCCTGGTGAATTATAGCGGTCGACTGCTCTGATCGGTAGTTTTCTGTGGTTTCTCTAATCAACACCCTGTGAATGCTGGAGTAATACTATACAAACGAAAGTTAAGCGGAAAAAGTAATAGGTGAAACGTTAAGACAAACTGCTTTTGTTGGACAGGAACACTTTCATTGTGATGGAAAGAAAAAGGGAAAGATAACTGAGTAAATCAATATATACATGACTGAGATCAATGATCAAGAACTACAGGATGAAGAAGCACCATTGGGGGATCTACACAGATATAATAATGATAATCTTAGAGGAAAAACGGTGAGGAGAGAACTGATGAGGAGGCAAGAAGCAGAAAAGAATTATTTAAGTCATGACAAATCTTCTTGTCCTTTACAGATTGTAACAAAAGAAAAAGAACGTTTAGACACGTTTCATAACTATTTCGTAAGTACGTCCATTTTCATAGTGATTTGTAAAGTATTAGGTGTTTTCGGAATTAAGTATTCATCGTAATCGCGGAGGACAATGCAAATAGATAACTAAATGTCAAATGTACCTGATTGTATATCCACTGTAAATCGAGTAATTCATATTCCTCGCACCTGAAAAACTAATTATGAAAAATCAAAACAGTGATAATACTAAATATAGTAACAACTTGCAATTGACAAAACCGTGTAATTCTAATTTTCTATTGAGAAAACATGTTCTCATTCATGACACAACAACGTGTCCAAAGGCCATTGTGCCAAACCACAAGCTCATAAGAGTCATTCAAAATTTGTTTGGAAGCGCAAGTATATTGCACTTTTTATGGGCATTTACGTGCTCGTCGATTAGCCCAGCCCAGAGCGGGCGGCTCATTCGCCGTTCACTTCATAATTCGGATCGCCCTCGGCGGACTGGCCGCGTGCGCGGCGGCGGCCGCAGCTGGCAGGCGGCGCCGCTGTGCACACGGCCGTAATTGAGCTTTAAGCCGCAATATTGAAAACGCGCCCAGGGGACCTCGGCGACACGCGGACCAGAACGTGGCAGCGCGCGCCGTCATCCAGCTGCGGGCGCCCTGTTGGTGTGTCGGTCTCCCACCTTTGCGCTAATGACCTGCTCTCACTCTCTCTCTCTCTCTCTCTCTCTGTCTCTGTCTCTCTCTATCTCTCTCTCTTCGTAGATTACGCGATTCCCGTACATCTCTCTCTTTTGTGTTCCGTCTCTCGATCACCAAGCTGCATCTCTCTTCACACCCCGAACCTCTGTTTCCACCCCGAACCTCTGTTTCCACCCCGAACCTCTGTTTCCACCCCGAACCTCTGTTTCCACCCCGAACCTCTGTTTCCACCCCGAACCTCTGTTTCCACCCCGAACCTCTGTTTCCACCCCGAACCTCTATTTCCACCCCGAACCTCTGTTTCCACCCCGAACCTCTGTTTCCACCCCGAACCTCTGTTTCCACCCCGAACCTCTGTTTCCACCCCGAACCTCTGTTTCCACCCCGAACCTCTGTTTCCACCCCGAACCTCTGTTTCCACTCCGAACCTCTGTTTCCACCCCGAACCTCTGTTTCCACCCCGAACCTCTGTTTCCACCCCGAACCTCTGTTTCCACCCCGAACCTCTGTTTCCACCCCGAACCTCTGTTTCCACCCCGAACCTCTGTTTCCACCCCGAACCTCTGTTTCCACCCCGAACCTCTGTTTCCACCCCGAACCTCTGTTTCCACCCCGAACCTCTGATCCCACCCTGCGCCTCTCGCCTCTCTTCCCACCCGGCGCCTCTCTTCCCACCCTGCGCCTCTCTTCCCACCCTGCGCCTCTCTTCCCACCCTGCGCCTCTCTTCCCACCCTGCGCCTCTCTTCCCACCCTGCGCCTCTCTTCCCACCCTGCGCCTCTCTTCCCACCCTGCGCCTCTCTTCCCACCCTGCGCCTCTCTTCCCACCCTGCACTTCTCTTCCCACCCTGCACTTCTCTTCCCACCTGGCACTTCCCATCCCACCCTGCACCTCTCTTCCCACCCTGCACCTCTCTCCCCTCCCTGGAGAGGCCTCCCCTCCCCGCAACTCTCTCTTCCCCACCCCGCAACTCTCTCTTCCCCACCCCGCAACTCTCTCTTCCCCACCCCGCAACTCTCTCTTCCCCACCCCGCAACTCTCTCTTCCCCACCCCGCAACTCTCTCTTCCCCACCCCGCAACTCTCTCTTCCCCACCCCGCAACTCTCTCTTCCCCACCCCGCAACTCTCTCTTCCCCACCCCGCAACTCTCTCTTCCCCACCCCGCAACTCTCTTCGCACTCCGCACCTCTCTACCCAATAATTGCTTATTTCTACATGACTTTTTGACTGATTAGAGTATGTTTCACTAATAAAGTGCATCACTGGTTTTGTTGTCTATTTAAATGGAATTTTGGAAAAATGTTCAATTCTTCGATTCTAAAACACTATTCTACTGAAAATGGATTTTTTATAAAAGAAAAGGTTTTATAATAAACAGAGGTCATGTTGGATGACTTTTCTCTTTGTTTATTTTCTTTTCTTGATTGCCAATGTAAATGGAAGCATATTCATGCATTCAATACATGGATTACTTTATCCAGTTCTCAATGCTTTGTCTTCTTGTCTGTCTTTAAGCTCAATCCCTTCGTGATAGTATCGGCATCCAATATCCTATAACCTGTCGAACGCCTTCATGGGACGTGTTAATAAATTTTCTTATGGATGCAGCAATTTCCATATTTTTTTTAGAAAATCCATCAAGCACTGCAAGGCAGAGCAAAATGGCTTTTCGGAGGATGCTCGTAATATGCTGGCGTTTATAGGAAGTCCCGTTTCGTCGTGTCTTTGTAGACGCCTCGACTTGAGAAAGCAAATATCCGTTCAATGGACACCATCTTTAGAATAGGGCAAAACTTATCTCGTTTCGAAGTTATACGAGGCACGTCGACTCGTTGAGATGCGCTCCAGTTCGACCTGGCGTGATGGAAGCACAAAAAATCGAAAAGTCGCTCCTCCCGAGTAGTCGTCAGCAGGACGAGTGTATGCAAACAACGTTTTATGAGACGCGAATCTCTTCTCGTCTGCGTTGCCCTGAGGCCTTGTGAAGAGCAAGACGCGCGTCGAATGTAACGAAGTTGCTTCCAATGTGCCTTCTTCCTCCTGTCAACTACTGCCACGCCAGTAGGCGTCAGCATTTTCGCCCTACTTATTTAGCCGTTCTCTCAACTCTTCGAGAATTCATTGCATTTTAGGGACCTTCTCGTCTCTCAGTTTACACTCCACTACGCGCCCCTTTTTTTCCAGTCATCATTGAATTCTTTGACTTCGTTACCGTAGCCGCAACCGTAACCTCTGGATTTCAGAATGTTCTTTCTATCACCGTTATTGTCGCCGTCATCAACATCCTTGCCGAATCTGTCGTTTTCCCACTCCTCCCCGCCATCATTCTTCTTACCGTTCTCGCCATCCTCGTCGTCCTTACTGCCATCGCGGGCTCTTCCACTCTCGCCGTCCTTATTACAGAGGTTTTGCACGTCGACGCTTAAAGATAAGCGGTCCCGGCTATTGTCACGTAACGCCTGGAACACCAAACACGGTCTCTGTAGCAAACATAAGCGTTAATCTGGCTCAGTTCGGTGTACAGAATGGGTTGGCAATTCTGCTTGTTTTGGGTTCTGTTACACAAAGAATGTGGGCAAAAACGTAGTGCGTTTTTCTGCAAAACACATTGTATACCATTGAAGGAAGCGTAGGCTTCCACTCTATATGAGGATCATAACTGATGAGAAAGATTATTGAAATTCTTGTGGTTTCGCAACATAAGGAAGCTCTTTAAAACAAGAATCAATTCAACGTTCCAAATTTTACACACTTTATAATTACAGAACGATTTGGTTCTAAACTTTCGCGCAGAATTGCGTTTTCTACATCGTCCATATGAATATTACCAAATGCACATGCTTCATTTAATTCTTTCGTGGCAGGTAACACATCTAGAGAGTAAAAACAAGTGAACACCTGGCCACTGTGGCAGTCACTTCTGGGTGTGGTTTTCCCGAAAAAAAAAAACAACTAAATAATCGAATTACCAAATAGAAATCAGTATATACAAAATGGAAAAATTGATAAACGAAATCGGAAGGGCAAAACGTATGTGTAACTTAACGTTTCTACCAGATGTCAGCTTCTCATTAGCGTAAGCGTTGTGCAAAAACTATATCTTTGAGCTTCACACAATATTCGACATTTCGCTACTTATAATCATAAATTCATATTAGCCGTTTCAGTGAATGGCAAAATCTCTCCATTATCCCAACAGTTCTCGCATTTTTTCGCCATTTTTGCTTCAAAACAACCTTGCGACACCTCCCCCATATATTTTTACCGGAATGTTAGGTTTTTTCATCGTAGTTCTTTTTCTGATCACACAAAGTTTCTGAAATAGCTCTTTTGTTTGTTTTTTTGGTGCTCGAGAGAACTTCGATCTCATAGACTAACCGAGCAGATAACGTGTCCTCGCCCTCCTAGGCCCATAAATTGCTATTCCTAACTCACAATCGCTAGCCGCTTCCTCCCCTCTTCCAGATCCTCCTTTCCCATATCTCTCCCTCTACCGACAATTTGCTTCTTCACAACTACACCCGCTACGGTCACCAATTTCTGCCGACTTCCGGCAGTGGTATTGCTTGAATGCAGTTGAGAAAGCAGTTCAAGTAGCCCCACTCGCTCTGTGAGAGCGCTACACTACAAACAGGCGGCGGCGGTGGGGAGAGTGGAATCAATGAGATGGAAGTTAGGCAGCTCCACCGAAGAAAGTGTGCATGTGAAATAACTTCGGAGTCAGTGGTGAAAGAGTCTGCGTTATCAGTGGCGGAGAATATGTTGGCCATACGGCGATGACAGTGAAAGCAACTAAACAGGTGAATAACATAGGACGTCCGATGGCATACCTCTACTGTTATTTGCGACACATTATTCACATTAAATACATTCTTTTCGTACTGCAAAGTGAACATTGTATTTCAGAAGTAAATTCATTCTCTATTGACTGAGTCAATGATTAAGATATGAATATTCCACTCTTTCAAGATGATGAACAAATAGAATTTAAAAATTACTAAGCCTTCATTAGTCAAAATCAATTTTCAATCAGGATCTACATATGGAGAGGGAAGTGATCGTCTCTAAATCGAATGCAGGAGAAACGAAATGAATTGCAAATTCCAATGTAACATTTCAAGAAAATAGCTTTATTTATTTTTATCGAAATATACCACCCACCCGTTGAGCCCCTTCCTTTAAGCCGCTGCTATCTACAAATTCAGTTGGCCTGCGGAAACGCGAGAGTTCGTTGACAATGGGGGAGGTGAAGGGCTGCGGGGAAAGGAACGGGCGGACAGGGCCTTTACGGAAGCGAAGATGCATCGGGCGCGCGCAGGGAGCTCGTAAAGTGCGGTGAGCGAAGCCGCCTCGTCCTCGCGCAACCCTGGCACCGCCCCCTCCTCCAATCCTCTGGGATGCCCCAGCCAAGCCACTGCCATCGCCGTCGCCCTCGACACCGTCTCCTCTGCCCGGCGCCAATATCGCTTCCACCAGACCTGTTGTCGCCGTCAGTATCCGTCTCCATATTGTATTTTCTGCTGACCCTGTTATCCAAATCTGCTCTGCTCGTACCCGGATACGCTATGCCCCCGCACCAGCCTTCGCCTCTGCCATTGTTCGTCACCAACACCATAACCGTCACCAACACTGTAACCATCACCGACCCCGTCACCGACCCCGTCACCGACCCCGTCACCGACCCCGTCACCGACCCCGTCACCGACCCCGTCACCGACCCCGTCACCGACCCCGTCACCGACCCCGTCACCGACCCCGTCACCGACCCCGTCACCGACCCCGTCACCGACCCCGTCACCGACCCCGTCACCGACCCCGTCACCGACCCCGTCACCGACCCCGTCACCGACCCCGTCACCGACCCCGTCACCGACCCCGTCACCGACCCCGTCACCGACCCCGTCACCGACCCCGTCACCGACCCCGTCACCGACACGACCCCGTCACCGACACGACCCCGTCACCGACACGACCCCGTCACCGACACGACCCCGTCACCGACACGACCCCGTCACCGACACGACCCCGTCACCGACACGACCCCGTCACCGACACGACCCCGTCACCGACACGACCCCGTCACCGACACGACCCCGTCACCGACACGACCCCGTCACCGACACGACCCCGTCACCGACACGACCCCGTCACCGACACGACCCCGTCACCGACACGACCCCGTCACCGACACGACCCCGTCACCGACACGACCCCGTCACCGACACGACCCCGTCACCGACACGACCCCGTCACCGACACGACCCCGTCACCGACACGACCCCGTCACCGACACGACCCCGTCACCGACACGACCCCGTCACCGACACGACCCCGTCACCGACACGACCCCGTCACCGACACGACCCCGTCACCGACACGACCCCGTCACCGACACGACCCCGTCACCGACACGACCCCGTCACCGACACGACCCCGTCACCGACACGACTCCGTCACCGACACGACTCCGTCACCGACACGACTCCGTCACCGACACGACCACGTCACCGACGTCCTAACCCTCACCACATCTCACACCGCCTCACTGGGATGCAGTGGCCCTGTCGGGGTTAAATCAGGTTTACGAGTCCACAGCTGCCTCTGCTTCACACGCTTCCTCACTCTTCGCCTTGTGAGCTCGCTCGTCGCTATTTCGTGGCTGAGATTTGTATGCGCAATTCAGGGATCTGTGTGAATGGAATATTTTACCTGGTTCGGAGTTAGGTTCGAGGTTTTTAATGGTGTTCCCCAGGAATCGTTTCTAAATCAATGAAACTTTAGTAATTGATCTCCAAAATCGTCATGTCTGTATAAGCTTCAACTTCTGCCTGCGGATATAATTAAACAGTACTCTTTTATACCAATCTCTATTTTATATTTACATTTAATAAACAATACTCAATATCAATCTTTATTTAATGATAATAGTGTTTCGCCATACTTCTAGTTCTTACTCACCGGAATGGATGTAATTGAATACCTTTGTGTGTTCTTCCTTCTAACACTAAATTTCGCGTCGTAACACTAAATCTCGTGTTTTAGGTTTGAGAACGATGTGAAATTTCATTTTGAGATTTTTACCCTATGTAGAGAGTCAGAAGAGATATTGAAGAAACATTTTCAGACGACTTAGAATTCAATATTTCGTATTTAACAGATACGGAAGTTTTAAGGGATGTTTTAGATAAATACAAATAGAATATTTGGTATACGAAACTCTATTGGCAAGATATAAATTTTTCACTGACATTGAAATTGCAATAGGGTAAGAATTTTACAATGTAATTGTTATTACAAAGTATTAAATTGAACTTACAGTATAGCGTGCTCTGTCACCCATGCTGTACAGGCCTCAGCAGAGGAGCCACAGTGGCGTCCTATATCGACCCGTCACACTTATCCTGTTCATTGTTTCCTATCACACCACATTCTCCTTCCTTCGCAACTGGCAGCCCTTTCTTGGATGTGGTATTTCTTCCACTTACTTGTACCTCATCCCTCTCTCTGTTGTCTGCGCTATTGGCTGCTCTAGGCCCCTTGTGTTTCGTCCTACACCAACGAGAGCTAGGGTCCTCCTGTACGAAGGCTGAGGCGATGTGCCTTTACCTCATCTCTCGGAAAGAACTACACATGCAAAATTGCTCAGCAAAGCCTCGTATTATGGCGAACATAATATACGACGACTCTGGGTAAGGAAAATAACTATGAGAATTGGAACTTGGAATATTCAAGGGCTATCAACCAAAGAGATAGAAGTATTCAAAGAAACTGACGAATATTGTAGCATTTTTATAATCAAAGAAAAAAAGGTAAAGGTTCAGAAGTGGGGATATATACATATTTGTTCAAGGATGAGAGAGGCCATAGTGATGTATCATTAGGGTATGTATTGTATCAGTGGTGTATGTAATAGAAAAACAAGTTGAAAGAGGAAGGAATATCCATTTCATATTTGTTGGCCTGCAAACGGCATACGATACAGTGTCATTGAATAAGTTATGGTCAAGCATGAAGAAAGTGGTATCGAGCCAGCATATATCAATGCTATCAATGCTTTATACAGTGATAATAACAGCTCTGTTAAAACAGGTAAACGACTCTACCCAGAATTTCAAGTGAGCCAGAGGTTAACACGAGGCTTATTGGTATTGTTGTGAGTTGTCGTTGGCATTTACAATGAAATAATTATATGAGTCGTCATTGCGAACAATATTGTTTATTACAATACTAACTTTCGATGGCTTAGCCATCATCGTCAGTTTTCTGGTGTATGGAAGCCCGTAGGCGGGTAGTCGTTTTGTAGCTTCCATACAACAGAAAACTGATGATGGCTAATCCATCGAAAACTGCTATTGTAATAAACAATATTGTTGGCAATGACGACTCCTATAATTATTTAATTATGATGAGACTGCTCATTAGCCTCACTCTTACTTAAATTTTTTCTTGAAGAAGCGCTAAAAAATTGTAAAAGGAAGTGTGGCGGAATGGGATTGTCAATAGAAAATGATGTACAATCTGCTGTTTGCCGATGGTTAAGTGGGTAGAGCTGAAGACGAAGATGATGCGTGTTATATGTTTTGTAAATTACAAGAGAAGTATGAAAGATGGGGTTTCACTATAAACCTTAAAAAAGGAGTACATGGTAGCAGAATGTAGAGAATATCAGGTTCTGGACGTCGCTACAGGGAAAATTAAATGAAGTTAAACTTTCAAGTACCTCGAAGTTTTTCTCTTCTTGCAGGGAAGTAGCTCTGATGATATGTCCGACTAGATAGAACAGGGAAAGAGTGTGATCAGAAAATTAAACTCTATTCTCTGGAGCAATAATATCACAAAACGGAACAAGGCCCATATCTTTAAGACCATCGTAGAGAGCAGAAGTACCTACGAAGCTGAAACATGGACATTAAACAAAAGGGTTCAATATAGGTCGATGGCCCTTGAAATGGAATACTGGGGAAGGTGCTACCGGATGTCCAGGTTGGATCGTATTAGACATGAAACAATAAGGGAAGTAGCTCTGATGATATGTCCGACTAGATAGAACAGGGAAAGAGAGTGATATAATTGATATTTCTGAAGAAACATAATGGTACCTAATATCAATACAAAAGCCAAATGGGATTACGTCTTGGCTCTACCCAACAGACGTAGAGACGTTGTGGGCCGTGAGAGCTTTGTTTCCTCCACACGAAGCAAAGAATTATATATAACGCCTGGTATCTGTAACAGTTGATTTTAGAGAAGATATCATTTTGAATTATAAGATTGTTTGACATTGATGCTTTAATGTATATTTCAAGTTTTGTTTATCTCGTCGTTGCCATGAGGTCGATTTAAAGGTCAATAAAAGTATACTTCTTGGTTCGTACTGGGTTAATATGAAATCTACCAGTATACTTTGTTATAATGTGGTTGTGAAGCTGTAACCCCGAGTATTTTGATTACTTAATAGCATTTTTAGCATATACTTTCATTAAAACCTCCTGAAATTTTCAAAATTGCAAAAGTTAATATATTATTTTTGAATCTGTCACTACTATAATTTGAACCTTCAGAACTAATATCAATATTATTAAATTTGGGCGTATGAATAGTGACAATTTCCCAAATCGTTATTAAATATTTAAAATAATTAGAAACTACCGTAGTATTCATGATGGAAGTGTACGGACCATGAAATGTACATTTAAAATACGATTGGCAGTATCCTAAACAATCTTTCCTTAGGGAATGAAACGTTTTGGTATGCCCCTCATTCCCACTAGTTTTATATTGGTCGGTTACGATCCCGTAATTCAATTTACAATGTCATTAAGAAAGTAACTCAATTCTAATATTCTCGAAAGATGGTTTTGAATGAGAAAACATTTGTTCCATGTCATGAATTTAAAAAGAATTGTAATCCAATATTCGAGGAAATTAAATGAATATTGATGTACAAAAATTTAGAGAGCGTATTCTCTTTTTCTCAAAGTACCGCATCGATCAGTTATAAATTACTGAGTTCTCCATTGCGCGAATAAAATATTGGACGGTTGTTTTTGAAATGAAATGTATTGGGATATTAATTGTTGCAGGCTGTTCTAATTTGAAATATTTTCTGGTGCGAAAAAAATCTAATCATTTATTTCAATCGATTTTAATCAACTCTTTCATTCTATTATCAAGATTGCTTCATTATTTTCTGAGCAGCATCTGCTATTTTATATCTATGAATTGCGTGCTATTCTGATGAATAGGTGAAATGTTGAATATCGACACCGTCAAATAGCTACGGAACGAACATCTCCAGTGACGGGAGTGGCAGTGCGCTGTTTGATGGGGCGCGACCAACTAATCCAACGCATAGCCCTCCATAGCTCGCGTAACACCACTCCGCAATCGAGAGCATCATCGATACGTGACGGACGGCGCGTGGTGCAGGGTGTACCGTTCTAGCCCGCAGCTCCTCGGGTTTCAACTGTTCGCTCACACGCGCGGGAGGGGGTTTGGTGATTATGAACGCCAGGTGTCGAAGTGTGAGAACATAGTAATTGTAGATTGACAAGTAGCCGACGAGCAAATGACGTACGAGGTGATTTCGTGTGGATGCGGTTTCGGGTGGGAGTGGTAAATTCATCGATGTACGGTCGAATCGAAGGCAGGTTTACATTTTCTATATTAATAATTTCCATAAATTGAAAAAAACCTCTATGCAGTCTCGAGTCTTTTAAGAGTAAAAACTACTAAAATTTTAGTTACTTTCCCAGGAATTCGGGAAAAATTCAAAAACAAAGACACGGTTTGATAGTGACTGAAAAATACAAAAATTGGATTTTTTATTCTCGTGGTGCGCGTACCGACTGAATTCTCATAATCTGTGCGTCATTAATAATTGCTATTCACGTTTTCCGATATACAACAGCAACTTGTAAAATCTATTACAATGTATGTTGTTGCAGTATTCTTGGAGACTACTTTTGTTAAAATATGTAATTAATTGCAGTATTTTATTTGTTGATATTGAGCAGTGTGCTTATCGCCTCTGGAAAACCATTTTGTGTCGTTTTGTTCAGCAGCTTATTTGCTGCTGCAGCTCACTGTTATACTACACTTGTAAGATAATGGTAGAGAAGAACAAATATAAGGGGAAAAATGTAATAAGAAACATGAATGTGTGTCTTGAAAATGCAATGAGTACATAAGTGTTTATGCGAGCACTGCAAGCGCTTCCCCATGTAAGGTGACGACCCGAGTGTACCAGAATGCCCTGTCCGCACGCAGCCGAGGACGGACGGGAAGGTGAGACGAAGAGAGAAAGTGACATGTGACGTGGTTGTCAGGGAAGGCGATGACGTCGGAGAAATGATGTCGCGTCAGCGCAGGCGCGGAGGACCGTAACGCCACCAGGAAGCGGCGAGAACACCGAGCGGTCCCTCAATTTACCAAATTTGCTGTAGCTGAAACCCCAGCAGGGCGGGCCGGCGATGTCGGCTCGCGGCAACTATCTCAAATACATGCATCTCCATACATTTCCATGCATTTAACGGCGGCGGGGGTGGGGGTGGCGGCGGGGGCGGCGGCGGTGGAGGGGGCGGCGGCATGGGTGGCGGCGGGGACGGCAGCGGGGGCGGCGGCGGGATGATGGCGGAGGCGGCGGCGGGGGCGGCGGTATGAGGAGGCGGGATGCGGCGTCGGGGGCGGCGTCGGGGGCGGCGTCGGGGGCGGCGGGGACGGCGGCGGGGAGCGGTGGCGGCGGCGGGGAGCGGTGACGGCGGCGGGGTGGTGGCGGCGGGGTGATGGGGGCGGCGTCGGGGGCGGCGTCGGGGGCGGCGTCGGCGGCGGCGTTGGGGGCGGCGTCGGGGGCGGCGTCGGGGGCGGCGTCGGGGGCGGCGGCGGTGGCGGAGGGGGCGGCGAGGAGCAGTGGCGGAGGGGGCGGCGTCGTGGGGCGGCGGCGGCCGTGGGTTAGGCGGGGGCGGAGGCGGGGGCGGCCGCTCCGTGCTGTGCAGGTGGCGAGGGCGCGTGGCTCGGCGTCGACGCCCGCTGCGGTCTGGGATCGTCGTTTACGCGTCTCCCGGGGCTCTTCGGACGAGCAGTCGCTCCCTCAGGTGTGCTCGGTCATACGCGCCTCCGACGGGTGGGAGGAGCGCAGGTCACCGCCATGCGGTTCGTCCGTTTAGTTTTGATCACTGTTGTATTCTCGGTTTTGTTTCTTTGATGCTGTTTGAGGCCAAGAGTAATGTGAATTGCAGATAATCTGCGTTTGCAAAGAAGAACATACATTTATATATGGAATATTTAAAAAAAAAGTGTTACCATTTTCATAACAATGTTCTCAAACTATTTATGGGTGTCGATGTGTAGTAATTCTCCATTAAGCTAGTCAGTCATCGTCAATAGTGGTCAGCCTTTTATCCCTTCTGCTAGGGGCTCGGCTCTGTTTGAAACTCGGAGTTTCCAAAGAGTCACCCATCCAAGATTCAGCGGGGTCTCGATTAGCTTACCTCTGTGTTTTCACGGAGCGTAGTTAGCCAATTCGGCTACCGTCGAATTACTCAAGAGGTCATCGTTCATCTACTTTTAGTCCACCGTTACGCAAGAATATTAGGATTTAAGACAGCAGGGTGCACAAAATAAATGCAGTACAGTGGAGTGCAGTGCACGTTTACTGAACTTTGTTTACTGAGTAAGGAAATAATAAAACTTAGGACATGTAATTAATAGTTTATGCAACGTTAAGCTTTATTGCATGAGTACACGTTTTGAAAACGAGCAACTTTAGAAGCGAGTTTTCAAATTTGTACGAATTAATAAAGCAACATTATAAACGAGTTGCGTACTATATTTTTTGTATAACAGTATTATACATTTATAAGACAATCAAACTTAATTTTGCGAAACAACTTCCCTGTGACGACTCGGGTATTTGACATCGTGCGAGTAAACGGTGGTCGGCTGTTCCGTTTAGATCTACCTCCCCCCGATTCTCTCGCTACGATTGGCTGAATGTATGATGATGCAATCATTTGTGCCGCAATATCTAATAGTCATTATTTGTGCCGTAAAATGCCCGATTATGAACGATTTCTTGCAACAGATAAGGTTCTTTTATAATGCTGGAATACAAAAAACAATTTTTCAAGTCCGGTTGATGCCGAAATCATTTATATTAATAATGTTTTTCGAATACCTTTCAAAATGATTTTTCCGAACACCAAGTTTGCACTTATGTCGAGTTGTAATTTGTACATTTTTCTGAGTTAGTTTGAAACACCTTGGAACACAGCGAGACATGCAACATATTTTCACGGCGGTTAAATTCATCAACATTAAATACGTTATAACTTATCCCCTCAGCAAAGCTCCAATTAAATATGAGAACTTGTTCAAAGAACAACGGTTGCTTTTATCTCTAAATGTTTTAAATGCAAACAGAATTAAATTATACTGCGATGATTATCATTTTTACTATTTCTTCATACAATGCGTCAGTTATGAGTTTGTAATTATGCGCGACCAGGAATAATGCAGTTTATCTTAGCTCATAAAAGTCAGGAAATTAAACTACGGTCTTCTTCTCTACTTTATGATTTTTATGTGCTGGAAGATAAGATAACAACAAAAATTTTAACATAATAAGACAGATGAAAACAAATATTCTGAAATGAAGTTGCTCATTCTGTTCTTGCTTACTATATCTCACAGCGCATATAATATGGATGTGGTAAGATTAATACGTTACCTGCAAATTATGTTTTCTTTAAACGACTACAATATTATTGATTGACAACTTGATTCTGTCGCTGCGACTTTGACATTAGTATTTAGGTGCATTTTTAAACACATCCTTCATATTTTTAAAGTCAAAGTGCAATTCACCACAGCTGCGTGAAAATCTCTTTCTTTAGAGACCTCATTTATAAAGATCGGTTACGTGTGAGAACCGCAAAATGTATGTTTACAACTGAGATAATATAGGAGACGATTATGATTAATGTAAACTTACTTTTACGATATTCAGATAAATTTTTTACACGATGATAAGACACTACATATAAAAACAGCCAAGGGCAACATGCTATAAAGAAACAGGCTAAACATTTTAAAGTTTATCCCCAAGCAACCCAGCAAGTCAATTTAACAATTTCTATCCAAACATTAAAATGAGCTTCCAACCACCTCTGTATTTGACCTGAGCTCTCAAACCTTCAAAACCAGTACTAAAATTAAGGCACTCTGCTTTTCATATATTACGTTATTTGGAGGTTTCCCTTAGCCTACTGTGTCACAACTTAATTCAGCTTCACGTGGGGAAACAATTCGTACCTTAGCCGTTATTCCAAACCACAAATCTGGTGCTGTCTGGATATAGTCCCATTACAAGTCAGATTACTGATAAGATGATTGTTGAAAATTAAAATACTTTATATATAATAACAAATAACTAAAAATACATTTAAACGTCCGTAACTTGACGATAACATTATCCCAAATATTATAAAATCGAAGTATTGATTACTTCACATTTTTCCTTTGCTTCATCCTTATTGATGATGCATAACTTCATGCAATGAAAATAATTTAAAAAGAAATACTTGGAAGAGGGCGTTGTTTTCATAAACACGTAAACAAAAATATGTAAACATTCACGTCAATATCCATTTACGGGTTTTATTCATTAACACCACTCTGCTCTGGCAGCTGAAACACTCGTTTGTGCTTGCGCTGCATTTACGACCGCGTTCGCTTCTGAATGGACGCAGAGACGTTAACTGCAGGCAAGCGGCGCATCTTGCGCTAACGTCGTGCCGTTCTTCCGCGTGAGTGCTGAACCAAAACGAGTTAAGCCGCGCAGACGACACGACACGACGCAACGCGAGGTGAAGCGAAGAAGCGCGCTGCCTCTGCGCGCAACGCACCCGGAGTCTTCCTTTCGCCGCCGGCCGCGTTCCGCCCCGCACGCGCCGCCCCCGCTCGCGTTGCCAGGCGGGAGCCCTAGGAGGCGGGCCAAAATGGGCCGAGGGCTAATCTGGGAGAATCAGATTTCCTTCTTCTCATTCTTCTTCTCCTCGTTCTTCTTCTCATTCTTCTTCTCCTCGTTCTTCTTCTCATTCTTCTCATTCTTCTTCTCCTCGTTCTTCTTCTCATTCTTCTCGTTCTTCTCCTCGTTCTTCTTCTCATTCTTTTCGTTCTTCTTCTACTCGTTCTTCTTCTTCTACTCGTTCTTCTTCTTCTACTCGTTCTTCTTCTTCTACTCGTTCTTCTTCTTCTACTCGTTCTTCTTCTTCTACTCGTTCTTCTTCTTCTACTCGTTCATCTTCTTCTACTCGTTCTTCTTCTTCTACTCGTTCTTCTTCTTCTACTCGTTCTTCTTCTTCTACTCGTTCTTCTTCTTCTACTCGTTCTTCTTCTTCTACTCGTTCTTCTTCTTCTACTCGTTCTTCTTCTTCTACTCGTTCTTCTTCTTCTACTCGTTCTTCTTCTTCTACTCGTTCTTCTTCTTCTCCTCGTTCTTCTCGTTCTTCTTCTCATTCTTCTCGTTCTTCTCCTCGTTCTTCTTCTCATTCTTCTCGTTCTTCTCCTCGTTCTTCTTCTCATTCTTCTCGTTCTTCTTCTTCTTCTACTCGTTCTTCTTCTTCTACTCGTTCTTCTTCTTCTCCTCGTTCTTCTCGTTCTTCTTCTCATTCTTCTCGTTCTTCTCCTCGTTCTTCTCGTTCTTCTCCTCGTTCTTCTTCTCATTCTTCTCGTTCTTCTTCTTCTACTCGTTCTTCTTCTTCTACTCGTTCTTCTTCTTCTACTCGTTCTTCTTCTTCTACTCGTTCTTCTTCTTCTACTCGTTCTTCTTCTTCTACTCGTTCTTCTTCTTCTACTCGTTCTTCTTCTTCTACTCGTTCTTCTTCTTCTACTCGTTCTTCTTCTTCTACTCGTTCTTCTTCTTCTACTCGTTCTTCTTCTTCTACTCGTTCTTCTTCTTCTACTCGTTCTTCTTCTTCTACTCGTTCTTCTTCTTCTACTCGTTCTTCTTCTTCTACTCGTTCTTCTTCTTCTACTCGTTCTTCTTCTTCTTCTACTCGTTCTTCTTCTTCTTCTACTCGTTCTTCTTCTTCTTCTACTCGTTCTTTTTCTTCTTCTCCTCGTTCTTCTTCTCATTCTTCTCGTTCTTCTCCTCGTTCTTCTTCTCATTCTTCTCGTTCTTCTCCTCGTTCTTCTTCTCATTCTTCTCGTTCTTCTCCTCGTTCTTCTTCTCATTCTTCTCGTTCTTCTCCTCGTTCTTCTTCTCATTCTTCTCGTTCTTCTCCTCGTTCTTCTTCTCATTCTTCTCGTTTTCTCCTCGTTCTTCTTCTCATTCTTCTCGTTCTTCTCCTCGTTCTTCTTCTCATTCTTCTCGTTCTTCTTCTTGTACTCGTTCTTCTTCTTCTACTCGTTCTTCTTCTTCTACTCGTTCTTCTTCTTCTACTCGTTCTTCTTCTTCTCCTCGTTCTTCTCGTTCTTCTTCTCATTCTTCTCGTTCTTCTCCTCGTTCTTCTTCTCATTCTTCTCGTTCTTCTCCTCGTTCTTCTTCTCATTCTTCTCGTTCTTCTTCTTCTACTCGTTCTTCTTCTTCTACTGGTTCTTCTTCTTCTACTGGTTCTTCTTCTTCTACTCGTTCTTCTTCTTCTACTCGTTCTTCTTCTTCTACTCGTTCTTCTTCTTCTACTCGTTCTTCTTCTTCTTCTACTCGTTCTTCTTCTTCTACTCGTTCTTCTTCTTCTTCTACTCGTTCTTCTTCTTCTTCTACTCGTTCTTCTTCTTCTTCTACTCGTTCTTCTTCTTCTTCTACTCGTTCTTCTTCTTCTTCTCCTCGTTCTTCTTCTCATTCTTCTCGTTCTTCTCCTCGTTCTTCTTCTCATTCTTCTCGTTCTTCTCCTCGTTCTTCTTCTCATTCTTCTCGTTCTTCTTCTTCTACTCGTTCTTCTTCTTCTACTCGTTCTTCTTCTTCTACTCGTTCTTCTTCTTCTACTCGTTCTTCTTCTTCTACTCGTTCTTCTTCTTCTACTCGTTCTTCTTCTTCTACTCGTTCTTCTTCTTCTACTCGTTCTTCTTCTTCTACTCGTTCTTCTTCTTCTACTCGTTCTTCTTCTTCTTCTACTCGTTCTTCTTCTTCTTCTTCTTCTACTCGTTCTTCTTCTTCTTCTTCTACTCGTTCTTCTTCTTCTTCTTCTTCTTCTACTCGTTCTTCTTCTTCTTCTTCTTCTTCTTCTTCTACTCGTTCTTCTTCTTCTTCTTCTACTCGTTCTTCTTCTTCTTCTTCTACTCGTTCTTCTTCTTCTTCTTCTACTCGTTCTTCTTCTTCTTCTTCTTCTACTCGTTCTTCGTCTTCTTGTTCTACTCGTTCTTCTTCTTCTTGTTCTACTCGTTCTTCTTCTTCTTGTTCTACTCGTTCTTCTTCTTCTTGTTCTACTCGTTCTTCTTCTTCTTCTACTCGTTCTTCTTCTTCTTCTTCTACTCGTTCTTCTTCTTCTTCTACTCGTTCTTCTTCTTCTTCTACTCGTTCTTCTTCTTCTTCTACTCGTTCTTCTTCTTCTTCTACTCGTTCTTCTTCTTCTTCTACTCGTTCTTCTTCTTCTTCTACTCGTTCTTCTTCTTCTTCTTCTTCTTCTCGTTCTTCGTCTTCTTCTTCTACTCGTTCTTCGTCTTCTTCTTCTACTCGTTCTTCGTCTTCTTCTTCTACTCGTTCTTCGTCTTCTTCTTCTACTCGTTCTTCGTCTTCTTCTTCTACTCGTTCTTCGTCTTCTTCTTCTACTCGTTCTTCGTCTTCTTTTTCTACTCGTTCTTCGTCTTCTTCTTCTACTCGTTCTTCGTCTTCTTCTTCTACTCGTTCTTCGTCTTCTTCTTCTACTCGTTCTTCGTCTTCTTCTTCTCGTTCTTCGTCTTCTTCTTCTCGTTCTTCATCTTCTTCTTCTTCTTCTTCTCGTTCTTCGTCTTCTTCTTCTTCTTCTTCTTCTTCTCGTTCTTCGCCTTCTTCTTCTTTTCGTTCTTCGTCTTCTTCTTCGTCTTCTTCTTCTCGTTCTTCGTCTTCTTCTTCTTCTCGTTATTCGTCTTCTTCGTCTTCTCGTTCTTCGTCTTCTTGTTCTTCGTCTTCTTCTTCTTCTCCTTCTTCTCGTTCTTCGTCTTCTTCTTCTTCTCCTTCTTCTCGTTCTTCGTCTTCTCGGTCTTCTTCTTCTTCTCCTTCTTCTCGTTCTTCTTCTTCTCGTTCTTCGTCTTCTCGTTCTTCGTCTTCTCGTTCTTCGTCTTCTCGTTCTTCGTCTTCTCGTTCTTCGTCTTCTCGTTCTTCGTCTTCTCGTTCTTCGTCTTCTCGTTCTTCGTCTTCTTCTTCTTCTCGTTCTTCTTCTTCTTCTTCACATTTTTCTCCTCATTAATATAATTAATAATATTATATTATTGTTACTATTATTCTCATTCTTCTTCCTTTAAATTCGTAACGTCTTCGTGTTTGGGTATTGCCACTAGTCCTGTAATAGATCTGTTCTACCTTCGTATGTATATTGTTAAATATGTGGCGATAGCCCCTGCTAGTATCCAACGCCAGGTTACTTGTTCCCATCCTGGATCCGTTCCAAATCGTACCTACTAATAAAATTACAGCAATTTCGCTTCATGTCGGTGGTGAACCAGTGCATCAATTTCCAAGTTACAGGGCATTAGAAATAAACTTATCCCTTATTTTTATTAATACCATTTTTTGGCTAATGAAACAAAATAGACTAGCGGATTTTCTATGATAGTTTGCTCTTATCATCTGAGCCAAGCGAAAGTATATCATCAAATACTTTTGTAAATAATTGAATAATATATTTAACTTGTGACGACACTACCTTGACAGTTCGGATGTTTGCAACTGTTTGTCAGAATAACTGTTCTAATATTTAGACTAAAGATGTAAGCAATCCATTTTCAATCCTACAATACGTAATGCAAAAACTTTTAAAAAGTGATATTTATAGAAGACGGCATTTAACGTTTTGATTTCATCTGTGGAATAATATGCGTAATTATTTTATTTAATTTTTTAAGTCCACTTTACGGTCACGTAAATCTAATAGTTTTTGCAGAGATATTTAGTAAGACTATACCGCGAATAACATTACGTCCAACAGATTTCCAAAATGCGCCAAGTATTGAAAATAACTGAAAGATATGTCAAAGTCAAAAAGGTTGTGTTATAGTACATACACGGTTTATTGAACATACACATAGCCATCGACTTATACCGCTTGCTAAGATAGATAAGTCACAGTTTATGATTGGCCAGTAAGGAGAAGCGGTAAGAAAAATCGGATTGATAGAGCGATAAATTTTTTGAGATACACCGCGCTGATTGGGACATTTTGTATGTATAATTAAAATCTTTTAGTTTTTATTTTACGAGTGTAATATTAATTGATTCACAATAGTAGGCATTTTTACTCTAACAGTTTGAAAAAATATGCTTCAATTTTCTCGTATGATATGACATGTTGGAACAGGTTGGAGTAGAGATACGTTAAGCAACTCGTTTCATGCGATAGATCCAGGATCTTTTGTGACTTGTGAGAGATGTATATGATATATCTAAATGTCTTAGATTTAAATCGCAGTAGTTAAACTTAGGTGATAGGCTGACTTTGATGAATGAAACAGCTGCTGGCTTATTTGTGGACTCCTTCACTCATGCATCACGATGAGAGGCAATGTCGATTTATTCTGAGCCGCGAGATATTCTTAGCCGAGACATAAATTCATATTTTCAGACGTATTACAAAATATAGTAACATTCATTGAAATAGTTATGGATTATGATTTTGTTTAACAAAACAACGAAAAAGTAAGTGAATCAGACAAAGACGATGTGTTTTATAATGACTTTCAAGATGACGAAAAGAATGTTTCGCGAAGCAAGTGTGAAAAAAGTGTCAAATCTCCAAAGGTGTCGGTTTTGTAAAATCCCGAGAGGCGCTTGGCTATGCGAGTGACGCCGCATCCTACGTTTTAGCCGTCATGCTGCGACCTTCCTCAGGGCGTGTTTTTTTGTTTGTTTGTTTTTTGAACGCAGAACGGATTTAGTGTTTATTGATTAATATTAGTTACAATAAAAAAGGTTGATGTGCAGCAGAGCACAGCTTCTCTAATTAATATTGAAAAAAGTGTGTTCATTATTGTGGCTTCAATATTCTGAAAAAAATGTCAGCACATTCGGAGCAGCAGGTTGCCTCGTGCGTTTGTGTATATAACTTAATGTAATTAAAATTTTGTAACGAAAAATTCGACGTTACATCTTATAATACGCGTGTCTCTGTAATTTTCATTAGAGAGGTGTTATATATTGCATTATTTGTGTTAAGTAAGCGTTCAGAAAAAAATAATTTTGGCTATACTTGTAACTTTTTTGCGTACTCTTCTCTCTTTAAATAACTCGCTGCTTGATTTGAGTAGTACGATTGGGGTCAGTACTCAAGTATAAATTTTGAAATATGGCAATAGGTAGAGATACTAGACACATTTCGAAATTTCACCGATAGTTTAAAATGGTTCAGTCTTTTTATTACGTTTGTTTTTGTACCTGCTGTACACAATACATCCTCCTAACATGTAATGCGCGTCGTAAAAGTATGTGATGTTCAACCAAGACGTTTATTTTAATGGGTTTTTGTTTACTCTCTATTGAATCCTCTCTTCGCAAGAACAGAGTGTCAAATATTTATGCTTCCATTACGGGGTTGTTCCTTCTGTTGAATTTGTTCCTTCTGTTCTCTATTGACAAAATTCATGTCCGAATTGAAATTGGGTATTTCCTTGCATCTCCAGAAACTATTTAACCATTCTATTAGATACATAACATTTACTTTTACATTTCTGTAAATTCAGTCAATCGCAATTTGGGGAACTTACGGTAGGAAATTATTGTATTCAGTTAACTACATCCATTAATGCTGTATGGTTTGCTACGTGGCGGATTTGTACGATTCTAAAAAAAATTACATGTTATAAAATAATGTCACAAAGCATGAGGGCATCAATTACTGAATGTATTTTATAGAATCAAATTTTTGAATTAATGCTGTAACCCAACGGTTGCAAAAATGTTCAGATTTATCTTTACATGACAAAATATTTGCTATGAACAGAGGCTAGAAAACCTGAAACCCCGAATTCCTTTGGGTCATGCAATGTTGTTAGTGCGTGCCTTATAGCAACAAAGACACCCTAATGATAATTTTAATTATACGAGAAAGCAAATTATGATACGATTGGAGCCGTTTTATATAGTCAAACGTAGCAGCAACAAGAAATTAACCCAACATAACAGGTATTTTAAGAAAAAGAGGAAGCCTTTTGCTGTAGTATGCAATAATGGATGAGTAAAACACTACTTAAGTCATAAAATAGAATAAAAATGTACTTAAGTGATAATTTACGTTCAGTTACTTCGAACTTCACTTGATATATTATGAGCAACAAGAGTAATAAAATATGTTCCATTTTGCATTGTATGCGGAGAATTGTTAAATCTGACTCGAGCATTCGTATAAGATAGTTTCAAAAACATAAGTTAACTACATATTTCAGTATCGTTAGAAAGGGTTTAAAGTTCTGGTATCCATTAGGCAGACGAAAACCGTTTTACGCCACAGGTTTGCCACCGCCTTACGGCAGATTGTTTCCCCTCAGGTGGAAAGGGCTCCCTCCTGGCGGCGTGGCGCTTCAATCCCTGATGACCCTCTTCTCGCAACCTCTCGATTCCGCCCAGATACACTAGCCTCGCCCACTCACCTCCACGACCTCCCCGAACGGTTAATTGGCTTGAGCGGGTGGAGAGGTCGTGGAGGGAAAGAAACTTGGAGGAGTGGGACAGTGGCGAAACACGAAATTGGATGGGAAGTGATACGTCGGAATGAGCCAAAAAAATTGGTGAACGGAAAGTGGAGAAGAGAGAAACAAACCGAGAGGTAATCAGAGAGATTGAAAAACAAAGAGAGTGAGAGAGAGAGTTTGAAAAACAAAGTGAGTGAGAGGGAGAGAGAGAGAGAGAGAGAGAGTTTGAAAAACAAAGAGAGTGAAAAATGGAGGGAGGGAAAAGAGAGGAAGGTTAATGGCATAAAGAGAGAAATATAAGGCAGCAAATGGAGAACGATGCGAAGGGCGAACTGAAAGAGCAAGAGAACGAGACACTGGACGGCTCAAAAGGTAAGTGTGAGTGAAGCGAAGCGAAGCGCGTGAGTAAAGCGAAGCAGTAAGAAACTAAAGAGGAAGGGAAAATGCACACGAAAACAATTTAAAAAGGTAGGTAAAATAAATTAGAAACGAGAGGCGAGAGGATGGTAAAGGAAGAAGAACTAGTTAGTAGGAGCATATTTTGATGGACATTAGAAATATAGGTTAATGCATAGGTAGGTTGCAAGGAGCTTGCGACATAGTGGAAGGGAAGAAAGGACACAGTGAAAACGTCAAACCATAGGAGAAGCGAATGGACTTCGAAAAGGCAACATCGCAACAATACCCCTCGGGCGAAAAGTAAACTGTTTGCAACCTGGTACGAGCCACCTGCCTGGCGATCCTATAGAAGACGACACACCACACCACACCACCCCTCCCACTGCCCACATCCCATATCCCCCTAGCGGGTCGATACGTTTTCATTACTCGGAGCAGTGATTGCTCCTTAGGAGAGGAAATAACATTACGCCCAATTATTCCTCTACGCGAACTGGGTATCACTGCCCGAAGGAACTATTTTCTGGATGTTTGATTTGTGGGTTCACTCGTTTGACAAACTCTGTAGATGCGTCGATAAATCATGTTTAAGAAGGGAAAGATCAAACAACTGCGACTGCAAAAATCGCATTTTGGAAGAAAAAAATTGCTGCGGGATTCGATTGAACTTCTGTTAACTTCTTTAGTAGGTGGAGTTTTATTTTTCTTCTTTAAAGGTGAAAGACATCTTAGCATTCAGAGAGAAGGAAGCAATTTAAAGTATAACTTTTTTCGGAACTTTCTGTTAAAAAGTTAAACACAAGGTATCTGTAATTTATTTAATTTGTACACTCACACATCCACGTACAACATATTTATCTACGGTAATCAAAAGGTAATTTCATGGAAGTAACGAGCAAAGTACGCAAACTGACGGCGATAATATATTCTATTAAAGTAGGTGAAGAACTTAAAAACAATTAGTAAAGCCACTCGTGAACAAAACCGGCTGTGTTTAGCCCAAAGCTGTTTTTAGATGGAATGAACAGGATTATCTGGTCCAACTGAACCGATCATTGACTGGAAATGGTATGTTCAGCTACTTAGAGTCCATTTGCAGTCAATTAATGATCCTAATAAGCCAATTAATGATCCTTCATGTTCCTAAGAAATGATGAAATATTTATGTGTGACAATGCGCAATGTCACCGGGCCACAATTATTCGCGATGAGGTTGAAGAACATCCTGGACAATGCGAGCGGATGATTTGACCACCCAAATCGGCCGACATGAATCCCATTGAACGTTAATCGAGAGGTCAGTTCGTGCACGAAATCCTGCACCGGCAACCCTTCCGTAATTATGGACGACTGTGGAGGCAGAAAGGCACAATATTTACACAGCGAACTTCCAACGACTTGTTGAGTCCATGCCACGTCGAACTGTTGCACGGTGCTGTCGCTGCGCTGCACTTTTGTCACCGCAGTGCAGTATATTCTGTTGTAGCCCCACTAGTTCTCTCACATAAATCAGTGTAGTTCTTTAGAAGGTCTCTCAATATCTTGTGCAAAATAATCTGACAAGAGTAGTATTTAGAAATCTGGAATAGATAAGGTACTTAGTTAAAATAAAATTAATACACATTATTTTAGTAATAACAACACCCAACATGCATCAAGCATATATTTTGAGCTATAACTGGGAAATTCATGTGTTTGTAGTGTTAATTTTATAAGTAACAGTTATATTTTCATTTTTATCGTCATTGTTAATCAATGTCAACGGTAAATGTTAATGTAAATTAACAGTTAATAATTTCATTATAGTCATAATTATGTATTAGGTTTGCTTACTGAAATAAAACCGTTCATATCAAATGTCACTTATTTATTATAGTTCTTAACATTTAAAATATTTATTGGACAACATATTTGCAAACAATCTCTCTTATTGTTACCGATTCCTGTATCTTGCATGCCATACTGCCTTTCACTAAATTCCCATACACATAGGGTATGTAATCTCAGACTCGATCCCCTCTTTACTGCTTCGGTTGATCAATTATATATATTTATAGATGGTTCATCTAGACACAAAATGTTATTCCCTTCCGAATAATATTTTGTTTTACTTTTTTGGTTTAATAAATAAATTAAAGTAAACAAATGATTTCTTCTTTCAAGAGGGATTTATATGTTACAACGTCACCCGCAATTTTCGGATTCCCAACGTTATGGCGTGTGAGGTATGCGCTCCAGCAGCCGGGAGAAGCCAGGGCGAAGCGTCGCGATAACCCAGCAGGCATGGTGGAATGGAGTGCTAGGCAGGGAGGGGGAGGGGATGGCAACGTGGCAATGGAGAGGGCGCAGTGCGAGTGCGGAGGGCGAGTGCGGAGGGCGAGTGCGGAGGGCGAGTGCGGAGGGCGAGTGCGGAGGGCGAGTGCGGAGGGCGAGTGCGGAGGGCGAGTGCGGAGGGCGAGTGCGGAGGGCGAGTGCGGAGGGCGAGTGCGGAGGGCGAGTGCGGAGGGCGAGTGCGGAGGGCGAGTGCGGAGGGCGAGTGCGGAGGGCGAGTGCGGAGGGCGAGTGCGGAGGGCGAGTGCGGAGGGCGAGTGCGGAGGGCGAGTGCGGAGGGCGAGTGCGGAGGGCGAGTGCGGAGGGCGAGTGCGGAGGGCGAGTGCGGAGGGCGAGTGCGGAGGGCGAGTGCGGAGGGCGAGTGCGGAGGGCGAGTGCGGAGGGCGAGTGCGGAGGGCGAGTGCGGAGGGCGAGTGCGGAGGGCGAGTGCGGAGGGCGAGTGCGGAGGGCGAGTGCGGAGGGCGAGTGCGGAGGGCGAGTGCGGAGGGCGAGTGCGGAGGGCGAGTGCGGAGGGCGAGTGCGGAGGGCGAGTGCGGAGGGCGAGTGCGGAGGGCGAGTGCGGAGGGCGAGTGCGGAGGGCGAGTGCGGAGGGCGAGTGCGGAGGGCGAGTGCGGAGGGCGAGTGCGGAGGGCGAGTGCGGAGGGCGAGTGCGGAGGGCGAGTGCGGAGGGCGAGTGCGGAGGGCGAGTGCGGAGGGCGAGTGCGGAGGGCGAGTGCGGAGGGCGAGTGCGGAGGGCGAGTGCGGAGGGCGAGTGCGGAGGGCGAGTGCGGAGGGCGAGTGCGGAGGGCGAGGGCGGAGGGCGAGGGCGGAGGGCGAGGGCGGAGGGCGAGGGCGGAGGGCGAGGGCGGAGGGCGAGGGCGGAGGGCGAGGGCGGAGGGCGAGGGCGGAGAAGACGCGCAGTGGGGGTGGAATGGGGAGGGGGCTGGGCGAGGCGGGGCGAAGCAGGGCAGGGGCGGGGCAGGGGGCGTGGCGCGGAGGGGCTGGGGCGGGGCACGGTACGCGGCGCTTGCTTTTGTGGGCTCTGCGGGCTCATCCGTTAAGTGCCCGGATCATCCCCTCACAAACGGCTCGAGCCGTCCCGCTCGTTTGCTCGCGGCGGCGTTGGTGCCGACGCCGCGCCGCGTCGCGCCGCGCCGCCCGAGTCAGCCGTGGACCCCACTCGACTTTATTTTCACCCTTAGGTTCCACAACCTTTATTTATTCAAGAAAGTACCACGTGGGTCCCTGCTGTACAACCGACGACTTTTCAACAGGAAACCATACTATTTAATTACATTTTCTTCATTTTGTAATCTTTTTATATTATATAACAATTAAATGATACTAATTTTTTTAAACATTTTTAGAATTTCACGTAACTGTTTTAGATAATAATTTCTCTGTATCATGCATTAAGGAAAGCTTATTGTCTTCTGATAATAATATTTAAAATTTAATTATTAATTAGAAACCGGCCACACAAAACATCGTAAATGCACTATTGATGGTTAGAAAATTATCGGCACTTCAGCATCAAAAATTGGGATTTCCTTTCCTAGACTGTAAGTGTGGGAAGCAAGACAGAAAGTTCAGCACTAATCGGAATTAATACCTATAAAATACTTGATGGTTTTTTGAAGTGGAACAATAATATGGACTTAATTAACTCGAATCTACACTAACATTTATTGGAAAAACATAACGGTCTCCTTATAACCCTGCATAGGTGCAATTGAAAAATACTCCACCCTCTTTAAAGAGAATATATAGGTCATTATTTGGCGTTTATTTATACTTCACGAAGGATTTATCTACATAATGTAATGGCTCACCATCGCCATGGCGTTAGGACAATAGTCAACGTACTCGTCTATAAACTCTGATTATAATGGTTCTAATTTTGAGTTTTTTATATTAATTATTCATTAGGTATTTCATCTCATTAAATTTTATTTAATTTTAATTAACACTTCTTTTGAAATGATATCTTGTCAGTTCCACCCACTTTGTTTTTACATGCTCCGCAGGTAGGGGAGGCGAGGTAGAGATCAGCACTATCTCCTTCGGCTTACGATATCTGAAATTCCAAATGGTTGCGTTTGCAAATAGTTTTGAGGAATTTTTTCCCGATTAATTTTGTTAAAAGCATATTTAGTGGTCTACGAAAAACGATTGACAATACCATGGTTAAGAGCTATTTCTCACACACTTGGTACGGTCTATGGCGTCAAAGTACAGAATAATATCTTCCGCGTTTTAAGTTTATTACAATTACCTTATAAGTTCATGTTGAATTGGGAGACTAGTAACCGGGCCAAATGTTGATTTTTCAACGTTACTAGTTTTTCTACCCCGCACCAACACCATTGATTCTCGGTTTCTTCATTATTTCTTGTTACGTTGTATTACTCCTTTCATTCTAATTCTCTTATCATCATTAATCTTACATTGTTGCTACGACGGGATATAACGGTGAATACTTGTAATGAAGTTAAAGGAGATCTCCATCTTTTACATCATCACCATCATATATTAGGGATTTGACTCTAATGATATACTTTGTGATGGAAGAGATAAGAACGTCATTTATCGTTCTTTTATGTGCGTATACAGAAAATTTGGAAATTAAAAACCGTTGTTCTATTTTTGGTGGAGCGGTTGGTGTTGAATTTCGTGCTGACAGTTTATTAACTGAAACGAATTGCCGGCAGTTCGTTATTTTTGCATTATTGGACTATAGAAGAGAATAAAAGAGAATAAAAGAGATTACTGCGTGTCCCGCTTTCAAATCTTTGATGACTCTCAAACGTTCAGACATTTTTTTAAATGCCTAACATCCAACATAAATTGCATCTCATACACATGTTCGCTGAACAGTGATTTCAAAATTAATACACAATTTTTGCCAGAACCCATTTGTCAGCACATTCGGAAATTGGGTGCTTGCTGCTTGTTAATTTGTAGATGCGTGCAAGAAATACGACGTAGCAATATCAGAGGTGCAGATTTGCAAATATTCAGTCAGTGTAATGATTATTCAACACTGTGCTCTCTTTCAAACCATTTCTTTTAATAATATAATGTTGATTCAATAGTGTTTAATAAAAGTATCCTCAGTTATTAATAAGAACTCACGAGTTGGTAACTCTTCATTATAAAAAGACCCTGAGGAAATCCGCAATAGTGGTACGTACAGCATTGAACTGATATTGTTTATCATCTTTGATTAGGTATTTTTTTGTAAAATCAAATGCATATATATTCACGTTACACTGAAATGAACATATACTTAGCGCATTTATTAGTTTTAAATATGATTGTTTTCAATGTTCCTCTTCAAGTTTTGTAGTTATTAAGTATTTTAGCGTTTTGACATTCAATATTTGTGAGATCAGTTTGAACCCAATTTATTCAATCGTACTGTATTTTCCAAAATTACAAATTTATTAAAGATACAGTAGTACATGTAAATATCCATGTATCTTTATGAATTTTAATTCCGTGCTTTGTACCGTCTCGTCATACGACCATAATAATCCTTGAAATTATTTTAATTCTCAATGAACGTTTCAGAATTACGGACTGTATTTGAGAGCGGTTATCACTTCACCAGTTGTAGTGTGTGGAGTGACTGTAAGTCATAACATCAAAGTGTTTTCTATAAAGCGTAATCCGTCGTACACGAAGCGGAAAATAAATATGATTCCAGAAGCGGTCGCTGATCAGTAAAAGCCGATACATGGCTCGCGGCGGGGCGGTGGCTTCTGCTTTAATAAGTGGACAGCTTTACGCAGCGTAAGGGGAGATGGCGTCCTCTAGTTCATTCATTAGAGGGCTGAAGTGCCCGTATCGATGACCAAAAGAGAATCCGTGGACGGGGGAGGGGGCGGGATTACGTTGGGGACGGGGGCGGGGGTGAGGAACGTGGATCGTCCAGAAAATGAAGTACGCCTGGGATCATCCAGCTTCCATTCTCTAAAGTATTTTGAAACACTGCTTTGTACCAGAGGAAGCAAATGGAGATATACGAACGTAATAATCTCGTTTAATGAACTCCTGAGAGCTTGGTCTATGATTTGTTGTGTATGGTATTAGAATAGAACGTTCATTTGTACGTTATCCGGGTTTGCGTGGCACGGCCATGAATTAATAAATAATTAAAACGTCTGGATTTCTAATTTTGCAATTCAGAAAACATGTTTTTTTCCTTCCTGTTGATATTTTTTGCATCCGATTCAAACGGAAGTTATTATGAATTATACGGCTGGATATGCGTATTTGGAAAAAGAAAAGCGCTTGAAATTATCTAACTTCATCGCATCCCTACGTCCCAACTTTAGAACCACGTTGCAACGACTTGTACGAACGGAGACACACGGAATGGAATCATCAAATCAAGATATAAACAAAAAGTTTACATCTGTGCGGAAATTTTGCTAATTTTCACCTTCGGAGTCAGGCAAAGTCTCTCTTGTGTTAGGCTATTAGATACAAGGTAAATTAATCAATCTGCCGAAGGCATATTTCCCAGAACTTTTTGGGGCAATCGTAGGCGAATCGTTAGCCGGTCTTGATATAAAATATTTACAAGGTATCACTTGATACACAATATACAAAATTCTAGTATGAGATGCAATACAATATTCGGGTTACGCAGCCGATGCAATGAGAAACTACTTAACGGTTTGCGTTTTCGAAGGGTCGAAAAATTCTCTGGATGTCTTCGTTTTTAACCTTTTTCTGTGAGACTTTTGCTTGCCTATGTGAGAGTGAATTGCTGCAGGAATTTTTAGGATATAGTTTTATGAATAGGAGGACCAGGTGGACGGGAATGGTTAATTTTATTTACAATTTTGAAAATAAAACGTCGTTTTAAATTTTGTTAATATTGATGGGGCCAAAAAAACAGTTGTAAACCGCCCGGCGGCCTTGCCGTGCCGGCCTTGCGTGCAACGCTAAATACAGTAGTGCTTCGCAGGAAGCCTTGCTGATTGATTCATTGTTAGTGTTTCCGGGCGCGTCAACTGCTAAGACCATTATTCCAGTAAGTGTAGTGCCTGTTTTCTCCTTTGGGAGATGGCGGTGGTCTTTCCCCGTTGGACGGCGAGATCTGCCGTCGACCTACCGTTACCTAGGGGAGTTTCCCCTAACTAGGTATCTCTCACCAGTGGGACACCGTCCCACCCACGACAGGCTCTAAGCTCCCGACCGGTCACCCGGCATCTGTGGTAGTGTAGTGCAATTTAGTGTGAGTGAGTGAAGGTGATGAGGATAGGGAAGGAAGATAGCGCGCGGTATGTGGCCCGGTTGTTAGGTACTGCTCCGGCATTTTCCTGGCGTTGATGGGAGAAACCACAGAAAACTACCGATCAGACAAGTTGGCCGTTAGAATTCTCCTTCAGACAGCGACTGAATTCGACCTAGCTGACAAGCCACCGTCGGGACGCGAACCTAGGACCTTCGGGTCAGAGGCACTGCAGTGACATCAGTCGATGCCCTGTGTCACTTTTCCCAGTGCTAACCTTGCCTAGCGGTGAGTGAGGGAGCGAGAGAGCGAGTGTTTAAAAGAGTGAGAGAGTGAAAGAGAGAATGTGCGAAAGAGAGAGCGGATGAAAGAAATCCATTCCCAAATTTTCCAGTTAATTTTGCGCCAGTCTGTATGTTTAGATGAGTGTCAATGTGACACATCCTTGTAGTAGGCAGGGAAAGCAGTTTTGTCTCAATTTTGAAAATTCAGTGTATGCTTCACCAGTTATACCTTCTAGTAGGAACAAGAGGCCGCACAGAGCACCGTCACACTTTCGTTATTCATTAGGGCGAAATAGCCCATTTCTGCCAGTCCTGAGAGGGTGATAGAGCAAGTACGTAAACCAGAGGTCATAAACCCTTGAAGACCATTACTTTGTTGAATTGAGACCCATATCTCGAAATAAATTGTAATTAATGACGCAATTTGGTGAAGAGACTATTATGCACTGTTCATAAGGAATATTATAGATGAGTTAGAGGAATAAGTGAATCTGTTATAAAACTGTGGCTTCAGGTTTTCAAACAAGTGGTCCTGCACTTGGTACAGCAGTGGGACATAGAATTTGTAGTATTTGCGAGTGTTAGGTAAAGTTTAAGATATAAAATTAAAGGTTAAGATATAATTTTAAGATATAAAATTGATAATATATTTAATTAACAATATACCTTTCTTCAATGATGACGGTGTAGAACACGATCAAAAGAAGTTGAACTTTTGCAGGTTTCCAAAATTATGATGTTTATGAAAATTAGGCTTATACTATATTGGTAGGTGCAAATTCTAGCTACAACAAAAAATCAAAGAAAAGAATATTGTTGCCCTTTTCAAAATCAATTGTCCCACTCCCTTCATATGAAATAGGCCATTCCCAAAAATTAAAAAAATGCGTTTCAAATTCTCCGAGTCTCAGCTTCAAGCAGGGAATATCCATTTTGAGAGGAATTGTGAAAACGGTTAGGTGCATGTTTTGTTCACAGACACACGGACAGTGCGGACCAAGATACGAATTTTAAAAAATATTGCCTAGTAGGTTAATGGCTTAATACTCCCACGTTATTACTTTCTAACTAATCCTACTTACATCCGTTACTCATTTATTTATTTATTTACGCCAAAAACAGTTAAAAACTGTGTGTGATGTGCTATGGGGAGAAGTTAATTTGAAGTTACATTTACGTCCAGAAGCAAAACAAGGGGCCATTTCAGCATTTGCTCAAGGATCAGGGAAACTGGACGAAAACCTGATCGAGATGGGGGTCATTGACCCAGAACCTAAAGTACAATACTTGTTACAGGTTCTTTACAACTATACAATCCAAATGGTATATAATACATTAAATGTCGTTGTTAAAATTAATATTACTTTCCTTTTGGATGCTCGGTATAGTCTCTAATTGTATTTTTACATAAAACTTGTGTTTATTCTTGTGGTACGTAGGACGATTTCTTTGGGTATTCTTGTAGTACTTAAGACACATTCACATTCAAATGATTTAGTTGTTAAAAGTTAACCGATATTAATAAACTAGTGTAGTTAAATATTTTTAAAAGGAATAAAAGAATATAGCACTAAAGTTATATCTTGAACACATTTTTCATATCACGTTTATTATAAAGACTGTTTTACTGTTTCTGCCTGCTGGATTGTTTTGCGTTTTCTGCCTACATGATCCAACTTTTTTTTCCCCTTCAAAAAGTTCATTACAAATGATTCAGTGAATTACATGATTTGTAGCTGTCCTTTCGAGATGGAAAAATTAGTGTGGTTATGAATATTGCTTTTTCTACACGGGTGAGTTCATCTCCTGCGCTATCTCTACGCATGACCTCGTCGCGCTACCTCGGGTTCACCTCACTTCGCGGCTGTCCCACCGGTACCTCCAGAGGCCCCAGCGAGTACATACATACTGGTCGGCACACGTGCAGCCAGGCGCGTCGTGCAGGGGCTCGCAGATATTGCACTCCAGGGCAACTGAGCGCCCCATCCCTTCGCTGCCTCCTTCCGCCACTGCCCCGAGAACATTGTAGGCGACGCTGTTCTCATTTGGGGTGAGCGGCAATGGCGGGGAATGCAGTGCTGCAGCTCACTGGCTCGAATAAATAAAGCAAAATCCAAACTTTCCGAGTTGTTCTTCCGAGTTGTGTTTCCGAGTTTCCGTGATTGTTGTTGTTGTTTTTTCCGGGCTCGGCAGCTACTAAGATCACCAGTCCCTTAAGTGTAATGCATGTTTTTATGGTAGGAAGTGGCTGTGATTTTTTCCAGTTGAATGTCGCAAATCCGCGCCGACCTGCCCATTGACTTGCGGGGTTTCCTCCCAGGTATTTTTCAGTAGCGCGCCCCAGCCAGGAGCATATTCAAGGTCCTGATTGGTCTCTCGACACTAAAATGTACTTTCTCGTGCAATGGAAGTTAGAAAGACGAAGCAAAATAAAAAAAATTCATAAATTTATCGTTCAAATATATTTATATTATTTGGAAATAATTTGAAATATATACAGAATAGGTAGGTTAATTCCCCTATCTGTATAGAAGAGTGAAACCCATAAAATATGTATTGCAATCGAGTAATTAATGAGGCATTGACACCTTCACACAACGCAAAATGAACAGAAAGTGATTGTCCACTGCCAAATTATCCGAGAGCACGCGCAGTCATAGGGTGTTCTACGAAATGAACAGCAAACTTGTAAATATGCATGCATCTGCCGAACCTGAAGTTTGTCATTCGTGCTGTCACTTCTGTTTTCCTGCCTGCCATAAAAGTGATAATACCGGCATTTTCATGATCTTCCACGTTGTGCAATCTGACATGCGTATTCATTTATATTTCGTATAATTTACTTGATAAAATTTAGGCGTCTCAGGATAATTACGAAGACTTCCTACTATTCACTTTTGCATCGTTCTTTTCGGAACGTTGGTAACAATCTTTCAAGGGTCGTGTCCGTATTCTGGGAAGTAATTTTGCTGTTGTGCCACGGAGAAAAGAATACAGAATGCAAGAAAGGCTGTCGCAAATAAATTCTCTTCAATATAGTGGAACAGAGAGTAGAGCGTTTGCTTGACACCACCGGCTACCTTAATTCACAGCCGAATTCCATTATGTCGATTGATTATTTCATTTTTCCGGAGTTCTCAGTTCCTGTAGTCGTCATTTCCCTAACTGTATGGCTTGGTTTTATTACGTGAGGTCGTTGTGATATCTCTCCGCTAAAAGGTGAGTTCCGGTACCTACTCGGCTTGCGTGTTTTCTCCAACTATTTTATCTTCCCCAGCGGTGTATCGATCCAGACGGGTAGAGATATAACCCCCGACTGGTCTTCGACATTTGTGGTAGTGAGGTGCATGTAAGTGTAAGTGTAGGCAAGTAAGGGATTATGATAGGACAAGGAAGAAGAAGGAAAGATCTCGTGCGATTCATGGCCCGTTTGTTAGGATATTTCTCCGGTATGCGCGTGGTGTTTGATCGGAGAAACCAGGGAAAACTACCGTTCAGGATCTTCTTTCTACACAGGATTTGTTGATCACGGTTGCCATTGCTTGTACCCAGGCGTTAGAAATGAAATGAGGGCCGTGAAGTTTATTCAGTAAGATTTTCTGATATTTTTCTGCTTAATTAGAGCACTTCATTATTTGCATTTTGACTAATCAGACAAAAGCTCATCAGTAGTCTTAGTTGAAATAGATTTTACAGTGTTTTACAGAAGTATCGTCATACACCACGTTCCTGTAATAATTGTCCTAATGTAACTAAACTTAATCTGTCTTTTAAGTTATGTTTGTAAAATTACTTGTTTCAATTTTGCGAAAAAATCGCCCCCAACTCCACAGCATGGAGTGCAACACAGGTTACGAGGGGTTACAGAACATTTGCGAGAAAAATGCTCTTTCTACTCCATGACACTTCTCTCAACCGTCCAACCGCACTACCCCCACCTCACTCATCACTACATTATTATGCCGGTCCGTTGGTCACCCCTTTTTGTGCGGTGTTGCCCATGCGTCCCTGCCCGACGGCGACATTACGGCGTGCAGCGAGCGCTTCGTCACCCCGGTGCGGACATTAAGCGAATTAAAAATGCGCGACGTGCTCCAGCGCGCTCTGCGCAACGCTTTCCACGCGGAAACGCCGCGCCACGCCCTCTGGGGATATCTGGACACGTAACGTGAGCTCGGAAACTTTAAAGAATGAGTCGGTGGGATTAAGGCGGTATTTCAGGTGGGACTGATTTATTGATGGATTAGCGATCACATGATCAGGCGGTTGATCCCGTAAGTGTAATACAGGTTTTTATCGGTGTGTGTGTGTGTGTGTGTGTGTCGGGGATCTTCCCCCGCTGGATGGCGATATCCGGCGCCGATCTACCATCGATTAGAGGGGTTTTCCCAAACCAGGTATCTCCCACCAGCTGGGCACATCCCCAGTGTAGACAAGCTCTAGGCTTCCGACTGAACTCCCAACGTGTGTGGTTGGGAAGTGCATGTCGTGTGTGTGTGTGTGTGTGTGTGTGTGTGTGTGTGTGTGTGTGAGAGAGAGAGAAGGGGTAGGATAGGATAAGGAATGGGAAGAAAAGATCATGCGCGGTCTGTGGCGCATTTTTAAAGTACTGTTCCGGCATTCGCTCGGTATTGATAGGAGAAACAACGGAAAACTATCGATCAGAGCAGCCGGACGCTAGAATTATTCTTTAGACAGCGACTGAACTCGACCTAACTATGTAATCAGTGTGGAAACCCCTGCCACCATCGGAACTCGAACCTTGAACCAGCCAGGGGCACTGCAGAGACATCAGTTGAAGTCCATGTAAGCTAGAAGAAAAATTAACAATGTAGTGTCCTCAATTATATGAACAAATGTTTTGAATGTAATTTTGCTGAGGAACTCTTCGTTTCTGCAGAAAAGTTTCTTGACAATTCTTCATTTCTTTTGTTTTCAAGGTTGATCTCAGTGAGTCCAAGTTCTAAGAATAGCTCTACCAGGTGTATGCATGAGTCTTCCGGTTTCAATAAGTGATGTCTCTAGCAAACAATACGCAGCGCATAAATTTGACACTACATCAGTTTGTTCGTCTGGCATTAACCTACCAACACACACGAGATGAGTCCGCCAAACACTTGCGTCTGGGTTGTATCGTTCAGTGACCATACGGACGTTCGTGCCTGAAAAAGAACATTTGCAGCACGCATTGCTTTTCTTATTCACTCAAACGAAAAACACTGTAGAAAGTCATCGTATGCTGGTAGAAACATATGGCAATTATAACATATGGTAGAAACATATGGCGAATAGAACATATGAGCAATGGTCTTGGCAATTTAAACGTGATGATTACGGTGTGAAAGACATGGCGCACTCTGATAGACCATAAAAGCGCGAAGACGAGCAATTGCAGGCGTTATTGAATGATGACCCACCTCAATTGGCAGAAGCATTAAATGTGTAACGAGAAACAAGCAGAAGTCACAAGCACGCAACAGCAATGGAGCAATGGGGAACACAAGCAATTTACAAGCAATGGGGAAGATCAATAAACTAGGTATATGGGAGCCACGCGATTTAAAATTCACGACAATGCGCCCTCTCACCCAGCAAAACCAGTGAAAGACACCTTGAAATCGCTTGTATAGGACATCCTTCAGTACCTTTATTTTACACTCAACCATTTCGCAATTAGACTCAATTTAGCTTGTGCTAAATCCTTTACTTCAGACCAAGTTTTAGCTTTAACAATTAGCGTAGTGTCATCAGCGAAAGACACAATTTCACCCTTTGGTAGAATATCAAAAAAAGCATTAATATATAATATGAAAAATATAGGTCCGAGAATGGTTCCTTGAGGAACTCCACAAGTTACATTTAACTCGTCACTGATAATATTATTGATTTTTACCACCTGCTTTCTCCCAGTAAGATAACTTTCAATTAATTTGTTGGCAATTCCTCTAAATCCATAGTTATACAACTTTTTCAACAGAATTTTGTGATTGACCGTATCAAAAGCCTGTGCTAAGTCAAAAAAAAACGATAAACACGGAGTGTTTTTATCGATAGCAAGGCTGATTTGGACAGTGACATATTTTAACGCATCTTCAGTACTCTTATTTTCCTGGAATCCAAATTGGTATTTATTTATAATATTATGCTTATTTACAAAATTTATTATTCTTATTTTAAGAACTTTCTCAAAAATTTTTGCAAAATTGGATACCAGTGATATAGGTCTATAACTCGTAGCTTTTTCTGGATTTCCAGATTTAAAAATGGGTAAAATTTCCGCTTTTTTTAAATGATCAGGAAACATTCCGTCCATAATACTCTTATTGATAATATGTACGAGCGGTTTAATTACATAAGGGGAAATTCTCCTCCGACTTTTCGTCATCTATCATTTCTTCACATCAATAGGGCACGCGCTCGCAGAGCAGCACACCAGCAACTTTGAGGAAGAAGCAAATTGGCCGGTCGAATGGTTTGCTCCATACAAACGAACAGTTTTTCTGGCAGGGTATGCGTAAGTTACCTGAAGAATGGGCGAAGTATGTGGAAGCCAATTGCCAATGCGAATTTGTATTCTGAATAAACAAAAAATTATATTTCTCTTGAAAATTACGTTTTCTTTACCACAAGAACATGAAAAATCTTATGCACGCACCTGGTAGATATCGTCAAAGGAAAAAAAATATTTTTTCGGATACAAACAATGAAAAACGTACATTTCTCAATTGCTTAAATTTGATTTGATTTATTTTCAGAAACAATAAAAAAAACTGCGACGCTTGGAGGAGAAATGTAATTGTCGCACGTTTTTTAGCTTTAGAATATCTTCTCCTCTTTTAACCATAAATAGTTTAATGATGAATAACATTTCCAAAAAGACAACGTTATCAACATTTGAAAACAAGGCGTTTTTAATACTGAGCTTTATAATACTTATTTACATCTATAAACAAAATACTGATTTTAGTTTTCAGTTTTCGTAACAAAATAGTAATCTGTACCCGTGGCTTTACTCCTACCACAACTAGCAAAATAAGAGCTCGACAAAATGTGCTCAAAGCGAAGCTATAATTAATTCCAGAAGTAAAACAAGACGCAATCTGAGGATTTGCTCAGTGGATCAGGGAAATTGTACAAAAATCTGATCGAGATTGATTTTTGAGGGAGATTTTATAGAAACTGAGAAAATACGACAATCCTGTATCACAAAAGGCCCTGCAATACTACTTTATTTCAGGCCGTCAGAAGCTTACACCACCAGCCAGCCAACTGAGTTGCAGTGCATTGTCTGTTCGCGAATGACGCTAATCACATTCCGGATTTACGGCGTTTCAAGTCTTGAAAATGTGCATAAAGTTGCGGATACTGACTCCTTAATGTTCTTCTGTAACGTAACTTAACGTAACGTAACGTAACTGTAACTTCTCTAATGTAACGTAATTCATTTACAGCATGCCATTTCAATGGTGGCTTGCATCTGCCATCCACTTTATGAACGATTGTACCAATGTGGGTCATGAGGAGCAAATGCCGAACTAGTGGTGCTACAGAATTGTGGAGACTTTCTCGTATTAGTCAGATTTCTAATTCCTTGGTTTTGGGATGGTTTTTTGGTTTTAACTTAGTTTTTTGGACGGAAATAAAACACCCAATTTACACAATTCGACTGCTTTTTTTTATTTCTGTGTTAATTTTTCTCTCTTAACAAATATATAAATTCCTGTTGTAAATAATAAACAATTTTTATGTTTCTTCAATGCAAATTTTTACATAGAAAGTATTTTTTCAAACCATCTTTTGAGAGCTTATGTGGCAAAGCCATTCAGAATATCCAAGGAGTTTATTAGACAAAATGTGCTTAAAATTCGGGACAAAAATTACTTGTGCGCTTTCCTTGCTATGTCCCAGTATCTGTTGCTGTGACGATTAAAAAGCTCACTTTTTAGATCGAGAAGACCAGATTACAGCGTAGAGATGGCTATGTGCTAACCACACATACCCCTTAACCCATGGTCGCAAGGCCGGGACTCTGTTGGTAGGCCTTAGCTCGCTGTTGTGCCAAAGTACATACATACATGCGTAAAATTATTTTAAGAGCTTATTTTTGAAGTTTTGTTTCCTCCCTGGTCAACCTGTGTGTATCAAGAATTCCGTAGCCAATAGCAAGTGCATTTTTTATTTTTGTGAGTATCGAGAGATGCATGTTTGGAGGACAGAAGATTTACGTGTTTAAATGTTGATAGATTCTATTCTTTAAATAGTTCATTTTTATCATACAAATTGGGTGAATTGAGTTCATTTTTAATATACTCTCAATACATTTGAAAGTTTGCTAGAGCATTTTTGTTTCACTCGAGTCTTTTTGGTGTTTCACTTTGATGATTTTTTGGGTTAATTTTTATTATTATACATTTACTTGGACGATAATTCGAAAGAGATACATTTTCTATATGTTTGCCATAAATCTGTTGTAGAGGGTTAGCTATTGTTTTCGAATACCAGTCTATAACAAATTACAATTAAACAGTTGGGTAATAATAACACTCGTGTACTTATTCTTCTATGGTACTTTTAACAGTGATTATAATCAAATGGGTTGATCTCATACTCACCTACTAGTGAATATTAAAAATTTCTTGTAAATTACTTTCAGAGTAATTTCTTTTATTCTGACATTTCAATTTTGATTATATTTCAGAAATATAATCAATATCCAAACAGAAGTGGGAAAATTGGGTCATAGCTCTGAATGCGACACGCGAGAATTCCCGCCATTTCGCAATTTCTTGTCTTACTCAGCTGTCTTCTGCTCACTTTTCTCGTGACAGTCTGCTCTCGGGAAAGGTAATTAAGAGATTAAAGCAGCTGTTAACGTATCTTGTGCATGACATCCTGCTCGCGAATTCTAAGAGCTTAAAGAGAACTGTCGTCAAGAGAAGGGTGATACAGAAGGAGTGGAAATTTTACACAGGTTTTATGTGCCTATTTACATTTTGACATTGTTTCTCCGTTAATGTTTTGTTGACATTCAAAAAAGTGATTTAAAGAAAATGAAAATGTACTAAGGTGTGGATAGTGGAATAAAAGAAATATTTATGCTTACTAATACACTTGTTACATTTATTGTGAAACTTGTTGTACACTACTACCACTCATCAAATTTGTTAAATACCCCCAACAAAATTCAGGTATATATAATTAGCGAAAATAAGGTTATAACTCCTATTCATGCTGGAATAAAGAAATATGATTACCTTGATGTATTTAACTAGTAATTGAGTAGTAATTAGTAACTAGTATTTGATTTTAAAAGATCGTAAAGTTTCAATAAAAATGAAAATTTGATAATAAAATTGAATTCTGAATTACGTTTTGCTTCTAAAAGGCGATTAATTACGGTTTCATTTAATGTAAATTTAATGAATGCGATCGTTTAATATCTGTAGAATATAGATCTACATATTTTCCCTCGCGCTTACCTATTTTATAATTAGATTTTGTTGCAATAAAAAACAGTAAACATTTTGATAGATTGTACCTAAAATGTAGTAGATTAATTGAATATTTTATAAATATGACGTTTTTCACGAATAAGAAAATATTACCGAGTGAACAACGTTAGAAGTGAATGTGCTAGCTGAGCAACAAAATTGGTTAGAAATTATTGGCTTCAAATATACGTTTTATACAAATGATGGATTGGCTACCACGAAAAATTTTGGAAGCACTTTGGAAATATTTAGAACTTGCCTAGTAGACATTTTGAATACACGAAAATATTTTTAAAAAAATTAGTGTCGGCAACGCCACATTTCGCTTATTGTTTGTTAATACTCGTACCCCTCACAATCAATAAGACTTTGACCATCAAATTCGTGTATTTAAATTTACTGTCTTCTAGAGACACGGCGAATAGATTGAACCCTCCAAGAAGCATTCAAACTATCAAAAACGTTGGAGTGGAACAAAGAACAAAAAGACCAAAATGTAATTTAATTTAAAAAAATTTTGATGAAACTGTGGATACTTAGAGGCGAGACGGCACATTGAGAGGTTATAGTGGCTCACAAGAACGCTTTTCGGACACGCAGCATTAATATCTCAGCGGCTCCGCAATTTTGAAGTCATCAACTCCCATCACTCGGGCTCGCGGGTGCGTCCCCTCCTCTGCACAAAGCCTTTCCTTGTGGCGTGGCTCGATGCGCTAATTTCACTGCTCCTCTACCTGCGTCTTCGGCGACGGCCGCTTTGACCGCTTAAGCCACTTAACATGCCATTATTCCCGTCGCACGGCTAGACTGGTGACGGCCATCTCTAAGAGGGATCGGCAACGGTGGGGCTGGGGAGGGGGAGACCACGTGACTGAGACAGGTCACTGCCGTAGCTACGTTGTTGTGCTCTCTTGGGAGTAACACAGCTGAGAGTACTTTTGTGACGGATGCGGTGACGATAATGGTGACCAAGATATATGCGGAAAATGTATGCGCCAGAAGTTGTGTTAAATTGGGGACCGGTGAGTAGGTAGACTGATCACGAGGATGTCAAACTGTATATGATATTTGCAACTACGGGCTTCAAAATAAAATTGAGAGTTGGATACTGCCAGAGACAGCGGTGGAAAATATGAATACAGGAAGGGGAAGGAAATAATGGGATACTTCATGGTGATGGAAACTGTCTATGGTGAATATTTTTGAGTAAAAACACGGCGAATAGCATTGAATCCTCCAAGAAGCATTCAAACTATCAAAAACCTTGGAGTGGAACAAAGAACAAAAAGATCAATATGTAATTTAAATAAAAATTTGTTTGATGAAACTGTGGATACTTAGAGGCGAGACGGCACATTGAGAGGTTATAGTGGCTCACAAGAAGTGGAAGCTTGAATTAAATTGATGCCTTATTTCACGTGGCGAGACTCAGGCCATGTGTCTCTTCGGTCTAACCACGCAAATTTCGCTACGTACCTTTCACTAACTAGCGGAGAAAGGAGGTATTTCTTGGGTGACGAAACAAGCGATTTGAATTTAGATCACAGGCGTCATTTAGGCTTGAGGATCTTTTACTAGCAGTAAATCTACTAACTTTGGACAGCCGGCTTTACTTCCCCTCCGAATGAAGGTGTACGAATGATTTTTAGCCCGTAAAAATCCATCGCTTCAATAGGGTTTGAACCGAAACTTGAGAGAGTCATTGCCTTCGCGGAGTAACTCGTCACGTTGGTAGATCACATAGAGGCTATGAGAAGTAGCATTCACATTGAAGAAATTACTCATCAAACACCGTTGGACAGATGTTTTGAGTATTAGAGATGGAAGGAAGGAAATAAAGGAAAGGAAAGAGAGGTACTAAAATTGCAAGATTGAGAGATAGAGATCTTATTATACGTATTATATCTTATTTTTTAGAATTTGCCAATCAAAATAACATGGGCTTTCGAAAAATTCAATCGGGGAATAAGGGACGCCCAAAAATAAGGGAGATTCGTGAAACAAGGGAGGTTCGTGAAACAAGGGAGGTTCGTGAAACAAGGGAGGTTCGTGAAACAAGGGAGGGTCGTGAAACAAGGGAGGGTCGTGAAACAAGGGAGGTTCGTGAAACAAGGGAGGTTCGTGAAACAAGGGAGGTTCGTGAAACAAGGGAGGTTCGTGAAACAAGGGAGGTTCGTGAAACAAGGGAGGTTCGTGAAACAAGGGAGGTTCGTGAAACAAGGGAGGTTCGTGAAACAAGGGAGGTTCGTGAAACAAGAGAGGTTCGTGAAACAAGGGAGGTTCTTGAAATAAGCGACGTTCGGGAAGTAAGCGACGTTCGGGAAGTAAGCGACGTTCGGGAAGTAAGCGACGTTCGGGAAGTAAGCGACGTTCGGGAAGTAAGCGACGTTCGGGAAGTAAGCGACGTTCAAGAAAAACGCGAAACTCCGAACAACAGACGAGGCTCCAGCAAAAGGCGAGAACCGTTGAAGAACTGCAGTGAAGAAGTGAAATTGGTGGCTTGGAGGTGAAAAAAGTGGGGTGCCATGAATATTGGCATAGGGTGCCGGGGGTGCCGGGGATGTGCGGGTGAAGTGTTGGCGATGGCGTTGACTGCAGCAGGCGACAGCAAGAGGGCTACGACAGCGCCGCGTGGGAGGGGGCGTGCTCAGCCCTCGACGTAAGCCGCTTACCCACTGAATGCGTGTCGGGGTGGTGGGGCGGCTCGAGGTGCCGGCGACTGCCACCCGGCCACGGCGGGCGCCACGCCGTGCGCTCAAAGGGAGATTCGGCGGAGAGACGCCGACTGAAGGGCTGATGAAAGGTCATGACTGGGCGTAACAGGTACCGAAAGACAGTATGAAACATCAAAGGCTAGTGAGAATCGAAAAAATGCTGAGATATTTTACTTATTGTTTTGTGTCACTGATTTCGGTGTTGAAGTTTGAATCGCTCTTCTAGCAATATATGAAAATGGTAAATGAAAACAATGTTGAACAAGTATCAATCCTAGTTGCAGAATTTGTATGAGGCCCTTACAGGTAAACAGTAAGTGAAATGTAAAACGAGGACCCGTTGATGGAAACGAAATGGTTTTTGTATGTTTAATACACGTGTAATGTGGTTTCGTAAGATATATGGCCTTTAATTCTGCATTCAACCTACAGAAATACTGAGAATTATATTGTACCTTTCATTATTACAAACGGGTATTAATTTTAGTGAACGAAAAGTTTCTAAGTCGTACTTAAATTAGTATGTGAACCCGTCCAAATGAATTATTATGACAATATTACCATTCCCGATAAATGTGCAAAGTATTGATCTGGCTCTGATCTCTGCGACATTGCCAATTGAATGCCATTTTGCAAGGAAACTGTATTCTTTTTCTTTATATTTCTTTAGCCCAATTATTGTGTGAGAACTTTTCAAATGTCACTCAATAGTTGTACATAATTTGCTACTACAGCCCACTAGTTTTAGTTGATTTTTGTAAAGAATGTAGAGGTACCTTTAGGTAAGTTAACCTTTGTTGAAACTTTTCGTCTTTATTTTTCAAAATATGAAGTATGTATTGTTGGTTGTTGTCGTAATATTATATTCTTAAAAAAATTTCAATTCTGAAGTCCGAACGAATATAACTTCATACGTACAGTTTTTTGTGTTCACAGATATCCGTATGTAACATATTTACTCTGCGTTTTACTCTGCGTTCTCTCATTTCAAAAGTGGAGTACAGAGCAGTAGCATAAAGGAAATATGCCTTATTGATCATACTATATTGAGTGTTACTATTAGATGATTTCAGATATTATTCTTGGTACAGTTTATTGGTTGAGTACTTCTTTGGTAAAAATAAATTCAGGGCAACGTTTTTGAGTTAGTTAGTTAGTTAGTTAGTTAGTTAGTTAGTTAGAGTTTTTTGACGTTTGGTTCCTTGAGAAGATGGGCATGAAATACCAAACAGTTTCTGTAACATTTACTCTGAGTCAGAAACGCCTCCACATTAGTACGTTACGTCTCATTGACCAACAATAATAGTGAGCCACAAATTCTTGAGGAAACTCCGAATTGGAAGCCGCCCTCAAAGGCCGCAATGATGCGACGTGACTGAGAGGACGAGCGCGGAGGCCGTGCGTCGCAGGTGGGCGGGTCTCTGATTGCTGGCTGCGGAGGCGTCGCGACGGCGTGGGCGTCGTCGAGGCGGAGGGAAGGGCGGAGGGTCGCGCCGCTCGTCGGCGATCGCCCGAGGATCACAGCCGCCCTTTTGATCTGGCGCCGCCGCCCGGACGCCTGGCGCGTCGGTGTCCCTGCGGCCGCTCGTCGTTATGCGGCACATCACAGGCGGCGCCTTCCCTTGCCGCCGCCTCCGCCGCCTCCGCTGCCGCCGCCGCCGCCGCCGCTGCCGCAGTCGTCTTAGACGCCATAGCCTCTCTCTCTGACACCTTTCTTGCCAACGGTGCCTCCCTCGATGTCTTTTCTGCTTCCCCTTCTGGTCAGTCGTTCTAACCGGGTTTTATGTTTTCGCTGCGTCTGTGTATGCATTGCACCACATCTGTGTCTGTGTATGCACCGCGACTGTGTATGCATGTACGCTTTGACCGTCGTCTTCGATTTGCTTTTTATCTCGCTCTTATCTTCTTTCTTCTTGCCATTGGCTCCGTCTCCACCTTCACCACTTACATATTTTTGCTTTCAGCTTTGCTTACGTTCGACTCCGTCCCTTGAAGACACTCTTTACCCGAATTTTCCCCTTGTCTTGCTGTTTTTCTTTGCCACTACATTCATAAGCCTTTGCTCTCGCCCTGATGTTATTGCTTTAGTCTTCGCCCTCGCCATAATCGCTTTGCATTTCGCCCTCCCCGCCTACTGATTGGCTCTCCACGGCTCTTTAGGTGTCTCCTCTTGGCTTTTCCTTCCTTTATGTCCTTTTTTGCCTTCACTTTCTTCATGTTCACTTTTCCGCCTTCACTTTCTTAATATTTTCATTTTCCGCTTTCGTATTCTCTCTCGCCCCTAGCTTTTTTTATCTAACTAAACTCAGCATCGTCTTGCTCCGTTTCTACGTGCATTGGTTCATTGTTTCGAGCATTCTTTCACCTTATAATTTTTTTATGTATTAGTTTTTCGTTATTCCTTTGAAGAAGCAAATGTCAAAGCGCTACCTCAACAAACTGGGCGTTATTTCCTTTTTCTTCCTTACTGGCCCCACGTTTAATATATATGCACTACTCTCACGTGACCAACGACCATAGTAGTTCACGCGTTCGGAAATACAACAAGCAATCAGTCAATCAATATTTCCAATGCATCAGCACAAACATTATTTACGCCTTATTATTTATCCCCTATTTATTTTTTGTGCTTGTCGACCTGCTAGTCATTTTCCTTCCTGTCCGACTCTTCCTACATCTCAGCCACCGTTCTCACTCTCACACAGCTTCTGGACTGCCTCAGATCGTAGGCATCCTGTATCTCGTGAGAGCATAGACTTCCGCGGCCGGAGTTAGGATTTACTTGGCTGTCCGCATGACGCCACGTCTATGGCAAAGGTTCCGCATTACGCCCTGAGGAAGGTTTCAGAATGGCGACCGAAACGTCGGCACCTTCGCCATGGACTCGGCGTCACTCGGACAGCCAAGTAAATCATGTTTCTCGTGGTCTTCATCCTGCTTCATCTCCGCTCGGCCTCTTTCCACGACCACTTCCTCTGTCATTGGTGCTTCCCCCCTCCCGCTGGCAGCCGCGTGAAGTACGTCCCGTTCCCTGAGGAGCGCGCGCTTTCATCTGCGTGCGCGAGGACGCGCGACGCAGCGCGGGCGCCAGCGCCGGCGCCGACGCCGACGCCCTCCCAAGGCGATCGCTCACGCAGCGACGGAGCCGGAGGGCGCTGCGGTGGGGAGCGGAGATTCTTGGGCTGAGGGCAAACGTATCGGGGATTTCCACGTCCGAGTTTGCTCAGGTTGACGAAGAAACATCTTTTTAATTACGCATTTACTACGAAATACAGAAAAATGTTTTGCACGTGCGTACACCGTAAAAAATTTATGCATTATTTGATATTAAATTATATGAAGTAAATTATATTAAAGTAATTGTGATGAACAGAATTCACTTTAAAATAATTATCATGAATACACAAGCACATTCATTTAATGTTCACAAGTACATTAGGATGCAAGAGTCAAAGCTTTATGGTCATATCTGGAAGGAATGAATGAATTATCTTGATGGACTGGTGATTGTGAATGTACGATATGAATGATGAGGGCTACGGAAAAAGAGAGAACCTCTAAATTAAATCTAATCTGATTTTAACTTGGGCATTAAATTTAATGTACAAATATATTAAGCTACTTTTAATGTACAAGGTTACAATAAGTTTCATGTGTAATACATTCATTTACATTAACTTTAATGACATTTCTTACAGTGTACTTAAATGACAACAAAAGTATTTAAACCTCAATCATCCATCAAAATAAGTAAATTATATCACTGTTATACATAATCTACTGAATGACTGGCCGCTGATATCAAGGCCAGGTGATCGGTTGAAGAAAAGGAATATTTACGATCATAAATAAAAATGGAAGCCTCAAGTGTGGCTCATGGCCAGCGTACTACCTTCCTATGGTGTGATAATGGGTTCGATTTCCAGTCGAGGCAAACATAGAGGTGTAGCTTTCATTTGCATCTAAGATGGCTCATAAGAAGCATACGTATTTCCCATGGTATGATTCCAGTTTCGATTCCCGGTCTAGACAAAAACAGAGTTGTCCCTTGCCTCTCAAATAGTTGCAGTTTCTGTAGCTGTGTGACGAAGAAAAGTTCAAGCAGGCGAAGGTTGCTAGTAACGGGAAATGGAATACATCATGTTTGCCACATCTCTTACCCTTTATGGCGATCGATTTAAATTAGTCCCTAGCATGGGGGACACTTAGCTAGCCGGCAAAGTTGGACAGTCGTCCCAAAATGCCAAATACATACACGCATGAAAATAACTGTATTCCTCGAAATAATTGCAGATAATGGAAGTGACTGCTCACTTCAGGTGTCAGTTTCCGTAGATTATATTGTATTATATTTTGTTCTTAGACACTTTTTTTTAAAAATAAACATAAATATTTACATTTTTCTATTGTGTACTTCAATATATTCTGTTCCCTACTTATGATTATTTCGCAAAACTTTGATCATTACATTAAGTAGGTGCGTGTTTATATTTGCGGTGCCTTTATGAGTAGTTATTACATGAGATTTTGACTATGACTCACTTAAAAAAGTTGTATATTCATAGAGAAGAAATACCCAACATTGTTTTGAATTTTCTCGTTACGTAGTTTTCCCTCTCTGAAATCTGTATCTAGAAACGTTTTATACCATTGAAGTTTCTTCTGTATTCTGCACTTCGATACAATTAGCTTTAATTTTGTATGTCGTTAAATAACAGATAAAACTTTGCGCAATATGTATCGTTATTTGGCCAATCCGAGTTACAAATATCAGCAACACTATTTTCTACTATTCACCTATACATAATTAATATTTCTGAAAACATCAACGTTGGAACATTTTCATTAGACTACAAAAATATATAATTAGAGGTGTGTGTGTGTGTGTGTGTGTGTGTGTGGAAAAACGTTATATTCATCTCGACCGAAAATTAATGGTTTTACACTCCCCAATCCTCTGTATCCAAAAATCTCATAACTTTTCATCCTTGAGGAAAAAATAACTATTAAAATTGCATTTTTTGTATAAAACCTATAAGTATTGTTTAATGACGTTAACGACAAACCTATAAGACACACATAAAAGCACGCATTTACACCAACCAACGCTCGTGAACGATTATGCACAAAAAATTTAAGTTAGTTACTGTATTTTGTTCAGAATTTTGTTTGAGTGCAGTCACCTTATCTAAAGTTAAGGATCGTTTGACGAGATCTTGATCCAACGATGCACTCACTGATCCTTTACCTCCATCTACCTCCTGTAGTCCTCCCTCCCCTTTGTAGATGCGATTGCTGCACAAGCTTTCACCGCCCTGCATCGGGTCGGCGGCTTGGCAAACGTCATTAGAGAATGGTTAATGAACCGCTCGTGCCTCCGCCGCCCTCAAATTAAATCTCTTGATTAATAATAACGCGGCGGCCATCAGCGCTTGCGGCTACTAATTAGGACGAAGCAGTTTAATTAAGACGGTCTCGCAACGAGTGGCGTTCCACAAGGCCTGGAGCTGGATGTGCAAAATTGATTTCTTTTGCTCTTTGTGACGGTTCTGTGCCGGAATCTGCCGTGATCGTTCCTTTTTTCAATAATCCGCAAAGAGATAAGCGGTTATTTGTGAAATGTCTATCAAAATGGAGATAACCTATTCATTTTCAACTTTGTGAAAATGAATGTCATTGTAAGTTACAAAGTGTAGTAAATGGTAATGTCAAATATGAGTATTTGGTAAGAAGGAGCAGAAAATATTTAGGATCTTTGTATTATTTTTTTACGAATGAGAAAAAACACACATGGGCCAGTGCCTGCGCTCTTTATAATATGCAAGAACTTTGAAGACAAATCATGAACCAACCTGTCTCACCGAAATGTTGAATCTCTTTTTTAAAAATTGAGATATACAACTTTCTATAACATGAGAGGAATTCATTATATCACGTTTGATAGATATTTTCCGTCTGTGCATTAAATTAAAGAAATAAAATAATATAGGTGGATTGGTCTTGTGTGTTATAAAGTTCTCGTGCTAATGACCGGCTAAGGAGGCTTGGGACATCAACTGATGTCGCTATATTCCCTCTGACCGGGAGATCTTAGAGTTGGAGTCCCGTCGGTGGCAGGATTTTCGACTTTAGCAACTCACCTAGCTCAACCGATGTATATACCACATATATGTTGAGATGTGTTTTGATGCTTGGAGCTTGTCCAGGCTGGTGGGAGATACCTGGAAGGGGAAACTTGCGCGGTGTAGATAGTGTTCCGCAGCGCCGGATATCACTATTCAGGAAAGGAAGTACACCGTCGTTTCTCTTGATAAAGCATGCACTATTCTTACAGGACTAATGACCCTAGCATTTGACGCGTCCGATGACCAAATAATCAATCAATGAAACTAATGTCTACATTTTATTGCCGGTGAAGTAGTTCGGTGGCGCCTGTCTGACCGGGAGGACCTAGGATTCGAGCACCGACGATGACGGGGGTTTCGACGCGAGAGAGATAGCGAGAACGAATTCAACCACTGTCTGGAAGAGACTACTTGGTGCCGGCTGCTCTGATCGGTAGTTTTGTTCTATCAATTCCAGGTTAATGCCGGAGATGTACTACCCTAACAAATGAAACACAAACCGCGAACGATTTTTACTACCATAACCTTGTTTTCTCCTCTTCCTTAACATTCACACACACATACATACACATACAAATGCATGCACGTCATCACACACGTCGGGAGACCTGGCGGAAGCTTAGAGTTTGTCTCTGCTGAGGTTATGCTCCCCAAATGGAGATTTCTGGAGGAGGGAAAGCCTGCAATCTGACATGTAGATTGGCGCCAAATCTTATGTTGTAGCGAGTGGAAACATTGCCACCTCCCAGCTAGTATAACATTCTACAACAATACACTCATGGGTCTAATAGTAAAAGAAGTTGACTCCTCCGGAAATACCACATACTTATTCATTCCTGGATATGTAAATGAAATCCATGTGTCAGTTGTCCATTTCAAAAGAAATTGAACATTTAGCCTTTAGTCTTGTTCATTAGTCGCAGTTTTATTTAGAATGCGGAACAGAAAATTAAGACTGCAGAGATCAATAATTCACTGGATGCATTTTCCTAATTAGTTTTTCTTCATAGAGGGATTTGCTTTAATTCTCAAAACGAGTGCTGAATGTTTCAGAGAAATACTACCTGAAATAAAAGTTGACTAGATTCTTATTTTCTTGAGTTATTTCTACAATTAAAATCTTTTCTTTCTCTCCTTGCGGGAAACCCGCCTCTCCAGTAAGAATAAAATGTATCCACAAATGCTATTTTCCTTTTCCATTATAAGAATTGAGAAAGATACAGAAAAGAAACTTCAGACGAACTTAATGTTAGCAGAATAATAATCATGCTCTTTACAGTACATTATTAATAATTCAACACTCATTCCTTTGCAAGAAATTTGAAACATTCTCTTACATTTTGTTGAGACTTCTAGTGCTGACTTTGTATCTTTCACAAAGATTTTTGAAGACTTGTGTAAGAAAGGAAACTTTGTTGCTTGTACCTGACAGTCATACCTGAGAGTACATAAATGTGTAACAGTGTTGATACTTTACAAGAAATCGTGTGTTTTAAAATACATTTCACTATGGGTAAATAATAATTAAATCCCGAGATGTTAGCGTTAATAATAATTAACACTCCGAGATGAGATAAAATATTTTTAATTTTTATACCATTTTTTTTTATTTTTTCATAATATTGCTGTCATTAGGAATGAAAGAAAGCTCCACTCTGCTTTAATGGCATCGGGGCCACCAATATCCGAAGAAGCCAAGTTCTACTATGCAAGGAAATAATGACACGCACCGAGAGAAGTATCATCAAATACAGTGAAATCTGCACTAAGCGACGACTCTTGATTCTGTGAAAAGGTGTCTTATACAAGGATGGTCGCTTAATAGGAAGATTTTTTTATGAAATATAGTATATTATTACTAGACATACGATGTAATAGGTACGTTCCAATACATTATATGTTCATGAAACGTTTTTAGTATACAAGCACTAGTTAAGAAAAATAAATTATTTTGGCTTCTTACCTTCCCTTTTCAGGGATAAAGAAGGAAGAAGTCAGGGAAGGGGAGAAAATGAAGGTAGTGAGAAAAGAAAAATATATTAGTTGCCATTGAGTAAAAAAAATACTGAATCCTTACATTCTTTTTTATTTTAAAAGTAGGATGTAAATTTTAGTTTGTTGGCTGCACTGAAGTATTAAATTCATTAAATGTGTTAATTTTACTTTAAGTGCTTCCGAAACGGTCCCAAGATATCTTCTAAAACCACAGCCAATTATATTTACGTGTTCAAAATTAATTTTGTCTGCCCAAGACCCTCGGTTCTGGGAGTGAATTTTGTAATTGCAGTAGATCGTAAATAATTTTTTAATAATCTTAAAAATGCAATTGTTACAGTACCTGAATTTAAGGGGGGAACAAACACATACTGAAACTTAGTAAACAAAGAATTACGCTGACAATAAATTCCAAATTTAGTTATATGTACATCGTTAAATTAATCCATTTCAACCAGCCTTATCTCTGAGTGTAAATTAAATAAGAAGGGACCATGAGTATTACATACAGGTGTGTTGAAATTACTCAGTGGCAGGTCAGTAATGTCTCTGTAATACCACTGACGGTACTTTTATATTTTATGTGTCTCGTAATGTGCAGTACTACAGATGAGAACATTCAATCGCACATAGTCCTGTTGCAAAATTTCTGAGAAAACAATATAAAACCTTTTCTTTTGAAGCGAATGTTAGGTCCCCATAAACTCATACGCATGGCACGTCGTAAATTGTCGCCGTTGTCAGGTTACGAGCGTCTCCGAGAAACTTTTCAATGGCACAACGTTTGACGTTTCTGCAAAAACCTTCAAAATACCTTTTATGGTTACGACAGACGCGACCAATCGTATAAATCCACTCATAGACAATTTCGGTGACAATATTGTAAAGTGGCACGAACGATATAAATTATATAGTTGTATTTGTTATGTTTCTTCTTTCTGTAGAGTTTATATCCTTACGGATTTTTGTGATCTCTACCTATTTGCCTCTTACCCTCTTGAGTTGTGGAAGAAACCATTTCTTGAGTGGTATTTTTCCTTCGTCTCTTTATGGCTGGCGTCGGTTCCTCTTTTTAATGCATCGAACATGACAACTGAAAGGTTCCCTATTATTTGAATTTGTTCCCAATGAATTATTGTTACTCCGTGTAAGCGTATCACGCGCGCCGATAGAGGCTTGGTTCGGTATAAAAAATATTGAGAAGAAAACAAAAGAATAAACTACTCTCGCAAGACTTCGCATAGGACATAGCCGGCTTGCCCAATTATATCTGTTCAATAACGAATCTCTACCACTTTGTATATCATGTAACATCCCAATAACTATTCAACATATCTTAATAGATTGTCCTTTGTATTCAGGATTACGTACAACATATTCACTTTCACATTGTCTCTCCAAATTACTAACGAAATTATGTCACACTTATAATGCCTTCATGTTTCCGAAGGTTTTAAAATTATTTCATGAATTGTAAATTATTGTGTAAATGGTCGCTAATGGCCTTGCAGTTCATGTGACCAAAAAAATAAAGCTTATTAAAGAAAATAGTGAGAAGTCTGGATATCGCCATTGATTTTAGCTTGGCAAACTGTGTTTTTGGCCGTTAATGCCATGCTAGTAAGTTAATATATCGGTTAGTTAGAAGAAAACGCAGAAATATTTCCTTACATTTCCGACTTCATTACTAAAGAATGTATCTCATTTTGTTCAATATTCATTTGAAGACATTTTCTATTAAAATGCCCTAAATCTATTCAATAGTTTTCTCACATGCTGAAACATATTTTAACTATTTTTTTTATATTTTTAATTAGAAGAATAACAATTACGTGTCTCACACGTGAACTGTCATATAATGTGTTTTAAAATAGTTTATAGATCCAACAGTTGGAGCTTTCAAGTTGTTGAGATGATCAACGTAGTCAAAGAAGTTCTGAGGCAATTGCTATTTTACGAAAGTTGTCCATGTGCCTGCGAGAATCTCACTGCTGCACATCATTTTTGATTGCTAGAGGTTATAAGTCTTGTGTAGGAGCTAGATGCTGTTGTGGATTGTTTTCTCTCCGTTAATCCTATTTTTGACAATACCTATCCCTTGCGTCTCGATTATACTCCTTGCAGCAATCGGCTGTAGCCCATTGCGGCGATCATAATCGCTAATGCACTAAAACCATTTTCTGCTACCTATCTATGCCCATCACGAGCTTAATCAATTGCAAACACAGTCACTTTTCTTAACTACCTATTCCCATCCATCCTCAAGTATCCCCACCCGTCCCGGCCTGTCCCCACCCTTCCCCACCCGCCATCACCCGCCACCACCCGCTAACACCCGCCCCCACCCGCCCCCACCCCGTCCCCACCCCCTCCCCACCCGTGCCCACGCGTCCCCACCCGTCCTCACCCGTCCCCACCCGTCCCCATCCGCCACCACCAGCCACCACTCGTCACCAGCCACCACTCCCCACCACCCACCAACCACCCACCAACCACCCATTGGTAGTGAACAATTACCACTTTTTGTGACATATGACCACTCTTCGGCACTTACAGCCAATCTCCACAGTGTACCTCCGTGGTTGGTCCTCGCCTGTTACCGCCCCGCCTTACCGCCCCGATGCCAGCCGTTCGGTCCAACGTTGGTCCTCCGCCCGTCCTCACTTCGCGGCCGCGCGCTGTGTCGCGTCGGAGCGCCTGCGGTCGGAGCGGGGCAGCCCTAACGAGGACGGCCTTCGCGGTTTGTTTGCGGCTGCGGCGCAGGCCGGGGCCCCGTAGGCGGCGGAGCGGCGGCAGGGATGAGCGCTCTGGAAGCTCCAGGCAGCGCTGCGTGCAAGCGAGGGGGGCATATGTGGGAAATGGTATAGGGGTGGCTGCGACGACTCCAGCTAGTCCACTTTCGCCCTCCGGTTACAGCGGTTCAAAGCGTACTCGATCCGTTTGATATTTGTGCTGAACGAAACGGGCTTGTGGCAGTTTTTCTCGGAGTTCTCCCGTTTCGTCGCTTCTGGTTCTACCTTTGTTTTATCATTGTTTAAATTACCACTAAATTTAATTTTCCATTTCAGACAGTTTGTTTTATTTTTTCCGATGCCAGTGGCAGGGTATATGCCTTTATGGTCATTCCCGGAATGGTTAATTTAAAGGTAGCTAAATGTGATGGTGATTAAAGTTAATGATAATGGAGTGTTCATTGTGTGGAAGGGGAAGAAAAAGAGACAACTCCGATAAAACCTATTGCAGAGTCGATTGTTCATCACACATTATACATTTATCGATTGGGAATTGAGCCACGGTCCTAGCGGTGAAAGAGCGAATATTATATTCCATATAATAATAATTATTATTGTTATTAATAATAATAATAACAATAATAATAATAATAATAAAATAAAAATAAAATAAAGTAAGTACCTCAAAGTGCTTTCGTGCTTATTAAGTGCCCATTCCAGGTCAGTCACGACTTTTGATCTCTTGGCTTAATGTCTTATTTGCATATAGTTACGCAAGTATATATTTTTCAAAAAGCGAACTGTGTTGTTAGCTCAAATTATTTACTCTAACTAGTCATGTATTTATTATTGTGTATATGTTATTTTATTTCCATAAATGCTGAGATATAGTATTTCCAAGAAATGGTGATTGTATTGAAAGTGTGATTAAAGGAATAAATGTTATTTCGACTGTTCACCAATTATACATTAAAAGATTTCCCATATGTGTATACAAATGTGAAAATCAAAAAATAATAAAGCAATCATAAAGTTTAATTAATACTAAAGTAGTTGCAAAGAATGTTACAATATCGAGTAAAACGACGAGAAAAACAAAAGGGCGTTATCATAAATTTTATTTACAGTATAAACTGAGTTATTGACACTTCATTTCCTTGTAATTCTAGATACTACTACAGGAAACGAAAAATGTATCGATTAATAAAATTATCATTGTTGGCGGTCGTATTATTAACGCTTCACTGCACAAGGTTCGTTTTCTTTTATTTTGGCATGAAAGGATGAATATTCAACTCTTGTGCATCCCACGCATTGCGGAACACCGCTCTGCAGGCAAATTCCGTCCGCTGCACGGTCCGCCTGCCCCGGTTCGGTTACCGAGCGCCCACCCCCTCCCGCCCTGGCCCAACGAAGCAGGTGGCGCGGTGCCCCCACGCGCGCCGCTAATTCACTCGTCCCCCCACCTCGCACCGCCTCTGCACACAGACGCTGCGGCGGCGAGAACGCACGGCCGCGCCTCGCCCCGCCGCCGACACCCGCCCTCACACCTGGCTCTCCTGCCCCGGGCCACCGCCTCGCCGCGATCACCTCGTTGCACGGCCGTTCCTTGCCGTCCGACTCGCTCGTGTTCCGGCGTTTCTTTGTACGCAAATCTCTCGACATCCTTACCTAGCCGCCCAACCCGCTTTACTTCACTCTCTCCATCCCCCTCCGGTCTTCTCTTCGCTCCCCACTTCATTCCGTTCTCCGCACCGCTCTTCACTTCAGTCTCCTTCGCGACCTCCACTTCGCTCCTTTCTCCATCCCGCTCTCCACGTCTCTCCCTTCTCCGCCCTCCACCCCTCGTTTGCTCTGTTCTCTACTTCGCCCCGTTTTCCTCTTGCTTTTCACTTCACTCTCCATCTCGCTGTCCGCTTTACTCCATTCTTCTTTCTGCTCTTCACTTCACTCTCCTCCCCGCCCTCCTCTATGCTCCATTCTCCACTCCGCTCTTCACCTCGGTCTCCTCCCCGACTTCCACTTCGCTCCTTTCTCCACCCTGCTCGTCACTTCACTCTCTTCTTCGCCCTTCATCCCGATCTTTACCTCGCTCTTGACTCCGCTCTTTACCCCGCTCTTTATTCCGTTCCCCTCGCTCTTCTGTTTGTTCTCCATCGCGCTTTCCACCCCGTTCTTTACCTCCTCTTCTCCCCACTCTCTAGACTGTCTTCTGCTAATGATCTCACCCTCATTATCTTGTTCCATCTGGCCCTTACCTTCCGCTCGACCGCATCCCCACCATTTATATCCATTGCACCACGCCACATCTACATCCTTCGCTCCATATGCCCCTCCCTCTCTGCCTACAGCAAACCTGCCCGCCTGCCTACCTCACCTTCAACACCACCCTGCCTGACTTGCACCCTCCACCACCCTCCCCACTGTCCGCTCCTGCTCTTCCACGACCCGTTCCCGTGAGCCTGTCGTCGAAACCTTCTGCTGTGCCCGACCCTACGCGAACCCGCCTGGCCGCCGCCGCCGCCGCCCGGGGTCGCTGTGTCGCTCGGCCCCGCGACCGCTGCAAGCCGCTGCGCTTTGTTGCAGTGCTCGTCGAGTCGTAATTGCCCACGTCCCGCCGCTGCCTTTCTGACCGCGCCCGCGTTGCACCGCCCAGCTTAACCCTCGCCCGGGCGCCTGCGCGGAGATTCGCCCAAGGTGTCGGCTGTACTCTCTCTTCAACTGGCTTACCTATGCTCAGTCCACGCCGTTGGGTACCAATGAAGAAATTGGTTGTTTTCGTCAGAAAGTTTCGAAAATGTTAAGTTATCCATTGTACGTCTTTTAATTCTGCTTTTGAAATAAATTAGTAAAGAAAGTAATGATAATAATAATGATAACACTCCAAATATATACAGAGCGCCTTATCACTTACAAAAGCTAAATTATTCATAATAGGTTAAATGTAAACTATGGAAGTAATACATCCAATAACATTCCTTGAACTTGTTTAGCGGAACACTGAAAATCAAGGACTCGTGCAAGAGCAGGAAATGTTAAAAACAGGGGACAAACACTAAATGATGACTGGAATTACTACGTTGAGGACTTGTTATAGTGTGTTAATTAACAAGAATTAAAAGTAAATTTAAGCATAAGTAAGAAAAATCGTGTTATCTAACTGAGATGAACACACGATCTTTGAGTGAGAGAATGGATTACGTTACAAGTGTCATAAAACATGATATTATGTGTATCTAATCACAAACAACTATAATGAATGTTCATTAAAGACATATCCATCGCTCATGCTCTTCTCATGTCAATATTATCCTGGATAAATACTGTCGAAAATGGTTAATCTCTTTGTATCACCCCTGCCAAATTCGAACATTTTTACGAAAGATTTCTTTGAAAATTATAAATAAAATGCATTATAAAGTAATTTATAGATACATGTAAACAGTGATCACAAATCCACCTACAGGAAGAGTTTTTTACGTTTACTGGTTTTTGCAATAAAAAAAACGACCATTCTTAATCATAATCTCTTCACAAGTCGGATGATCCGTTATTCCTAGTAAAGTTTGTAAACAATCCTAAAGTTGCCAATGGTTGATAGAAGTTCCAAACTCTGTGCGGTCACTTCTATCCCTCGGGGCACTCAGCGTAGTTCACAACAAACACGTAGTAGTCTCCTTGTCATATTATATTAGAGAAGTAAATGTATGCAGAATTTTGATCGGAGGAGAAAAACAGTTCTCACGTTCGCTTCACGCTGTGAAGCTATCGTTATGCATTTTGGGCACCTATTGCTAATCCCGCAGCATGGAATAAACAAATATATCAAAACGACACGCGCAATGCGTGTGCTGAAATACAAATTTTATGTTTAGTTAATGCCTCTTTGTGCTGTTCCAGTATTCAGAAGATTAGGTCATTTATACTACGTCGCCTGTTGATAGGATTTGTATTAAGCGACAGCCGATCAGCTTATCGCTCTCTTACCTTTTGTACTCAGGCGGAGGAGTAATCTGTAGGCAGCTTGTGGAGACGAGGGGCTCTCCGATGGAGGTGATCCAGCTGTGATGCTGGGGGAGTCTCGTACACCTCTCCTTGGCTCGGAGCGAGGGTTTTAAAGACACGATCGGACCACGGAAAACGGTAACAAAAATTGGCAGCTTAGATTAACCGTCGATCAAAATATTAAACATAAAAGTCAAATTTGAACCAAAGTTTCATTCGTCTCGTACGTACTTCTAGACTTATCCGATTAATTTTCAAATTTATGATAATAGTATTGAGTGGCGCAAACAGTTTTTTTAAGTTAAGGAGCTGTAGGTGTGGTGTTCAGCCGATTCAATGTTTTCCTTTAATAAAGTTTAAATTATACTCAATTTAAAATTTATTTTATTGGTTGATTAACAAGTATTTTGAACGAAATCAGTAGAAACATTGAAGAACTTTTATAGGTGTATAAAATTAGTGGAAACTATGATATACAAGTGAGTATGGTTCTCGACTCCCGGGAAGGAGGTAATAACGAACCCCCTTGGATGTGTCACTTGTATTGTTAATTCATAATTGAAATAAAGTTTTGAGGTATTATTCATATTCATTCATTCATTCATTCAAATATATCCATCAAATATCCCAGGAACTGAACTTCCTAGAATACCATGTTTACCACAGTCTACTCAAAAAACATTAGTAAATCTTATGTACAACTGAAAAATATCTAGACGATAGCAAGGAAATTACAACTTGATAGGGCTGTAAATAAAATTTACATACTTAACGATATTAGACAATATTTCAATATATAAAGAATGGTGAATTTGAAAGAAGTATAAGAAATTTAAAAAGTGAATTTACATTGCACAATACTTCAGTGCAGTAGCTTTAGCATGGACTGCGCTGTAGCTGGAGCATGAAGCCTGTGATTCTTCCAATGGCAGACGGCACGCATCCCTGAAGTTCCACGTCATGCGCTCCGGCAAAGGCAGCGGGAGAGTCATAAAGAACGAGCACGAGGGGAGACTTATCTTTCAACTCCCCCCTTCCGCCTGCGGGAATCTCGGCCGGCGCTCTCAGATCCAGTGCTTGCTTCTCATCCTCGGCGCTGCCCCATCCCCCCCTCTTCAGAGGCCTTTTGCCTCGCTCGGTCTCCCCCCCACTCGGCGCTCCACCGCAGGAATTCTCCGCGCCCGCCCTCGGCCCCCCCTCCCCCCCCCCCGCCGCCGCCGCCGCCGCCACCGCAATCAATGGGTCCGCCCCGCTGCCGCCACGCACTGTTTGCGGCGTTTGTTTCGAAGACCCTAATACAACATTCCTACCAGTGGCTGCGATAGCTCAGAGCTGCCATAGCCCCTGTGAGATTCCTTGCCACTCTGGGAATCCCGGCAGGTCCGAAGGTTCGAGTCACGACCATGCCGGATTTTTTTGACACTTGCTAGAAAGCCAGATTCAATCTCTGTCTCAATTAGAACTGTAGCTGGAGCCGGCTGCTCTGATCAGTGGTTTTCCGCAGTATTTTCCGATGAACAACAGGTGAATGGGGCAGAAGTACCCTAACAGAAAGGACACGGGGTGCGCGTAATTCCTTCTTCATCCTCTAGCCTCTACACTCACGTACATCTCCATGCATTAGTCTACCTCTAATGGCGGGGAGACCAGTCGAGAGCATAGAGTTCGTCCCTGCTGGGTTTCTGCCCCACTGACGGAGGTACCTGTACCAAAGCGTGCTTGCTTGGCAAGAACACCGCCACCTCCCGCGATATGACTTGCTCTTTCCAAAGCGACTTATGACTATACCAATTGACTCTCCCGGGAACAGACAAAAAGTTAATCAACTTTCCTACCGTCATAATTTGCTACCTGCGATATCATTTTTATATTTTATAAAAATGATATATCATTTTTATATTTCATATTTTATATCTTTCTCCCACCTTTACTAATTTCGAATTTCAATGGTGAAGTCGATATTTCTATTACCTTGCAAGACTCTCGTTTTGGAGGTTCAAAGGTTCGAGTTCGGACGGCGAATTTTCGACACGAGCTAATACATAGCTGAATCGAATTCTACTGGTAGGATAATTCTAGCGCTGGCCGCTGCAATCGATATTTCCCTACTTTCTTCGATTAATAATAAGCGACTATCGGGTTCATAATAAAACCCGGGCCGCATGCGATCTTTTCTTCCTTGCCCCCCCCCCCCTACCTACCTACATCCCCCCCCAAACCTACTTACATCAAGTGTGAAGAACACTTCCAACATGTCGGGAGTTTAGAGCTTGTCCTAACAGGAACAGAGCCCCACTAGAGGATGCAACTCGTGAAAAAAACGTCAAATCAACGTGTAGGTGGGCGCCGAATCTCACTTTTCAGTGTTGGAAAAACAGCGCTACCTCCAGCATGCACTACGTTCACAGTACTAAAGCGTTCAGAAGATCACGATCCGGTATTAATATTCACTCACTGTCTCCGTGTTTCTCGTGCCTTTTCTCGTATCTCCGACGTACATTTGTAGACCCCCGCTGCCATTTTCCATTCCATTTCTACAAAGCTATTTCCATTACCTCTGCTATCTGTGGCCTTTTACCTCTTCCGTGTCTCTTGCGCCGTCTCCGGTATGTACGCGAGTACCGCCATCTCCGTCGCTTCTACCCTCCGAGGGCAGGCGGGCCTTTGAGGCGCGTACTCGGAGGAGAATGCACAATGCACACACGCGGAGGCAGCGCACGTGTTTGCCTTGCAGTCGCTTCATTAGCTGCGGGGCTCTTGCTCGTTCGCGGGCGCCCGTGCGAAGGGATTCACCCGGACGCCCCTGCACCTCGCTTTTGCCCTCGCCCACGCCCACGCCCACGATTTCGCCCACGCCCTCGCCCTCGCCCACGCCCTCGCCCACGCCCTCGCCCACGCCCTCGCCCTCGCCCACGCCCTCGCCCACGCCCACGCCCTCGCCCTCGCCCACGCCCTCGCCCTTGCCCACGCCCTCGCCCTCGGTCTCGATCTCGCCCTTGCTCACTCTCTCGCCCTCGTCCATGCTCTTGTTCACTCCCTCGCCCTCACTCTCGCCCTCACCCTCGCTCACGCCCTCCATCTGCATCTCGATCTCACCCACGCTCTCGCCGTCATCCATGCTCTCGTTCTGGCCCTCGCCCTCACTGTCGCCTTTGCCCTCGCTCTCCCTCTTGCTCTTGCTCTCGCTCTCGCCCTCGCCTTCGTTCTCGTTCTCGTTCTCACTCGTTCTCACTTCTCCTCGCCCTCGATTTGGATCTCTCCGACGATCTCGCCCACGATCCTGCCCATACTCTCGCTCTCGCTCGCTCTCGTCCTCACCATCACCCTCGCCGGGCAGGACGCATGAACGGAAAGTTGGACGTTTTGCAGTGGATTTCGTAGATTCTGACTACACAACGTGATAGATAAAATTATTTACTACATATAACAACAAGATTTATACATATTTTTGTAGACGGGGTTTCACACTACGAGATTTTCAGTCGAAAAATCGGCGCTTTTCACTGCAGCATTACAATATTTTTTCGCTCAACTTCGTAAGTGCATAGTTGACGTGAAAGTAAATATCATAGAATCAGTGATTTAGTTATCATAAACTTCATCTTCGACTGTTGCCAAAACGGTTTCCCCCTCTCTCCCCGTATAATTTCCCGCAACCGCTCCTCACAAGCGTACCGCGCAGTGCGTAATAACGACAATGCCCCGTCACCGGCGCGTCTAAGCGCCGTCAGTGCCGCGCACGTCCGCCGCTAGGAGCGCGCGCGTCGGTGGACCGCGTCGCCGGTGTGCAGAAGGCGAGAACCGCTTGCGGTGGCGGGTGCTGCCTCTCTGAGGCCGGCCTCATTGTGTGGGGGCGGACGGACGCGTTGAGTGATGGACCGCTTTGGACGCCCACGCGCCCGTTATGAAACCGCGCCCTGTGTGCTGACCTTCGCCGCAGGAAGATCTGTTCATTCGCTCCCCTGACTACGAATCGGGGAAGTCAGGGTGGAACGTTGGAGGGTAGGAGGAAACTGTGTTGAACGTACTAGAGAACTATGGTATGATGGTTTTCCTTGACGAAGGTGAAGATCCTGCTGCAATATTACATGATTAGAAATATGAAACATATTGGAAACGACGAGAAATACTACGTACAATAATCTGTGAAGAATGACACCAGAGGAGGACTGTCTTTCCGCCTTCCGGAAAACCGTAAAGGAAATATGTCGAACTAGTTGCTTCTGAAAAATGTTGTAGAAAAAAAATTTTTTTCTACAGCTTGTTCACGAAAGTTAACAATACTTATATCATTATGTTTCGCTCTTCATGAACTTTAGAATGATGGTGGAAAAATATATACAGGATTATTTTAAATTAGTAACTTAAAAAGTAACATGATATAATTTCGAAACCATAGTCTGATATTTATCGGGGTCTTCTTCAAACCTTGCGCGTGATGTCAAGTTTTAAGCTTACAGCGCCAAGTATCTTTAGTTACTCGTTTGGCGTGAACGTTTCGTCATAGACGCAATGGAGACGTACCTTGTGGTAACACGAACCGCAATCAGCAATTGTTGTAAGAAGACGCTTCAAAACGGAGTATCATAAATCTCCACATGAGTCAAAGACTATAAAAGAAAAGTATGAGTGGTCCGTGGAAACAGGTTGTGTAATTCCCCGAGAGAAAGACAAATTCGCCCTCTGGTAGAAGACCACATTGAGGAAGCCGAGTGGGAGACGTATGTACCACGGAGTCCAAGGAAGTCTACAAGGAGAGCAAGTTCGGAGTTCAATCTTCCTTTGCCTACGATTTACTACGGATTTACGGCGGCGACTGCAGTATAAGGTGTACATGTTGCAATTGATTCAGAGGTTGAGTGAAAATGACAATCGGAAAAGGTACGTGCTCTTTCTGAATATGATAAACAGAATGGGAAATGTAAATATTTTCTCGAAAATATTGTATTCTGTGATGAGAGAACCACGTTTGACATTAGTGATACCGTTAACCGCAACAATGTGCGGATATGTGACATACAGAAACTGATGGATATCTTGAAGCATACCGACGTGACGCATTGATTTACCGAAATTGAATGTCTTTTGTGCACCGAATGTCGTAAAAGTATATGGTCCATTCTTTAATAGGCAGACTATGATGTGACTTACATAATCTGGATATGTAGCAGAACTATCTTTTTTCACAACTATAAGGGAACACCGGTCACCAAATAATTTTCCAGCGACATTGAGCCCTTTAACACTACCACCTAGAGGTCACAGCGTACCTACATCGCACTATTCTTTTTGGATTGGGTGAGGTGGGACCATAACTTGGCCACCGCGATCTCCTGATATAACGCCAATAGATTTTGTTTGTGGGGATATGTTAAAGACAACTTGTACATCCCTTCCATTCCCTTCCCCAACACATCAATGGTGCGCTATCTGAGGTAGATGCTGACATGGTCAGTCTCGCGCAATCGGTAAGAAATTTTATAAAGATGTTTTTGTTAAAATATTTAATTTATGGCCGTGTTATACGAGAATTTTTCAGGTTTTGTTCTTGACCGGAATGTGTGCAAGTATTAGGTACACAATTGTGCGTGTTGTTTTGGAGCAGCATTTTGCTGATGCGATCACTTGTTTAATTAATGTTTGATTGTGCTAATATTTATATACTTTCCTTTATCTTACTCATTATTAGAATTTCAGTAACAATAGAATGTATTGTTATCATTAAAGAGAAAGTGCCTTTTTAGTCGTGTAGTTCTGTATCCGGGATACCATTAAATTAAGGTTGAGGAGTAACTTTATTTTCGGCACCTTTGGAAAATAGTATTTTATTGATTTTTGTGTTTGGGAATACTGGAGAGTATGAAACTTGACATACAAAAATTCAGTTCATAAAAATTACCCAAGAAGATTGGAAAAATATTTTACTTACAATTATACAAACATCAAAAACTTGAAACTAGTGTCGTTTAAACAAGTAATTGAAATGCATACACGAAGTCACAAAATATTTCTTCAGAAACCTCGAACACAAAAGAGAGATTGTGGAATATTTATGAAACCTTTGGATTTTTTTGACATTCTCACAGAAATTCAGGAGCCAACAAAGTTGTTCCCAAATCCCACCACGTCAAAACATGTCTTTGAATCATGTTTTTCATTTTACTCTACTCCACGCCGATTAAAGATTTTGGAAGAGAGGAAAACCTGGTGTCCATCTTGGGATTGGAACAAGAAGAATAGAACCATCTTACGTTTCTGCGAAGCTCGTTCTGCAAAACCACAAAACGACTCCTTTCCGCGTGATCTGCAAGTGAAGGTCAACGATGCGGTTTGCGCTCTCCCGGTGCATCCTGGTCCAGTTGATGTCACTGACCTTCTTCACCAGAACAACAGGAAACTAAATCACATTTCGGTACGGTGGAAGTTTCGACGTAATTACGCTGTATCTATTAGCATTGGAGCTCCATTAACGCATTCTGATCTTTTACACAAGCTTCTTCGTAAACCGCGTCGCGATGAGGAGGATATAAAACGACTCGTCAAGCAAATTTTATCAACACAGAATCACTGTCAAACGACACAATTCCTCCGAGTACCTTTAACATGTCCAATTGGTTTGACAGTGATGCAGATTCCTGTCCGTTCTATTGATTGCAAACATTTGGCTTGCTTCGACGCCGGATTGTTTATTCGCCTCAATGCGATAAAACCCACCTGGAAGTGTCCTTTGTGCGGTGTGCCCGCGAAGTTTGTAAACCTCGTAGTTGATGAATACATTGATAACGCTCTGAAATCTTCCCTACGGCAAGGGTCAACTCAAATAGACGTATTTGAAGACGGCTCCTGGTCACCTGTTTTAGATACAGAGAACAAGGAGAGAGAGATTGTTTTGTGAATGCTTTCTTTCTGAATTGTGAATCGCACTCTTTTTGAAATATTAATGTAATAATAATGTAATTTTGCAATGTTTAGGACAATGATTACAATGTAATAATACAAATAAGAAAAATTATTCTTGTCCTTTTTTTCAGCCTACATGCGTATGTAGTTTATTAAATGCTTAAAAACGCGCTTATGACTGTCAATAAGACTACTTATAATGTATTTTACTTGTGAATTTGATGTTAAAGCTGTAAACGGTGTTATACTTTTTTCAACTTTACATTTTATGGCCTATTTTTTTCCTTTACAAATGTATGGTTATCTCGGAGGCATATGGATGTATAGAGAGGCTCGAACACTATCTGCAATCTAAAAAGCAGGTGTGCACGTTAACAGTTGTATAATAAAGCAAGTGATGCATTCTAGAGAAGGGGAGTTAAGGGTCACAGGAACACGCCCCTGCACACACAATTCAGCAAAGCGATAAAACAATATTCTGTAAAAAACATTTGTCGGATTTCGATCGAGATAATCATGTGCAAGCTCTGAAACATGAACAAATACTTTTTTTGATATTACTTCTGTTCCTCAAACATTCGCTAATCCTTGATTCCGATTACAGGCAGGGGAGTAGATACGTTAAACAATACAATGCGAATGTCCGGTAGACATAGAAGCCCAGTATTACATTGCTTTGTAAGACAGACGATTGCGGTTACATTATATTTAGTTTTAACGTTTGAATATATTAAAATATACCAAAATAGCTTATGTCCGGAGAAATGGGATAACAATTTACATCAGTTCTCGCATCCTCTTCTGTAACATTGGTATTCTGACAAACTGTGTCCTGGATAGGTTTGGTGGAGCCTTCGTGCTAAACGGCTAGAAACGTGCACCTCCATCACGTGTTATCATAGGGACCATCAATTCGACTGATGAACATTGTTGAAATGCTTTATTTATAGACAAGTTGAGATTTTAAGCGTGTGTCGAAGGAGCATCATTTAGATATACCAAGGAACATGATTTCTTCCTGTAAATATTCAGGAAAGACCACAATATGCCATGGGAGGTGTCATGATATGGTAAAACAATGTATTTTATGGTAAATTACCTGTTCACAAAATATAAAGAAGTTTGTGTAACGTTTAACAGTTGCCAAAAACCGTGAGTAAATCTTACCATCTTCAGTTGTTTCGAATTTGCCCAGAGTTTGTTCTTCTGGATGATAACACTCGATATAATCGAGCAGGACAGTTAGCGAATTCGTGGCTAGTTAGGATGTTCAACTTATGGAATCGCCTGCTTCGTTCCATCAGTAAAACACGGTAGAGCACGTTTTGAATGATCCTGAAACGCAGTTTAATTGGCTCCATAATATTCTATAGACTCTTCATCAGTTGCGGTATGCGTGAAAAAATAATAAAAGGTATTGCCACAAGAATTGATTCAGAATCTTATTTGTAAAATGCGACTATCGTGGTCAGCCTTGTATTTATATCAGATACGTTAACACACAAAATTGAGACCAATTATCTAGTTTGTCTCATAGTTATTTTCCGAATAATTCTAAATGCACTGCAATCTATTTTAGTCACAATTATCACGAAGGCGTATTGGTGGTCTCTCTGAATTGAATTGAATTGAATTGAATTGACGTCATCATCATCATCAATAATAATTTTATTAATAATGTCTATGATTATAACGGTTATCTTATATTTATGAGCTACATGAGTTTTAATTATTTTCCTCTTTTTTTTCTCGAATTTTGTTTGCACACGCGGTGTTTAATTGACATTTTAAACAGTAAATGTAGAAACAATATTCTCTCTCTTCCTGTCAATTTTCTTTTCGTTCCACATTTCCTCCAGAATGAGCAAAGTAAGTTTTACTTACGACTACAAAACTGCCGTTTTTTAAAACCTTCAATAAGTTAGGTGTACATAGTGCATAAAAGTTGTTTAATGGTACATTGTGAATTACAGCGTCGAGAAACTGTTACTTAGAACGAATCAATGTGTAATATAAATTATACAATATTTTCTAAATCGACGAAGAACAACAGAGTATGAAAGCACAACATGAAATCCTGGTTTTAAACGTGACAACTTGCCTTTCCTACATTCGATTTCTTTATATTACATTTCACAATTTTCTGTCCTCTTTTGGGTGCTACCTTTGCACTCTCGAAAGTGCCTTTAGAAAATCCATTTTGTTAGCATTACTTTCACATTGTTCCTCATATCCGTGCGTAAACAATTCCTTTTGTTCTCCATACACGTTCCGTGTGGAGTGCAGTCGGTGTGCTGAATCCGCGTGGGCGGGTGAGCGGGACGGAGCAGTTTGGGTTGTGGGCGTGGACACGGCTTCTCCATTATTCAGCGCCTGGAAGTACTTTTGCCTCAGGGGAGGGTCCTCCAGTTCTCGCCAGGTGGCAGAGCAAGAGGTTTTCACGCGTAGGTGTACGTCAAGAGAGCCTTCCGCGGTAAGATCACAGAACGTTTCTGTTTTATAAAGTTCCTCGTAGCGTTTGAAATAATTGTCACTTGGTTATATAAACATTAAACGTGTTGCAAGTAAAACGTTCAAAGTTCATAATTAGCTCGAACGTTAGTTACTCAAAACTGTCCAAACGATGAGGAGAACAATATAAACGGCTATGTGGTGATTGTCGTTATTCTCAAAGGAACGTTCACAGACCAATGGCAGTTTTGGTAAAGTAACATTTCATATGACAATTGCTTGGTTTTCTAAAAGATAAATCTGCATTTTTAATGTAATTCATTGAGGATGATAATAATGTTGGTGATGATCTTGATATATGCCCATTGAATCCCGAAAAGGGCAGGGGCTTTCTGTCAGAACACAGGAGTGGGATTTTGTTTAGAACACCAAAACTTAAATAAAAAATAGGACACGTTCAAGAAGAAGAAGAATCAATGTCGTATTATTATTATAAAAATACAGGTTGAAAAGTATACATTCTTTGCTCTTGGTCATCGGCTCATTTATTTCAGAAGGAAATTAATTTTGAACATGTAAATACGTACCAACATATTTAAAAACGTAAATACGTGCAAACCAGTGAATCTGCAACCATTCCCACCAACGCCATGTGACCTTACGGGATTGTGGTACATGAACGAATGAAAGAAAATAACACATTAATTCAAATCCTGCACAACTCATGAACGTTTATTAATTTCAACTTTTTAACTCATTCAGAATATACATTTTTTCACTTGCGATTGACAAATAGTCGTCGTTAGGATCCTGTGTCTGGACTTTAACTGAAACATAAATCTTATCATAATTTTTTCCCCTTCTAGGATATGTTAAAGAATTACCTTTATACGAATACTAATATCTACAAAGAAATATTATAACTTATAACTTCTGCTTTGTTTTGTACATAAAGAAGATAGCAAACGTTCAAGTTCATTTGACAGTTAACTTCTCTCGCCTCGCCTCGTCTTACATTCTTCCAGAATGTATTCTATTATTTGGTATTTTATCATTCTTTGTGTTCGCACGCGCGCATGCGCACCGCCACCTCTGAAACCGCTCTGCGTATGCACATTTCCCCCCGTCTTTGAGCACATATGAAGTTGGAATCTTGTTTTGTTTTTTGGGTATTTTTCTTCTCTCCCCGACATCAAACATAGATTTTACTGTGTTTTAGCTTTAAATAAATGTATAATGAACATAATGTTATTTAATAGTTAATTACTAGTTTTAAATTCATAAAATATAAGTTATAAAATTATTAATTATAATTTACTTAATTTAACTAATAGAAATATAGATTCGAAATATAGAAGTGTCGGAATATCGAATAATTAACTTAATTTTGCACATATTTAGAGATTCTGCACAATTTTGGCTATCTTTTTAATGAAATGAGGGTACTCAGAGCAGCTACAACTATAGAATGTAATTGGGAGGTTTGTTTGGGAAAAAGCCAAAATATGTCTTGTTAATAGAGGCCTAAAAAAATAACTTGGGAAGCTCAAAATCCGCATTTTCCTACGCAATGGAGCATTTTTTATACTACGCAATGCTATCGTGAGTTGAAGTCTTACGTATGCGGGTTGCTTTCGTTACTGAATTCTTCGCCACATGATTTACAAAATTTTACATTTTAATTCCTTATTCAGCAATAGCGCATCTGTGAGGTTTTTTTTATGACAACTTATTGTAACGTTTCTAAGTGGTGAATTAAAACACAGGAACTATTTTAATAAAGACGTTTATTTTGTTTCTTAATTATACACTAAAAATACAAGATTTATTCACAGATAGGTTGCACAGTCCTTGTGTTTTTCATTTGGTTATTTCCTTACACACGACTCTGTTCTCTTGATTATTTATTAACACTTATTCTACACTATCGCACTGTCCAAAACACCTACCACTATCCGATGCACTGTCCACAATCCTTTACACTGCTGTTCATCTATTGTTCACTACTGTTCACCGCAATGCATATTTCACAACTCAGCTTCCACTTCAGACAGACTGCATACACTGACTGACTGACTGCTTGACTCACTGACTGCTTGACTCACTGACTGACTACATACATTGACTGACTGACTGCTTACTTCCGACTGCGGCGAATTTATACCTGGCCGACGCCCGCCTCGAGCCATCCGAAACGTGTCCCACAACTCTACGCGACTCGCGAATTACCCGTAACCGTCCAGTTCGGGGGAGCGCCGGTAGAAGACGCAATCCGCACAGAAAATCCCAGCAGATGATGCAATATGCGTTAAATTATTATAAATAGAACAATACTAATATTTTTCTTTGGCATATTATTTTTAAAAATTTTTTCTCAATAGAGGATGTGGAGGATCTGAACGTTTTCTCGATTCGCTTGACTTGTGAAATTTTTTGTAAGGTCAAATTGAAATGTATAAAGTATAGTTGAGCCGAGCCACATAGCCGAGGTTATTAAGACTGAAGGGCCCTGGCTACCCCTCGGTTTGAGGGTCGCGGGTTCGAATCCCAACCCGGGCCTGTTGATGTTGTTCTTACGTAATTCCCTTACAGTTACTCCAACGTGGTCACTTTTTGACCAAGCAGTTAAAAAAGAACTTTAAATAAATACATTAAAAAAGAGTAGTTGAATTCAACTTTTTGCTTGTGAATATGAACACCTTTTACTTTACATTTGGGGGTAAAGTTCATGTAATATTTGTCAGTAGCGAATATGTTCAAATTTAATTGTACAGCTAAAAACGGGTTGAAACCTTACAAGGGACTTTTCACGTCGAACATTTACTTGTAACTAAATTGCAACATTATTTACTTTCAATCTTAACATTATTAACAAAAAACTTATATATAAAACTAACAAAATTATGTCCTCTAACAGTGATGTAAACAAAGTATTTGCTTTATAATTCTTTCCCTTTTTCCTGGTTCTCTCAGACCAAGCCCATTCCTTCGTGTTACATTTTTTCACCATCTATCGCCGGGTTAAATAACTCAGTTTATTTTTTGATATTGAAACACAATACACTCACATATAAGTCCGTACTGGTTTTAAATGATAAATTACACTAAAATAATACGTTTTAAAGTTTTATATAATGCTAATAACAAATTCAACAAAACATGTGGGATAGCTCTGCAGAGCCCTTCAATTGTGACGGGGCAATGTGTAGGCAATCAGCGGGACACTAATGTATATTGTTAAATAGGTTGCCTATACGCCCCTGATACTCCTGGTTCAACTTTGTGTTCATTGCACCTCGATGTTCATTGCAACTGTGAATCGTTGAATTATGTTATTGCAATTGAGCATTGTAAATAGTTGTTTTTTGGACAACGTGTTACTTCTTAATAAGTAATATTGTTGTAATTCGTTGTACCTTGAAGTGAAATCAATGCCAAGGACTTCCTTTTTCGTTGAGCGAGCAAATTGTTCTTTACCACGAGAATGCCAGGCACCTATTTCTGTCGCTCCTGCTTATTCCTTCCCCGTCCAGAACAAACACTACCAAGGGGTCGCGAAGTGAGGTGGCAAGCACAGGCATTTATGAAAGGCTGGCATTTCGTTTCATGCCATGTCTCGTTCGTGGTGCACCTTTCAATACGGTGTGAGCTCTGAACTCAGTTTTCAGATAGAGATGTTTTCTTTGTATTACGACAATCATTTGTGGTAGAGTAAATCGCATTTTAGATAATATTCTTCTTTATATTGTAAATTGACTTTCTTCTAATGTACAATATTGTTATTACTGTTTTAAATTTAATTTTATATTATAACAGTTGAAAAAACTTAAATGAACTAACATTTAAAAATGTACGGCGAAGATCCTACATTTTTTAAAATAAAATACACTTTTCCACAACGGAGTGCGCTTTTGTCCACTTTAATTCAAAATCAATAAATACGTCAGGTAACAAGTCAACATCTCTCTGAACTCAATTTCCAAATAGAGATGCTTTTCTTTGTATTACGACAATCATTAGTGGTAGAGTAAATCGTATTTTAGATAATATTCTTTTTTACATTGTAAGTTGACGTTCTTCTAATATATAATATTATTATTACTCTGTTTTAAATTCAATTTTATATTCTAACAGTTCTAACATTCTAACAGAAAAAAACTTAAATGAACTAACTTTTAAAAATGTACGACGAAGATCGAACATTAAAAAAAATACATTTCTCGCACAACGTACTGCGCTTTCGTTACTACGCTTTCGTCTACTTTAATTCAAAAACCATAAATACGTCAGTTAACATCCAGCATCATGGATACAAGTCAACATCCCTGGATAAAATTCCCTTGGGTTAAAACAAGTGCGTCTAACGTGTGTTGTGTAACGATCGCAATCGACACACGTGTCTTGCTACGCAGCTTCCCTCATGCGCTTCGATTGGGTGGTGCCGCTCGCTTCCGCAAACCGTCGTAATTCGCGGTGTCCCGCGCGCTCAACGGCCGCCCCGGCGGAGCAGTTCGGCCCGGACGCAGGCTGCAGCCGTCGTGGACGAGTTGATGGATGGCGACCACCTTTGTGCGCGCAGCGACATCGCATCGAACGGGCTTTGCAAATGGCGGCGAACGTCGTGCGGGGCGGGCTTTAAAAGAAATTATTTGCGGCTGTCTGTTGCGCGATTTTGATTTATTGCTCGCGGCTCCGCTCTCGCGCCGGCCGCCGCCGAATACAGATGACGAGCGGAATGGAGGGCAATTGAAAAAAAGTTTTGTTTTTGGAAATGCCCTAATTAAGGTGTCGCGATGAATTCAGTAAGTACGTCACTCGTAATATGTGTGGTGATGACTTTGTTTGCAGAAAATGTTTGTACTCATTGATTAGGATCAGATATATCTTCTTATTTACAACCTGTTTTGAATTTTCAATTTCTCCGAAATATCCTACGTGGCTCGATTAAATTACAACCATAAACTATTTTAATTAATACGTAAACTGCTCTGAACTTTTTATCTAAAAAAATTTAGTGACTTGCTAATAGGTCCCTCAAGTTTACAAATGCATTTCATCTCCTATATGCATATTAAAATTAGGTTCCTTATCAATGGAGTTTTCTGCTTTTTTTCTCATCCGTCTATTGAATGTTCTTGCTTAGCTTCTTGATATTAAATTTGTCGTTACTATACTTCAAAACTCGCACATTAAGTTTTGTTGTGTTTTCACTTAATAAATAATCAAACGTGAAAATGATCTCAAAATGAAATGAATCAACTGTTGTAAAATATTCTGTAGGGAAAAATTTGAAATTACGAAATCGAACATACAGTTTCCGAATAACAGTTGTGTTCACTTTGCCGTTATTTGTCTCCGACGTCTTAACGATCTGTGTTAAATACTATTCATGAGCAAATGCGAACATTATGATCATTATTTTCAGAAGCTATTTACTGAGTTTTTGTCAAGCCATTTTTTTGCTCGCAAACCTAAGCTAAATTTCATTGTTAATTCTTCAAAACAACTTATTCCAACCTATACCACTCCTTACCAATCCAATCCTTGCTCTGATTTCTTGAATTTGGTAACGCTAATATCAATTAACAAAAATACTAATGCTTGTTGTGGAATACAGTAAGTGTATATGCGGCAAAAATCATCAAACATACACTTCAATTTCGTAAAATGTTTTATGTGGCTACATACGGCTATGTAAAAACTAAAAATAATTAAAACATTCTTCTTTCCTGTTATAATTAATTAACATAGTTAGTTATTATTTATTCTACTTTTAAGTACACTTGAAACATGATTTAAGAAGTTATTCTTAAATTCTCATGCATATATTGTTTATAAATATCCCATTTAAAAACCTAATAAGTAGTACCGTCATCGAGGTTCCTTTTTGTTTCAGAAATGTTTTAGTACTGTGTGGCTAAGCATAGATATGAAGCAACTTCCTCGTCTCCATTTAACTTAAATTGCGCCTCCGAACTCCACCATAAGTTCTCACGTCTCGTCGTAGAGCTCTCACCACCCCTTTGAGTACCGCCGTCTATTCATCACGTGGATATTCACCTCATTGGCTACACCTTAGAGCGACGGCAGAGCGCTCGTGAACGATACCGTTCTGAGAATACCTCCTTTCCCGTCGCTCACTCCGTTGCAACGGCCCCTGCCGCCCACGCCACCCACGCCACCCCTACTGCCGCCACAGCTCCTCTGCAGCTCCCGCTACCGGCAACCCCACTGCCCACACCGACCCCCCGTCTCCTGCCCCCACCCCAACATCCTCACTACCGCCCCTCCACCACCGCCGCCAGCGCCCTCACCAACGCCACTGCTGCCACCGCCGCACTGCCGCCACTGCCGCCACTGCCGCCACTGCCGCCACTGCCGCCACTGCTGCCACCGCCGCACTGCCGCCACTGCCGCCACTGCCGCCACTGCCACCACTGCCACCACTGCCACCACTGCCACCACTGCCACCACTGCCACCACTGCCACCACTGCCACCACTGCCACCACTGCCACCACTGCCACCACCGTCGCCATCACCCCCCACCGGCACCGGCACTGTCCTCTACCGCCCACGTCGCCCCTGCCACCGACCTCACCGCCGCTTCGCCATCAAACATCTATTATGCAAATGTGCTCAAACGCTGGGAAGGAGGTAATACTTGTAATGATTGGCCTCGGTTCCCGCGCCAGCCCGCACCGTTGCCTCCGGGCGACCTGTGGAACTGCATTTTCCGCGCCAACAAACTTCTAATTTCGTTCGACGCCCTACCCTACCTGCTCGTGCTCACGTAGGTACTTACTTTGCGACTCCGTGTTCATACAGGCCCTGGGTCGCTCCAGAGAAAAGCCATTTTTATGTAACCGTTGATGAAAGTTTAACGTTGTGGGCCGTTAATTTGGTGAACGGCAAAACGTCTGCCTCTCTGTGGACAGCGTTTAGAGAATTTCGCAAAATTGATACTCCCTGATGGATCTTGCTGTTGTCGCTGTTAAGCTGCTAGAATTTAAAAAAAAGATATTTTGTTTTTGGGATATTTTTTACACAAAGCCTCAAAACATGTTTGAAAGTTTTACAAAAAATGCACTATTTTTTTCTTTATTTCTCGAATAGGGTTAAGTGCTCTTATAAAAATGGCGCAAGTCCGAATTTCGCTGCATTCTCCAAATTTTCGAAAATGACGAAAGTTTTAAAGAATGTCTTCCTACAACTACAATATATAAGATAAAGGTTTTTCTTTAATGAAATATGTTCTTAAAAATTAGATCCTTCAGGCTTATTTTCATTAAAATCTTTAAATTTTCGAAAATTGTAGATGTTTTTTGGAGCATTAAGAGCGTTTATATAACTCAGCCGTTTCGTATACTTTAATTACAGAAAGTCTTCTGAAATCTAAGTATCTCAGTTTGAATCCCAGTGTTAGGAAACACTTTTGACGGATTGCAGTCATATTTGGGGGTTCCATTATCTTTATAATATTACATAACTGTTAAAATACAGCGAAATAGTACGTGATGTTGTAGTCCAATTAGTGTTATTCAATTTGCAATATCAGTTACAAGCATCGAAGAAAATGCTATAAACTACATTTCATTGTACTTCATTTCACATTCTTTATTAACATTGTCAAGTTAACATTTTTAACATTCGCATGTTAAATGACCCTGGATAAAGAATTAGAATGCTTCGTGAGGTCGTGAAGACGAAATCGAGTAATTAATGGTGCCACGAATTGTGATTTTTATCTTCTTAGGGAGAAGTTAACACGACTTGTAAATCTTTAAAACGAAAGACTTGCCATGAAATTGTTATTGTTGTTGATAAAGGCTCTCATTTATCATAATAAAAAGCGATTGACGGGAAGTCGATAACATACTCTGACGACTGATATGTTACAATGTGTATCCAGAAGAGTTCTCTAGAGCCAACAGGATTGGTAAATATCTTTCGCGTCTTCACACAGTCCTACGTCCTATGACTTTCAGGTACCTTTGTGGAATTACTTAAAAATATAGTAAACATAAAATGAATGTAAGCATACAAATCTTCTGTATTTTACTCAGGCGTATGTTTCACAGTGCGGTTTTTGAACATTTTTTAATTTTTTATTTTTATTTTATTTTTTGTTTTCAAGTACGTTTGGGTGGACCCCATGTGCGCGCGTCATTTATGCGATCTGATGCTGCAGGTGTGCTTTCGTTTTCTGCGTCTGTGTTTTGGAATAGAATTAGTCTGTGAGGATTTCAGGTGATGTCTATTCCGGAATGTGCATCTTTGCTCACACTACCGACGCCAGATTAGGTCGTTTGTTATTCTCGTGCTTAATGGTGTTACGTTCCTAGTACCGTAAGAGTTATCCCTTCACTTGCTTCCTTCACAACAGCAATCTGAAAATAAATAAAAATTTAAGCCAATTCAAATTAAATTCAATGGTGTTTGAAAATTGAATCTTTTCCATAAAATTGTTCGCATGAAGACGAACATTGCGGAAGAAACGTAAGAGTGATTGGATATTGAGATTTTGAGATTAGGTTTTGAGATTGGTATTGAGATAGGGTATTGGGATTTTGGCATAAAGCTGGCGTCATAACACAGTTTCTAGCTTGACGTTCTGAGGACAGCCCATTGAAAACTACTCATAATTAAAATGAAAAATAATAATGCTAATGACAATAATAATTTCCATTACACATAAACTAGAATTGTGTGAGAATTTCTTCCATTCAATTGCAAAAATTCATCAGTGGCAGAACTGCTGCAATATATGCAGCCTATTTCATTGCTGAATTTCTCTCCGAGAGTAGGGAAGCCCTCGTTATACTCTTAGAATTGTTTTATTTTCAAGAATAGTATAATTTCGTAGTCGAAATACGAGTATGTAAGGGAATGTATGAAATCATTGAGCAGCTATAAAAAGTTAAAGAAACCTCTTTGTTATGAGTATCTTTATCATGGCCTTAATGAAATATCTAAAGTGCTCGTTTCTGTGTTGTTTAACTTGCGCTTCATCCTGAAAATTAATAGAACATTAGTAAAACTGATAACAATGGCTCAATTTGGTGAATGTCATTGATAGTACAAATTTATAACGTATGCATTGTTCGGTGTTAACACACCTTCGTTTTGTTTGAAATTACCATTAAAATTAATAATAGAATATTTCATATTATGAGTTCACCATACACAATAAGTTTCATTCACCTATATAAAATGTTTGGGAAATTATTCCTTGTTTACGGAAAATTAATGAAATTTACGAGTTAACAAAGAGATAATTACCGTCCAACTTTGCTGACTGAATTGGGAGTGAAATTTTTAATCATAATGTTATTATTGATGCACATACATTTGAAATGTAGGATTTTAATAGAAAAAAAACAGAAAATAAAATGATACTTTTTCTTATATCTGTTAGTGTTAAATTTGTTTTTTGGAATTGGTGTTAATTTTCTATATTATTACTATTTCGTTTATCCATCCATAAATTAAGAGAAGATGTATTATATCAGGGACTGGCAAAATTTGTCAATTACGTTTAAAAACTCCTTCCAAGATACCATTTTACGTCTAATGCATTAATTTCCTTTCATATATGTCGTTCTAAATTATTCGAGCTGTTAGCGTCTCTCCTCTCCACTTCTCAAAACTTCCTTACTTTCCATCTCTATGTGACGCCGTTCCTAAATCACCATAACCTCCTTCTCCCATCGCCGTTTGTCCTAGTTCTTCCTTTCCGTGATTCGTTCGTTCCAACTCAAACCTTCATTTTCGTCTCATGTCGTGTTATTGCACTTCTCAGGAGCAAACGATTTGTGTCGCCTACCCAACCACCATTTATATGCCACCCCACAACTACCTCGTTCACTGGTCTCTTCGCCTTTTGACACTTGCTCTTGACCTCCGCCCAGACGCCCACTCGGCCGAATCCGTCGCCTAAGCTTCTGCGCTACGTAGGGGAAAAAATGCAGTGCGTTGCGCGTCGTCTCGCAATTGCGCCATTCTGGGCCCACGCACTGAATCCATCTTCACTTCATCCCCAAACCGGGAGAGGTGGCTCAGGGTATCAACTGATGTTACTGCAGGTCTGAGAGGTACTAGTTCGAGTCCCGACGGTGGAAGGAGTTTGGGCACTAGTTAGATAGCTAGGTCGAGATCAGTCTTCTAGGGAAGAATTCCAGCGGCCTTCGAGTTCCTCTAGGGGAGAAGCCGGCTGTTCTCATCTGCAATTTTCTGCGGTTTCTCAGATCAATACCAGGCGAATGCCCGAGCGGAACTCTATCAAATGGCCCACGGATCGCGCGCAATCTTTCCTTCCCGTTTCTTGTCCTATCCCACCCCTTACTTCAAACACACACTTACATAAACCACACCATCACAATTGCCGGGAGACCGGACGGGAACTTGGAGCTTGTCCCGGCTGTGGCGGTGTTAACTGGTGGGAGGTACCTAGTTGAGTAAAACCCGTTAGCCGGCGGAAGGTCGGCGCCTTATCTCACCATTCAGCGAGGGAAGATCACCGCAACCTCCCATGCAAAAACATACACTACACTTACGAGACTAATGACATTGCAGATGACACTCCCGTAATCGCTAATCAATCAACAAAACAAACTTCATCCTCAACCATTTTGCATTTCCTACCTCCCACACGTCACAAGTGCTTTCGATCGTACTTTCTTCCTTCCTTTGAACGCCCCCTACACTTAACATTATTTCCCGGTTGCTCGCTAGCATACTTACTCATCATGCTCGCACGAACGTCCCGTCCAACTGTTCTACGTGTCCTCCACTCAACATGTACGCTTGCCTTCCTGCTTGCTCGTCTATTTGTTTGCCTTCTTTCTGGTCTGCTTGCTTTCCTGCCTGCCTGCGTATCCGTCTACTGGCTCGCACGCCTTACTGACCACTTATCTAATTGCTCGCCCGACAATATGTTCCCCTGCTAGACCGCCCGCCTTGTCACTGGACGGCCTGCTTAGCCGCTCGCTAGTTCGTCCGTTCATTTGCTCGCCCGCTGTCCTACACGCTCACGAATTTGCTTGCCCGTTCACCTGCTTGCCTGCTCGGCTGCCTCCCTGCTGGCCTGCCTGCTCGTCCGCTTGCTTGTCCACTCACTTGTCACTCCTGCCTGCTTATCCACTCACCTGCTCGCCTGCCTGCCCATCCTCTTGCTTGTTGTCACTCCTGCCTGCTCGGCCGCCTCCCTGCTCGCCGCGTGCCTGCTCGCCGCGTGCCTGCTCGCCCTATGTTCCTTGCTCTTCACCTCCCCCCGGGCGCGCCACCGCCCCCTTCTGTGCGCTCGCCCCTCAGGGAAGGATGTTGCAGTAATTCTTCACGAGCGGCAGGAGCGCGTTCTCCGTCGCTGCTCTTTTATTTCGCCCGTCGCCATCCATTCTCGTCCGCCGCGCGCTGCATCTCAGCCAGAGATGGGAAACGACGTTCTTACGATGGATGACGCCGATACCGATGATTCGATACTGCAACTGCTCCGTCTGCTCCAGCAGTATTGAACGTGCCTGTTGCTCTTGGAGGAGAAGCTGAGACTGATGTCGACTGGAGTCGATCACCTTCTGAGTATCGATACAACGGAACTTGTAAATTTTTAAGCCTCGATTAAGTTTTTGATACAACCTAAAAGCAAGAAGTAAAGAGTAACACATAGTATAAAATATTTCATAAGTTAAAAAGTATGCCATATAATGTGTGTTGTTGAAGTACCAGTAGTTCCCATTAGAATGAACTAGTTGATCATAATATAATTAGAAAATTAGGACATTCATGATTCAAAATCTTCGTTGATCGGGAAGGATTTTCAATACATTCAAATAAAAATAAACCGTCCATTTCAATATAGAAGGCTCTGCCAATTCATGAATTGGTTTTTAAAGGTGACTGTGTATACGTTCATCTGTCTGTCAGTACTTGGCGCGACTGCCCACGAACGGGTCAGGACCTACCAGCAGCATCCCAGTCTCGCGGCCATGTGTTAAAGGGGTACATGTGGTTATCACGAAGACATTCCTTCACCGCATTCTGCTTTTCTCAACCTGAGAAGTGGGTTTTCTCATCGTCACACAAACAAGGTATACTGAGACATTGTCATGAAAACGCACACAATAATTTTGCCCGACTGGCAATCGAAACCGGGGCCGCACACACGCTGGCTAATGAGTTAAACCAAAGAGGCTTACTACGATCAACTACTTTCCTTAAATTACTTGGTAAAATACATACCCTGATGCTGTTGTAAATACTTCGATGTAAAGCTTGTTGCCTACGCCGAATCGGAGATCACTATTGAATTTAACGGTGTACGAAACTGTGAAGATGACATGGGGATGATAGGGGTGAAAGGACGAACACAAATTCAACCATGCACAGGCGGGACTCGAACCCACGATCCTTCATTCCGAGATCGCTACGGTTCTACTACCTTAACGATCTAGGTCATCCGGAAGTTACTGGACTTTTTTTAAATATAGAGTGGAAATTGACATGAAATACTAGTTTTGAAGAGAAATATGCCACTATGTTATCATGTAAGTCTCATAAATTTCAACTCGTTAATGTTATTGTTATACAAGTAATTGTACAATCGCTCGACAAACGTGAACGTTTGATTGGTCACTGAAATTACAGATTTGTAACGTAAAATTTGTTACCCATAAGAATTTTCAAGATGTAGTTAAGCATTAGTCTGTTGTCAATTAAAATACAAATACAAAATATTGTATTATTAAGAACTCGTCAGTAATGGAGGAAAGAGACAAAAATACAGAACAAGAATCTGACATTCTAACTAGGGTGTTAAGTATCTCATTGTGCCAAAAAGTTGGGAATGTGAAACATTTTTTTCTTTCAAGGTCCGTTATCAGGTTCTCCCTCATTAAACCTCTTGGATCATTACTTACTGTATGTATTCATCTCTGTGATATTAAGTGTGTCGAGGTTTCTGATGCAAATTGTTTGAACAATTAGACGCAACGTGTTGCGACAGTTGCACGGCGCACGATGACAGGTTGCAGACAAAGGCCATAACCACATCACAACAGGTTTCTGTATATGACATTGTGCTACATTATCAACGTTCAGTTTAGCGTGCGGCATATTACATCATCTGACGGATGTGTACCTTTGAGTAGTGAACTAGTTGGTTGTGATGAATCTCACCAAATGAATTCAGCCCTATGAAGTTCCGAATGGTATAATCGTTTCCGAGTCAAAGGTCGGTGTGTAATGGCAGTAGATGAATGTGAGTTTGATCTTTTTTACAATATACGAGAATCGCGGAATTTAAGTTGCTTAATGCTGTAGCTGCTTAATGCTGACGTTCCCTTTCAGAGGTTGGGATTCTAAAGTAGACCATAGAAATGTCAGTATTGAGCATTCATAAATAATATTATAGGAAGTGTTTTTGAATATGTTTATGAATAGTTGAATATTATGTAAAAGGAAACATTAAAAGGCGTTTATAAAATGTTTCATAAACATTTCCAAATAGTAAATTCACATTTAAATTTTTTCCTGTATGTATTCCAACTTTTAAATACTGTTCCAATTCCAGATGTACTGTAGATGAAGAGATTAAAGTATCGCGACTCTTGGGAAATCTCCATGGCCATTTAATAAGATGTAATGAAGAATTATATTAAGTGTATAATAAAGAAAACAATAATGGAACTTAAAAATACGAGTAAGAAGTTTACCCATAGAATGAATGTCTTTAGTTACGAGGTCGAGCGTATGTGAATGGAATGTGGTCGAGATGCAGTACCAGGTGTTTATTGTTTATTTTTATTTGCAGACTGTTCCGCTTCAAAAAAGAGATTATTCAGTTTCCACTCTTTATCATGACATTGGAAGATTCTGTGCCTTTCCTACCATTCTTCACTCATACACTTTCAACTCGGAACTCTCGATATACTGAATAAAAAAAAGAAAAAACAACCAAATTCAACATTTTTACCAAGATAACTCTATTTTCACCTATCAAGAATATTGTACCTTTTTGTCTGATATCTAAAGCAATTCCAAAATATTAATATTAAATATTACCGATTAAGATTATTTATTTATTAGTTTAATTTATAGGTTTAAATTATGCATATATATATATATATATATATATATATATATATATATATATATAAATTTAATTGTTAAAGTACGCATGCCAATATATTTAATAAATCTAATGGAAGAGGTTTAGTGTGCTGTGTGACTTCAATAACGCCCGCTTGTGTGCAACTCCGAGGCAACCGCGAACTAACAAGAGACGTTGCCAAGTGAATTCAAGCTGTAACCTCATCACTCGCATGGAGCGACGTCTTCTGGAGAGGAAGGGAATTGTGTTGAAGTTGATGGTACACTAGCACCTCTCACTTTATTGTTAGTGTAATTTTCTACTTCAGAGAGGACTTGAAGACAAAGAATATTTAAAAGGAGACCACAAATGTGCGCAATCACGAGTAATATTTCCTTGTGTAAAACATTTGGATAATATGAAATAAGAGTAATATCAAATAAATGGTAATTTCATGTGTGGTTTTATTACTCTCGCTATTAAGCGTACAGTAATTTTATTTTTGGAGTAAAATTGAGTAATAAATATTTTTAATAAATTCAATTTTTTTTTCATTCGAGTTGGATTTAAATTTCTTTGCGGGATTGCTTTATTTATTAAAAAAGGTAATCTCATTGAGTTGTCCACAAATTTATGCCAGTAAATAAGGCATTTTAAAATTTTTGTTTTTTATGAATAAAACGTGATAACATTTAATGTCATTTTGGATTTCTGCAATTTAACGCCCTTTAATAATTAAATTCCGAATCTTGCCTAGTACATCATGTAAGTGAATCTGCACTCACCAAGTACAGAAATTAAGCCAGCGTTTAATGTATTAATAATATGATAGTATTTGAAAAACCTACATTATTTTTATTCTTTTTGAATATTGCTTCCTAATGTCTATTCTAAAAATAGTATTTTAATATTTTATTTTTTATATATAGACTTTATAATGTCTGTGTGCGTCAACCGTTCAAATCTTTTAAATAAGTAAAGTCGGTGTTACATTGCTCATTACTTTAACCTAGATTCACTTATTTGCATATGCAATTAATATGTGCACTATGGAAAAGGCACTATCCTACATTAACTTAAAATAGTGTGAGAATGGCTTGCAGTGTAGCTTGTATTTCCTTTGCAAAAATGTTCTTTCTGCGAGAAACAACTTGCTGTTATTTTGCTGGAACTAGCGTCTAAGGTGATGCAGACGCGAAACTATCGCAAAAGGCAACACTCCACGGAAGCGCCGGAGACGAAAACTTCGGGGCGGGGCCTCACACTGGTCGATGTTTCAGAGTATGAGGTCAGAATCGATCCTTAGTTTCCTGTACGTAAAAAATGTCAATTTTTATTATATATGGATACACAAAAAAGGAAAAAATAGAGTTTTACGTGTAGGTATATACAAAAATCTTTTAAATTATCACTTCTCTATAGTACCTTTGTTACAGAAATATGATTTTTTTAAAATCTTATTTATTTCACAAACTAATTTAAATAGGGAAATGTAAGCTATTTTAATTTATAAAAAGTACCTTTTTGAAAAACATGATTTTGATTAGATGTTTATCTAATGAATAGACATGATTAGGTAAATAAAATACGAGTGATACATCACATATAATACGTACATGATAACACATAACCGAAAATACACATTTAATACATACGTCACAAATAATATTGCTTATTTACAAGGTAGTGTTGAAATTTCGTATATTGTTTTGAATCCAATATGGCATTTTTGCTGGGCCACGAACCGCGCACGATCTTTCCTTTTCCTTCCTCGGCCTATCCTCACCCCTTACACACATTTACACTTACATACACTATACTATCACACATGCCGGGACACCGGTCGGGAGCTTAGAGCTTGTCCCGGCTGTGGCGGTGCCCCGCTGGTGGGAGACACCTTGTTTGAGAAAACGGTTGGTCGGCGCCGATTCTCGCCATCCAGTAGGGAGGGGAATGTCACCGCCACCTCTCAATGGAAAGGCATGCACTACACTTTCGGGACTAATATTTTTAGCACTTGACAAGCCCGGAATCGCTAACCAATTAAATTAGAATTTTGTTCGTGTAAATTTCGATTTCTCTCCAGTGTGTGCCGTCCGAAGGGAGAGTGGGGGCGGTGGGTGCGTGGGGCGGGGGAGAGGCGGTGGGCGATGATTGATGTGGCGGGGCGGGCGCACGCGCAAAGTGCCGGAGTGCTAATCACCCGCCGCCAGGGGTGGCTATCGCCCCGGGCGGTCGCCTAGCCTGCGTGAGTCCTGGGGACGGTGTGTTTGAACAGTATCTGGAGCGTGTTGCAGGTAGGCAAAAGACGGTGAGGATGCTCGCACCTGAGATACAATAAATGTTGTGCCGCGACAGCGACTTTGGGTTCCTGCAGTCCGTAGATAGCATTTTGAACAATAATCGTGTGTTAAGTGTTAATAGGTGTTGGGTTACTTCACAATTAAATTTGCATAGTGTTGTCATAAATATATTTTGAACACTTACATCATATTGTTACTTGTTGTCCAAATGTTTTGTTATAAAACGTATTAAAATATATTCATAGTCCCTTTAACAAATACACAGTATATTTAACAGCATCATAAAATAATTTTGTGTGAAATGAAGTTCGTGAATTAAAATAAATATTTGCCTCTTCCAGAGTCGTAGTAAATTATAGTAAAATACAATACATGTCTACGCGTACTAATCTGCGTGGTCTTCATACTATATATTTTTCATCTTCCTTTCTATCACTTTATCCATCTCATTTGTCTTTCGTCCTGTTGAAACACGGAAAATCTGTATGCATTGGAAAAGCAGGAAATGATTTGTACGAAGTTAGTCAGGACAACGAAATGAGTTTTGGAGAGAAGTATTTATTTCCTGTAAAAGAACGTAACGATTGAGTCTGCAAATGACTAAGAGATCGCATCGTTTCCAAAATGGTGATGGTAACTTAGTTAAAAATCACTAAGTTAGTGGCGCCTTCTGGCTTTCGCAGGTCACATAAATAGTTTTCATGTTGTTCCTAATTTCTTGCTGGCTAAAGTTCAAGAAGACCCGTATTCAACGAAAAGAGGACCACGCATAAACGTGACTTCTCATTCTCTTCTCTTTCTCTACCCAGACCCTTATCATTCTCTGTACATTCCCTTTTCTTTCCCTTCCTTCCCAGTCTTCCCCTTATCTTTTCTTTTCATCCCGTTTCCGTTCTATACCATTTCATTCCCATTCCATTCCTATTGACTTCCCATCGTCTATCCCAAACTAAATGTTGTGAAGATGACTTTTGCGTAACTGACTTTTTTGGAAACTGACGAAATTGTGAAGGAAATATAAAATACTGCCTTTAAAACTAAATTAGTTTTTTATAATTTTTCATAACTTTTATAAAGATTCATTGATCCCTAATCGTCAAAAAATTAACTCTTTCAGTTTTTTGTTCAGTGTTTTCAATGTATTTAATATTTGTTTAGTGTTTATACATGGACAACAACACATTTCTGGGAATAATACAGGAACAATCCTGTGATAATTCTTTGAAAATATATCAGTTCACTTTAATGTAAAAATGTGTTAATGATGTAGAATTTAAAATACAAACCATGGTTGCAGAGTAATCTTTTGAATAACACAGTTTAATGTGTTATTGACGACTAACAATTTTACTTATTTGTTATAATTGGGTATCCGGACCGTATTTATCTAAATCGTTAAAAAGGAACGTACTCTAAATAAGACTTAACATTTGTTTTCTTAGTCATGAGATTAAAATTTTTGAGAAACAAAATTTTCATTTTCAGTGTTATTTTAGGTTAAAAAACATTGTGGTCGTATGAAGATTTGGTATATTAATGCTAATGAGATATTTTGAATTCGGTGTAGAATATTGGGCAACCCTGGCGCATCTTTCGTTCAACCCACGAACATGCCGCGTCTGGTGAAAGAAACGGGGCCATTTCCTAAGACTGCTCACGTGATGGCAAATGATACGTTCCATAAAGTTGATATACCCATTGGGTGCCTTTCCCTTTAGTCTGAACTGCGAGGTCCATTTCATTTCAACTTTAGAAAGATCACATTCATTCATATTTGCTCCGAGAAGAAATAAAAGCACTCCATGTTACGAAAACATTCTGGAAATCCTTTGTGTGCTGCCGAAAAATGCGAGAGCGAAAAGGGAATTTGAGAAAGCTTCTTTCTTCGCATAGTTCTTTATTCTCATTGAGGAGCGCGTAAGGTGATCAGTTCTGAAGAAACACGCTTAAAGGTGTTGGTGAAAAAGACCCGAGAAGAAAGAGGATTAAGGTAGAAGTGTCGCTTTCTTAAGTCACCTTAAAATGCGTTGTGATCTGTTTCGATCTCCACGCAGGTGAGAAAAGGCTACCGTGCCTGAGGGAGAAAATGTGAAAACAACGATGCTGAAGGTTCGAATTGTGGAGTAAGATCTCTCCTAAGTTGACATGGGTTGGTATACGAATATTGAAGTAAATATTAAGTGAATCCGCAACATTCATCGTTTCCTCCCATGGTCACATTAACACTAAACTACGAATATTCATTTTTGTCCCATGTTTTGCTATTGGACAATTTTTCCACTTTAATAAACTTAATCCTTCAAATTTGAAACACATTTTCAATAGTAAACGAGCTTCAGCACTTAGCTTTCGATCAACATACATCTCTATAATATACGCTTTTCGTCGGTATACGTATAACGTACTTAATTCCATAATAAATAATGTACTTATAACTGTATCTTAAGAAACACGTAGTTGCTTGGAGATTTGTGTATTACAATCCTTTCTTGGACAGCTGTGTCTATGGCGTCCTCCGGGTATCGCGTGAAGATGCTTCACATCAACACCAATTAAAGTCGTTTCTTTGCACGTTTACGTGAAAAATTACATCCAAATTTATAATTTTTATTGAAGTTATATTTTAACTTCTTAATATCAAAGTGGAGTTCCTCACGTTTCTTCCGTTTTAATTTTCACAATCTATTAGACACTATTCTATGTATAAACACTTAGTTATATCTATTCTGTTGCGTCTCCTCCCCAATTGGCCTCGCTCGGTCTTGCCTAGCCGTCCATTTCCCCGCCTTTCCCCGCCTTTCCCCACCTTTCCCCGCTTTCCCCGCTTTCCCCGCTTTCCCCCGCGCTTACCTTCCTCTCAGCCTCGTTCTAATTTGCCCCGTCTCGTTCCGCCTCGCAATTAATTATTTACTCCGTATGTTTTGAATGGGTATCCCAGTGCATTCGCGCCTAGATCAATTCAGTCAAGATCAACTTTCGGCTTACCTTTTTATAAATATGATGAAAAACCCATTTTCAAGCAGTGAACATTAACCTTAAAATAAAAGAAATTGAAACAAGTTCATTTTATGTAATAGACAACTTGTGTTATATAAAAATGAAACGCTGAGACCCTACGTTGGTTCCTTACGTGGCCAATTTCTTACACCAGTCTCAGGTCAGCGATTTAGAAGTTTGGATACGCATTTCGAAATCCCGAGCAGACACTTGCCTCCTTAAAGCACGTACAACCAACCCTCCTGTATGTAAATATTCCATCTATGTCATTATTGTTCAATTCGATTTTTACATCATGCTTTGATATAATACGATCCTGGTCTCTAAAAATATATGGGCGTAGTTCATTACCCGCTTTGTCCGGATATTTATTTACCGCACTGCTCCTGCCTTTCGTTATACTCTTTCCTTCCGTTCCATGTGCTCCTTCAGGTCCGCCCCTTCCGGTTCCACCCGCTTACCTCGTCTGCCTCACCATAAAGTAATAATATTCCTTTCTAGTCTACGGCCTCACTTCGCGTAACATCGCCCGGCAATGATGCCCTCTAGCTCCATTGCCGACTACGTTAAACTGAAGTTTCCGAAAACGCCTTTTACAACGTTTTTAATCGCAATCCTGTGATTTGCCGTGAATACGTAAAAGTATTCCTACAAATCTTGGATGCAATCACTCCAGTAGTTCAAAAGTTGTAGAACAAACGCACTTGCATACTTTTGTGATGTTAACCTCCTGCATATTTGTTTTTATTGGACTGTGGGGCTATGAAATCACTGAAGATGGAGATAGAATTCCCCCAAAACTTTCGGCATACGTTAATATAATTAAAACTTGTGGAATTTTATTTCCTTTTGAAACCATCTATATCGACTTTTCCGGAACATTCCTCGTTGCTCTTAAATATACCACTGGAGAAGTGAAGTATTCATATCTAGCATTTTCCCCATATTAGAGCGCATGAATTAAAGACATTTGTAGCTAAAATCTTCTCAGGTGATTCGACTTTTCCAATGTGGGCGACGTCTTGATTTTGAGATTATTTCTGTGATTGTTCCTGTACGCTCATAATGCAATTTGTAGTATATGGACTAAAGACCCTTTTAGAGTAGTTTAGTTTCAATTTTTCATTCTAAACGGATATATCACTCTTTAATAATCTTATGTATACGCCAAACACTATGGAATTACCTCGAGAATTACCCCCAGAAGTGATTCTAACAGATTGCGCTATATAAACTAGCAAATACACATGAATTTCTTTATATTTTTACGACTTGCCTGGCTCAAGAACGGTACATTCAAGGTCCTCTTATTCAAGTCAGGGCGCAATCAACGAAACAATATACTTTTTGGCACTTAAATTCACTTTACTTAGTCCTTTATCTTTTGGGAAACCCTACTTCGTAGCACTCAGAGATGTAGTAAAAAAATGTGTGAAATCTTGAAGCATTTCCCAACTTGAATAGATATTATATGTTCTGCGCAATGTAGTTTCAAATGTCTGATCTTTCCTGTTTGGAATTAAATGGGAGATTAAAATCGTCCTCTCATGTCTGTAACCATTTGATGTAACATACAGTTTGAATTTAGTTCAGTTCAGAACTCGACTGAAGTTCGATTACAATGTGAAGCTGGTTTTCAGTTTCACACCAATTATTTACAAAGATGTGAAAGTTTTCACGGTTTTAACTAGAATAATTCATTGCCATTGTTTTGTTGCTACATAATATGATAGTTGCTACATAAAATGTTTTTTTAATTTTCAATTTTTTATATTTATTTCCAGATTATTTTAAATTTCATGTTCCGAGCTTACACTTGACATCACTTGTATGGCCAGGTAAAAAAAGTTTTCATTAATGAAGTAATAAAGTAAATTATTTCTAGATATATTTCAGAACACCTTTTAAGTATTCAGTGAATACGTCTTTAGCAACGCGTATGAAAAAATGTATTTACAAGTCATTTTTAAACCCGGAAATGCTGTTGCATATATATCAAAATATAATGAATTATTCATTGAATATTTGTAGAGATCCAGTTAATATGAAGAATGTGACACGATTCAACCCCCTATATATCATAGCAGTTTAGAGCGTTACATGCTTTCATTACCAAACTCACCAACATGATCACGTGCCGTTTTTGCACTTTGTACTTCAGAAAGTCTGACTTCATCCATAAATCTCCCTCCTGAGCTCTTTGCCACTTTAATGCGCCACCATTGACCCATATCTCTCCTCCTCCGCAGCATCTTCCTGCGTCTTTCTCGACCATTTTCTTTCCGGTCTCTACATCCACATGCGGCCCACCAACGCCGCCGATGCAAGCCCTCCCGAACACATGCAAAGTCGGCGCAGATCTCTTCGCAAGGAAACTTCTGGGTGGGATCTGGGACGCGGGTAGGGGCGGGGCGGGGTCGAGGCCTGTGGCAGGTGTTGAAGGGGCGGTGGTGGTAGAGGCAGCGATGACGGAGGCAGCGATGTCGGAGGCAGCGATGTCGGAGGCAGCGATGTCGGAGGCAGCGATGTCGGAGGCAGCGATGTCGGAGGCAGCGATGTCGGAGGCAGCGGTGTCGGAGGCAGCGGTGTCGGAGGCAGCGATGTCGGAGGCAGCGATGTCGGAGGCAGCGATGTCGGAGGCAGCGATGTCGGAGGCAGCGATGTCGGAGATGACGATGACGGCGGGGGTAGTGATGGTGGAGGTGGTGTTCATGTAGGCGGCGGTGACGAAAGCACCGGCGGTGGTGAAAGTGGCAGAAGTGGCATTGGCGGAGGTCATCGTAGGTATCCAACACGGAGGAGAATTGCGACGAGACGCCGGCGGAGGCGATGGCGGGAGCTCTGGCTGCGGGGGAGGAGGCAGTGGCGGAGGTCTGGTGGGAGGAGGCGCATCTCCATAAGGCACGCCGTGATCTGCGTGCAGAGCCCTATCGGAAATGGGATCAGTCTGGGAGGGCAGCGGATCCGCAGACATCAACGACCGCGCCCCCCTCCCCCCGGCCTCGTGGGGAGGCTCCTCGCCTTGCGCCGCCGCCTGCGCTCTGAAGGAGAGCTTGTCGGCTCTGTCTGACTTTCGGCCCGGCTGCACCTCGTATTTATTCCCTGGTTGCGCTATATCCTTGTCTTCCATTTGTTACTTTTCGTTCTTCCAGTTTTGTTGCTGGTTAGTGATATTAAATCCTATTTTGGCTCTTCGTGTGGTCTTTATTTTTCGTTTCCAATGTCTCTGCAACTGTACGTCCAATGCATATTAAACAATAATCAGCAGACGTACGATTTAACTTCACTATATATTTATAATAATGACCTGATAAATTGCTTCTCTCATCTATTGCTTATTTTTTACACACCTGTCCCTTCGACTTATGTTTTAAAGAGCAATTATGCTTTGCATGCTATTGCATTGTCTTTTCACTTTCATCTTCAAAAATTTTACTCAGAATTGTTTGGATTATTCGCCATGTTCAGTTCCTCTGCACGTATCTCAGCCTCTTAATGACTCTTACTCGTTTTGTTAAACCATATTCCTTACCTTCCGCTTTGTCACACAATCCACCGAAATATCGTTCGTCAGCCAACTTTCTCCTACCTTCGTTCTTTCTCTTTCGTCGCAGCCCGCACAGTGCTCGCCGCTCCGGCCACATCTGCAGTCACCCCTCCCAGCGCGCTCGTAAAACGAGAAAGACTTCTGTAGCAGCCATTGTGGCGTGTACCGGGCGGCGTCTGGGAGCCCCGGGATTGATTTCTGGCGGGGGTTAACAAGGCGGCTTCCCGTGCCTTCGACCTCTCTCGTCTAAGCGCCCGCCCACCCGCCCCGCCTCTGTCGGGGCGAATCCGCCGAGGCGGTGCTCCAAACAACCGGTCTTGGGGCGCGGACGCGGGCCCGAAGGAGGAGCAGGAGCGGAGTAGGATCAGAGTCGTCGCGAGGAAGAGCCACGGCGCGGCAGGGGGGCTGGAAGTGGGAGTGAAAGGGTCGAGCAAGGTAATGGTCGCAATCATGGAGGTGGTGAAAGGGATGGTGTTGAGATAGGTTAGAGAGGCGTGGACTATGGGAGAGCGGTAGGAAGATGGTGAGAGCAGGGAATATACATGGCACAGCAGAGACGGTTTTGAAAACGATAGTAGCAGCAGCAGGAAAGGCATGGGTGGCAAGGCGGGGCAGCGTGGGCAAGGGAAGGCTATTAGAAGTTGAGGTGGCTGGGGTGTGTACGGAAGAGATGGCAAGCGTGGGGTCCGGTGTTTTGGGGGAGCGGGTAAGATGGTGGTAATGGCAGCGGATAGAGTACGGCAGCACCACGCCTCTGCAAACGACGGCACAGGCAGGAGTCGGCAGGGGTCGTGTACGAGAGGGTAGAGTCTGTAAGGTTTAGAAGCAAGTGCGTAGAGAGGAGGGGGAGGGACAGTGATTTGCTTGTCGAGAGCGTAAGTGCCATTAAAAGGGGGAGAATAGATATTGAAGGAGAAAGTCAAAATAGTGGAGATTCAGGTCAGAGATCGATTTTTGTGACATATTTTTTTAAAAAGTTGAACATTGCAGGAGTCTGCGTGTCTCCGTAAATATTATTCTTCTACTAGTCACATGGGGATGGGCACACCAAATGATAGAGCTTCGTAATATTGAAATTAGTGAGTTGAATTACGATGTTAGGGTTTGCTAGATGGGAACTCTCGAAAACAATTATAATATGCTGAAAATCAGGTGCGATTATGAAGATGAATTCTCTGTTAGGGTCTTTGAAACTGAGGCTATGCGCGTCCTAGGAGAAGGGATTGGTCACAATCACCGAATATAAAAAAGCCCGCGTTGTTCACTTTTATCAGAAATAAATGAATCTCCCAATGGATTTTTAATAACACGTTATACGTGTAAATATTTCTGTCAACGGAATTTTGAAGTGTACATTACTTCAACATTTATAGCAACATAAACTATTTTCATGCAAACTGTGTACAGTTGACAGAAATTTCAAAACAACAGGAATACCGTAGTCCCCATCATGAAGAAGTAGCCCCCAGACATGCATGCGTGTCATTTCTACACGTTACGCCCATATAACCCCCTCCCGTTTAGTTTGGCATGCATGAGTGTCCAAATAATTGGTCACATGACTGGGCTGAGTATCGCAGGGGCAGTCGAGGCGTCGGGATGGGGGGGGAGGGTAGCCTCGACAGAGGCGACGGGGGAGTGGGAACGCAGACGGAGGTGAGGGCGGTGCGGTGGGAGCGCTGGCGGCGGAGCCAGAGGTGGGGTCGCGGACAGGCACGAGGTGTTTCGGGATGTTGATGGGAAAGAAAGAATATCGGCTCTGAGTGTGCGCTGGAGCGCGCTGCACTTGTAGGAGTTGCGCACAACAGAACGAACTCGATGGATCACTCGATTGAAGAGTTTTGGAAGCCCTATCGATATGTCTTTTCTCCTTTGTTTGAGGAAAGAACGTATATTCTCTGATTCTATGAATTTATATTACACAGGTGTACTTTGGTGACAGCATTTTATTCTTTTTATTCTCTTTTAGTTTCTGAAATACAACAAACTAGTACTTTTTCACAATTTCATGATTGCAGCAAACAGTATTAACAATATGAATTCGCTGCTGTAAATTAGTGAGAAAAATCAAATTAAAATCAATAATGTATAATAAACAGTTCACATAATAATACATTACATGCGTTTAAAAAAATTGCATCTTTTCAACTGCTGTTTAAAGTAAGGTGTTACTCTATTTTTTCTAGTACGCGTTAAAGAAGAGATAATAAACACATGCGCGCCACAGTTACTGATGTACCTTGGAAAGGGTTAAATCTGGAATTTTATAAAATCTATTATCCACCCACCACCACCACCACCACCACCACTTCGAGATGGCGTTAAACCGCAAACGCAGATCCCCGCCATTTAAGCAACTCTGATTCCTTGCCACACTCAAGGCATTCCCAGTCAATGAAATAGAATTCAATTATCAAGTCTCAATCGGCGTATCAAGATCCTCATAATTGCGATGTTGCATGTTGGATACGAACAACATGCTGCAATGAATGTCAGTCTTAGAACATTAAGTTGTGTAAAAATGTTTTTCTTTTCTCACGATATTTTTATCAATTATATGCCATTCTGACCATTGATGCCCTTTTACAGGGCCGAAATCCAATATAAATAAAAATGTACAGAGTACATGACGGAACTCGTGCGACCTATCCTTCCTTTTCCTAGTCCTATCTTCATCCCTTTCTCACACACACTTACATGCACTACACTACAAGACATGTCTGGAGCCCGTCGAAAGCTTAGAAATTCTTCTGGCTGTGGCGGTGTCCAGCTCGTGGGAGATACCTAGTCGGGAACACTCCGCAAGTCGACGTGTAGGTTGTCACTGGACCTCGCTAGCTAGCCGTGTAAGATCACCGCCACCTCCCGCAATTAAAACATGCACTACACTTGAAGTCGTACGTTTCCGCGGCCAGAGTCACGTGCGTTATCTGGGCTGTCCGGGTGACGCCGCGTCGAAGGCTGTGTTGCCGACGTTTCGACCGTCTTGTCGTGGTCTTCCTCAGGGCTGGTATGCGCCTGGATGGTGTATAAACCCGAGCGCTGACCATCCCGGCGCATACTAGCCCTGAGGAAGACCACGACAAGACGGACGAAACGTCGTCAACGCGGTGTCACCCGGACAGCCCAGATCACGCAAATGCACTACACTTGAGAACCTTAGCAGTTGGCGCGCCCGAAATCACTAATGAACGAATCAAATCACTGTCCCTAACGCCGCCGCGCGCTGTCTCGTGCGCAGAGAACTACGGGCAGAGCGGCATCCAGGCGTTCCGGGAGCTGGCGGAGCGCGCGGGCGTGTGCATCGCCAAGGAGGACTCGGTGCTGAGCAACGCGGAGCCCGACGTCTTCGACCAGGTGATCCGCAAGCTGCAGCAGGACCAGCAGGCGCGCGTCGTGGTGTGTTTCTGCGAGGGCATGACGGTGCGCGGCCTACTCAACGCCACGCGCCGCCTCAACCTCACCGGCTACTTCCTCTTCATCGGCAGGTGAGCGCTCCCACCGCGTCGCACAGTATTTGAATGTCATCTGCCGCAACGCAATTGGCGGAATGTTAATCCCGTTCTTGTATCTTTAGAACACTCTTTAAATTCGCCGGAGCCGTCTTGCAAGTGTTTGTCTAAAAATAATATATTGAAAAACAAATAACTCATTGTCTTCTTTCAATGTTTTTGTTCTAAGAAAAAATTATTGGAAATACTCCTACTAAATCGTAAGTAACGTTTTACGATACTCATCGTAGCAGAAATGTAGTGCAACATTTATTTCTATGTCAATATCTCATCATCCATCCAGCAATCATTCAATCATCAATTCCGTCTGCAGACTCTACTTACCTGACTCACCCTCAAAGTCGTTGACATCAAACTCAACATCAAAATGCTCTCTAGAGGAATATCAATTCGTCAAAAATTGCTAATCTTTATAAATAATAAAATGTTGCTAACTATTTTTTTATACATTTAAACATGATAATTTATTTCTGTACTTGAGAAAGACAATTAGTAAGGCAGTGTGTTTTTATTTAACCCATATATTATTGTCTGTGAGTAATTTATAATCATTACATATTGTAAGAAATAACTTCATAAGTATTTTAGTGTAGACACACTTTTAATTTTGTCTACTATGTACTTGCGTAATAAAGGGAAAGTACTGCAATATTGCAGCGAAAAAATGACGAGATTTTGACAGAAATACTCATTTTTTTGTTATCATTGGAACGTCTTTTGTCTGCCTGCCTCTCTGTCCGACCGGCTGGCAGTTCGTCCATCTGCAATCAACGCTAGCACATAAATCGTTCGGACTATTCTCTACAAAATTGATATTCCCTAATCTGTTAGGACGAACTGGAGAACCCGGGAATTTGAAACGGATATTCAGATTTTCGGGGGGTACTTTTCTGTAGTCTTTCAAAAGTTACGTTCAGATAGAAAATTTTGATCAGAAATTGGTGAGTAAGACCGGGAATGATAATTATTGTATGAAGTCTTAAGGGTTCTAGGTTAAGCTCTTTCCAAATTTGAAGTTGGTAATGTGTCTTGGGCCTTTGATGATGTTTCTTAAGATTTTACATTGAACAATTGTAACGATTTAATATTTAGAAGCAACCTCTTTCCAAATTGGATATGTGTACGTTAGTTTTGACCATATGATTGTTTTTTTTATCAGTAGTCCACAATCACTTTAAATAAATATTGGAAACTTCGTATTGATTGCAATTTTGACATTTTACTGTATGTTTTGTTTGCCTTTGCTTTAATGTTAATTTCTTCTCTATCAAAACTATTAAATACACAAGATGGATAATTTTTGTCTTCGAATGAATTTTTTAATCATTATTTTTAAGATCTGGGGCGTCGCAGCGTAAACCTTTTAGCCTATGCTTTCTCTGGATTCATTTTTGTCGGTCTATTTAATATCTCTATCTATGAACAGTGTGCCAGAAACGTCTCTCCTCACCGAGCCGAATCAGGGTCTTCTAATAAAAATTGCATTTATATTGGTGGCAACTAGATCACTCAGAAACAAGGGAAAGGGACAACACTTCTAGCATCTATTATGATTGTAGAGAGTACGCAATTTTCTTTTGTTGCAAGTTTCAGCTCGTGCTACCAACATAACTTTTGTAGCAAGCACTCTCAACAGCAGGGTCGACAGCAGCGATCGACTGTGGATCGACTTTCCTGGCGCGTTATAGGTCGTCATAAACCATTTGAATATTTTATTTGAAGTAAACAAAGTTGTGACATCTGCGTACATTGGAATGTTTAAATTTATTATTTCAGGGAGGTTTGATGTGTACTCTATATTAAAGACGGTTGGGGAGGAAATGGAACGTTGAGGGATATCTCCAGCATTGGGGTAAGGGTCAATATGAATTGTTAATTTTAACTTAGAATTCTCGGTCTGTATGAAAATCACTTATTATTTTGGATAGGTTATGGGCTAATTCAGATTTCATTGGATATAAACACTCAAAACAACTTTTCATCCACAGGTCGTTATTTGACTTACACGGGTTAAGGTTTCTTCAGGGTTGAAGTTTCATTGGTATTAATGTGTTTGCAGTCGTCACTATTACTCTCCCTTTTAATATAATTTTCACTTAAAAAGTTTTGTTTATCATGTTTATCCAATTTCATTTGTCGTGCATTATCCACTTCATATCGCAGATTATATATCAAATCAAAAACATAAGTTACAGCAGACTAATAGAGTAATTTTTCGTCAGTTATTGAAACATTGTTGTCAATTTTTAAAAGCAATGACAAATTAGTTGGTCTTTGTTTCCGTTGAGTGACGCTGGTGCGTATTACTTAATAGATGTAGATAACGAAAGTCGTTCACGGCAATTCTGAGAAAAAAGCCTGCTTAGCCCACATAAATATAAATCCTTTTCGATGTGTCTGTATCTTCACTGTTTATACTTTTTACTTAACAGTTTAATTGTTTACTGAAGGCTCATCAGATAGATCATCAGATGGCTCATCAGATCGAGAACTTTAAATATATTGTTTTAAATATATATTTATTTATAATTTATTTCTTCTAAAGAGAAAAAAATCACCAGTACATTCATAAATAATTTAGTTTTGATTAACGTCATGATATTGTAAATTTAATCCAGTTCCTATCACAACTACATTTTTTAAGCTATTTATATTAGCGATCCGCTTTTTGTCAACTCCTCGTTCCACCACATTCGTCGTTAGCACCCACAGCGACGTAAAACATATTGAAGTCCATTTATAAACACTTTCCATTATTTTTTCAAGCGTGCGATGTTTGCGATGAAAATAAACATTCAGGAATATTATAAGTAATATATTCAATTAAAGTATATAGCAATATAGTCAATTATATTTTAAATATTTTTATTACATTTACCTATTTATTACTTAGATTTTGCTTACAAGATGCTAGAGTTTTCTAGACGGTAGAATTTGCTCGTTTCTGTGAAGGGAATTTGTCATGTTTGCCACATATCTCTCTTATCCCCCTAAGCGTGGGAAATAAACTAGACCCACACACGGGGAACACTGTTAGCTAGGCGGCAATGTCAGACAGTCCACCCAAAAAGCCAAATACATACGTACATACAATCGACAGAACTCATAAGAGGCGCGAAGTGCGTATTGAATGCGAAATATGATTATTACGTGGTACTCTATTTCATAGCAACCTTTTTACGTATGATGTAGCGTACAAATGTTTTGAAATTGAGTTTAATATGCAACACGTCACACCGCACGGTTTTTTTCTGGCGTCAAAGAAATTATTTACAATTCGTATGAAAACAAAAATAAATCTCCCGCGAGACAGCGACCGGCAACTGAAATTAAATTTTCTGCTCCATAAATCAGAACCATGCTGTTTTAATTTACTAAACTGGTGGTAATTTCCGTCTGCAGGGTTGTCGCTTGCTTTTGCATGTACAAGTTTCTCATTCACCGCCGTCCTCGAGCCTTCGCTGTTGAGAGGAGAAAACTGATAAATTAAGTGGCAAGCCAGTCTTTAACCTCGAGAGTTGCGTTCAGATTATATTAAATTTATTTTGCTTGAGGAAATAATAACATAGTTAAATTTATTTAACACTTATCTGTCTGAATTATTTCATGAAAATGTTCAATACACCATTGTATATGTTTAAAAAAACTAAATGTGTTTTTCTCAATATTTTGATATGCACATGGTGTCATCTTTTAGGATATCATGGAAAACAACATGAAGTTCTATTTGCATTACTGCAATATTTTAAGGTGAAAGTTTGAACTATATACAGATTTGTACAAGTTGTCCTTAATAATAATAATAATAATAATAATAAACAAAATGCCGTAAGACCAATTTTGACATGTTGAACTGAAACCCGAGCTGATATGAAAAAAAACAAAACAGAACTATATCGATCAGGAGAAATGAACACTCTGCTATCAATAATAGGAAAGACCCGGAGTGAAAGGGTAAGAAATCAGGATGTAAGAAAACTGTGTTAAATTACTAATATTACCAAATTTGGGAAAATATGGAAAAAATATTGAAGTATATATCACATGAATGAGCCGTGACTGATTGGTGAAGATAGTCAGGGATATGATACCATCAAGAAAGAGAACCCCTGGAAGGCCGCAGAAAAGATAGAGAAATTCTGCAGTCAACATGTAGTGAAATGCTCCGGAATGAAGCGTGAAGAAAAACTGTGTGTACTATCTACATAAAAGAAGAAGAAGAAGAAGAAGAAGAAGAAGAAGAAGAAGAAGAAGAAGAAGAAGAAGAACTACAATGATCATAAAAAAACTATGTGTAAAACACTAACGATTTCTGCTTAGACAAAAGTTTGAGTTTTCGACTTAATTTTTTTCCTAATGAATGGTAGTTGCCTATAGAGGTGTTATCACTTGTTTTTATTAATCGGTTTTGTAGTATATACTCGTACACTTAATTTTAATGTCTGATATTAATAAAATGAACGTCCATGCTGTTGGTATCTCCATTGTCATTTTGTTATTCGAGGGTCAATCGATGTATCTAAAGGAATGGAAGTTTTGGCGTCTGGCGCACGCAAGGTTATAACTATTTGAGCAAAGATGGCGAGTTTTGTAAATTTAATAATTAATGAAATTTCTTAAAGGCAAAAATGGTCTTCAGGGCTTTTAACCCTGAACAATTCGTAGCATAATGACCGAAACTGGGTCTACGATGCGGTGTCTAACGGAGATCCCAAGATATAGTGACTTCGGATGCGCACTTCTCCATTTTCAAAAACGAATTATGTCACACTTATAATTAATAAGAATCACTTACTAGGAGAATACTCACAAAGTTTGTTTGTGATTTTCTTCCGTTTTCATTATGATGGATAAGGTGGAGTGACGTTTATAAAGATGCAATAATGAATCAACGCATTTATTACGACACCCTGGAATACCGCAGAGAAGATGGAGAGATGTGCAGATAACAACTAGTGAAATTTCAGAATGAAGAGAAACAGGTTTACAACCTATATAAAAGAAGAAGAATATATTCTGCCTGATCGTATCACAAGTTTACGAGACTCCGTTACTGTAGAGCCTCAATAGCTAATTTTAAAATAATGTTTCATCATGCAATACAATCTGAGTTATGTGAATTGACGAACTGTAGAAAATGCGATTTCACCAAATTCACCTGTTTTAAGACGATTGATTTTAATTATATTCTCAGAATCTGCATTTAACGCCTGCGACTGGAAACATACGAATACATTTTTTAGATACTACTAAAAAAATCTTTACTTTTAAGACAAATAGAGCTTGCTGAAAGTTCAATTTTTTATACTACTTATAAAATATCAATTTTTAACTTCTATTTATTTTTAATTATTATTTGTATTTAACAAATTTAACTATTATTTGTTCTTTTCTTCGAGTGTATTCCGATTTTCAGTACTTTATATCTCATTTTCCTGTAAATATCTGGATTACATCAAGTTTCCTGTAAATAAAAGGAATACATCAAATGGACACATGTTTTATAATTGTTTCCTATTTAAATCAAAGGTTTATATTTCAATTATAACTTATTAATTAGCGTCTTAATTATTATTATTATTAATAATAATAATAATAATAATGATAATAAATTAGCTTCTTTCAAACAAGATTATAACTTCCCAGCTTCCCAATTCATTTTAGTCTGTAACTCAATTTCACATTTCGGTCTTTATAAATGTTTAGTGATCTTACTGTATATTGATATTGGATTGTTTTGGTCAATATAAATACGCACATCACATCACTTTATATTTTTCCTTCTGGATGGTTGATCGGGAATCAAATTGTTGAACTCCGCAAGTCTGAAGAACGATATTCAAGAACACCTTAAAACAATGAAAATGGCTGGAGGTGAAGTCCTTTGCTTTGCGGTGCAAGCTCGTATGGAGATAAGCACTGCGAAATCATGCGAGAAAGTGGTTCCTCGTGCTCCACTAACGACTCGGTCCATTTATTAGCAAAAAAGCTTGGAGTCAGAGGAGCGGTAAACGATAAAAGTGAAGTTAAGTGTTTGGCAGATTGTACTTCTGAACCTCTGAAATTTATTTTCTGTTATTTTCTACTCATTTTCAAAGATAATAAAAATCCCATTACAGTTCATAATATTTCGTTTTTCTCCCTTAGCAATGTCGTACCAATGGCTGACTTCGAACCAAGAATTACTATTACACCCCTCCCCGTTTTTGCCGATCTCAGATTAACATTTCTAATCTAATTGTGTCGATCTTTTCAATCACGTACTTCATGACCTCACAGCATTTACAGCCTTCGTGATACTAATCTTTTTAAATTCATATTGTCATTTTTTTCATATTATTTCAAGAGTTTTATATTCCTCAATTGTACATGAACATATATGATTTGTTTAATACTAATTCAATTAGTCTTCCCGGAAATTTTGTATTTACACTGTTTGGTTTCGTTTTTAGGTGGCTTTACACTAACAAATCTTGTATCATATGATAGGGGAAAAGTTTTAAAATATCATTAACAGTATTATCATATTAAAGTTTATATAACATTTACAGCAATTTCGGCGTATTATGGCTATTTTGTAGCTATAGTGTAATACAGGTAATTGATATTATTTTAATTTATGAAACAAATTGCTTACGTTTGTTTTTAATTTGTAAAAGCCTGCATAGTTTCTTGAAGTATGTTGCTTCTCTGTAGTCATGATAGCAGTAGAAGAGATTGAAACGAAGACAATCGAATACGTTCAATCTACGTACAGGATCACTAATGTAATACGTCAGGAACAAACTAGACAATCTCATTCGGAATGCTTGAAGCAAGTATGTGAACACAATAGCTCTCCGCATCCACTTTATTCGACTTTCAGATGACTCTCAGGCGACAAATCTCGCCCCTCGTCCGGAGTCCCTACGGTTGAATAAACGCGTGCGCGCCTCCGCCGACGGGACGCGCTGGCGCTCGCAGTCGCTGGCGCAGGAAGAGGTGGGCGTTTGGGCGCTGCAGAGCCGTCGCATCGTCGCCCCATCGCCCCGTCGCCCCGTCGCCCCGTCGCCCCGTCGCCCCGTCGCCCCGTCGCCCCGTCGCCCGCACCGCCGGCCTGCGCTACCCGAGTTCCCACTGCCCGCCCCACGTCAGGTCCACCCACCGCCGGACCCGCATTCCTGCCCACCCCGCACCTTTAGGCGTTTCGTTTCGTTCGTTCTACACTGTTTCGTTTCGCGCCGTATCATTGTACCTCGCCCAATTCCATCCCACACCATGCCATCCCATCCAATCACATGACATCCCACCCTCTCCATCCCATCCACCCTATCCCGTTCCACTTTATCCCTTCCCACCTCATCTCACCCCATCCCATCCTATTTTATCTTATCTCCTCCCATCGCACCACTCACCACACCAAATCACACCTTACAACACCGTACCACAACATACCACACCATATCACACCAAACCATTTCACAATACCACATAATTTCCCACCATTTCGTCCCATCCCATCCAGTCCATTCCCATCCAAACCCATCGCATCAGTCCCGACCTCCCAAAGCAGTTCTCTCGTACCCGTTCCGTCCATCCATACTAGTCCTCACCCATTCCTTCACTCGGTCCCGTCACAATCTACACCCCCACCGCTCCTCGCTCGCCCTGGCACGCGCGTCGCCTGCGCAGCGCTGCTGCTTGAATTAAACATCAGCCCCTGCGCGCCCCCAGCGCTCGGCACGCGCCGCCATCTACGCCTGCTTTCCCTCACTTGGCGACGCGACGGCGGAGTGTTGTCTCTGCCTGCGCCGCAGTCGCTCCACCGTCCCAGGACTGCAGACACTTCCGCAATCTAACCTACGTTGTGAAAGTTTGTGCGACCGATTTTTTATCAAACCGACACCCGTTGCCTATCCGTTTATTATTTTTCCATTCGCCGATGAATGTACCGTCCTTGCAATCTCTACCACCATCTCCATTCTTCTTGTTTTCGCAATCAACGCCGTTTCTACGATTTTTTTCATCCAATCGCCGTAGACCTAGTCCTTTGCTTCGCTGCCTGCGCCGAACGTCTGTTTTACTTTCTCGTCCTGCGAAGTCTTCGTAAGAAGAGAATGATACGAAATCGTGCGCCAGGAAACGACGAAATTTTTGTCAGAAAAAAACGTATTGCCGAGTTCTGGTGACGAAAAAGTGGATAAATTCAGTATCTAAATTTAGAAAAAAAATCCTCTAACTCGTTTTTATATGTTCTGTGAATTATATGTTTTGTGAACCACTCTGGACATATCTGCTGTACAGCTCATTACGCCAACATGTTAGACGTACCTAGTATAGCCTTGTTAAACAATAGACATAATATTACCGGTCACAATCCTTTATTTCAGTATAATGTAGTTTAGCAGCTTCAATGGCATTTCAATTCCTCCCTTTTCTTTCACCTAGTCTATATTCGTAATATGTCGACTTTTTAAGCAGTTAGTCTGTTAGTATTCCCATTAAATTTGAACGTACAGACTACACTTATTTCATCGCTTTGCTAGTGTGGCGTTTCCTTGTACTAGTGCCTCTTTAATTTGCATCTCTTGCATTTGTCAGACACGCACGACGCATTTTGGCTCCTCTGAAACACTTTGTGCTTTCGTTCTCCATCCCTCACTCTCAACTTTATTCAAGTTGATCCACCGTGTGTACCTCATAATGTTTTCTGTCTTGCTGTGCTTTTTGATATTTCGGCTTTTGACATAGATTTTCACTCATTTCGTCAAAGAAAGAAAAGCTAAAGGGTCGGAATTCATTTTCTGAAAATTCAAAGGATTTTATAAACATTTAAAAACAAACTGAAACAATTCTTACAAAATTTTACGATAATGGAAGATACGGATGTCTCTCCTCCTAAAATCCACATTTCAACACATTTTGTTTTCAATGTTTTAATGATTAATTACATTTTATAATTTTGTGAAATGTAAAAATTAAATTATTTTCCAATACTGGCAAATTGATGACTAGTTGTTCTGATGAGTGATTGCTGTTCAAGTTATTTTATCATTTTCAAAATAAACATTATTCTATTTGTCTTTTAATTGCGTCTCAAAATACGGAATTGTTGGATGCATTTTTCCTTCTCTACAGGCACTAAATTTGTGGATTGAATTCGATACTTCTATATCAAGGGAAAAGTCAGGATATAAGGTTGTGTTCTAAGTGGCACTATGACTTTTGGGCGCCCAGGTTTTAAGGTATCTTTTTTCTCAAAAACAGAAAATAGTTCACTCTTCTGTAATGAGTCAACCTTATCTACGCGAAAACGTATACATTGTTAGAACTACTGCAATATGATTCCATTTCAGCTGAGAATGCTTTCCTGAGGATCTGTTTTATCTTCAAATATCTGCAGCGATTCGACGAGTGAACGGGCAGTCATGAATGATTTAATAAAACAGTCAAAAATAGATTAAAGAAATCACTGTTCATGGCACGTGTTAGAATGCTTCGCGTGCAGTCAAATGTATTTTTTCGCTCAGGATTCGAGGCACACATTTAGAGAAAACGTTCCTCATCGTGGAATATTATGTGCACAAATTCCATGGAAATATCATCTTTGGAGGTACTGGCTTCCATACTCAATTCGTGGACCTGCAAAAAACATGTTTCAATCTCGTGATCATTTTGCCGCTCCGACTGATGCAAAACCGGGAGCTCTTTCGGTTCATTGTCTCATATCATTCAGTTTTCTTTGAACTGTAGCCTTCATGGACGCACATTTTGCTCAGGCGTTACATCATCACCGCATGTCTCACTCAACCGACGATGAATGTGGGGGAAATGGGAGAAATGACGAATTAAATGCGAAGGTCGCCAGTTTAAGTATCAAAAACGTTTTTTTTCCCTCCAACTCCAGCCACTTATACTTTGTGCGCTGCATGATTCTGCTAAGTATGTCACTCATTCACTATGAGTGCCCACATATTTTAAATACAGCGGTATATTTCCGTCTGTCTCCAGTTAGAAGAATGATTATGAGGTGTTACAACTTGAACACACATATAATATTATGATTCCTTTGGCTGTCGGTTGGTGAAGAAATGTCATCTGACTTTTAAATTTTAAATTTCTTCTCGTATTTCTCTGGAAAAATTGATGATAAGATTTTTTCATGAAATATCAAAGGAAAATCTTTTGTGACGAGAATCAATTTCACTGTACTGAACTGCAAACACGGCCCATCAACTAGAGAATCGAGTAATAAATTAGAATGTAGCTTACGAGCGTGTTTCTGATGTAGTGTACTTTAGTCCCTCCGTGTGAAAGTTAATGAGATTTATAATTGTTTCAGTAGACAAATGTGCATAACTGTATATTTTTTGGAAAGTTTAAAATTATTAATAACGTTAAGACATAACATTTACTAATACAATGGTGTAGCCATTCAAAAATAGAAATACTAGTGTCAGTGAAGGTCGGCTCAAAACAGGAATCCTGAAATATTCGAGAGCTATGTCGAATCGTGCTTGTTGCAAACGAGACTAATTGTTGGTATGACAAAACCTAAGAGCCAACCAGGCTTGATTGATTCCAACTCGGGCTCTTAGTCAGAGAAAACATCTTGATTTGCGTAGCTTTAATAATTTCATTGGATCGACTAGCAAATAATAGTCATCGGAAACCTAATAAAAATCTTATTAAAGTAATGGCTGCCACATAATATCTCGTGTAATAACAGTCTCATCTTGTTTGCAGTTTGCTGGCGTCCTTTACAACGACATTGTACGCAATACTTTGACATTTTCGTTGACAGATATGATAGTAAGCATCACTAAACACATTTAACTCTGTGTCTGGAAGTAGATGTTCACTGCAGCCAACCTAACAAAAAACGTCCGTCACGATTTTCAGTACTTTAAAGCATTGCAATTGTGCACCCAGCTGTAATGTTGAGATCACAGCCCGGGACTCGCGCCAACGGTGCCGAGCCAGAGAAGCGAGTCTCCGCGGGCAGCGGCGCCCACTATTTAACGGGCCGGGCAAGCGAGAGCCACTATAGGAAAGTCTAAGAGCAGAGAGAGGCGGTTCTGATCGACAGTGAGTGAGCGACTGGCGAAGCGAAGTAAAGTAACTACAGGATTGTGCCCCGTTGGTATCTAGTAACAGCGCTACGTTTATGAACATTTTCTAGTTAACGAGTTTTAGTAAATTGGTCTTGTTTCTCTCTCTCTCTCTCTCTCTCTCTCTCTCTCTCTCTTTCTTTCTTTCTATCTCTCTCTCTGTGATCTGACATCTAGCGAGGATTTGGTACAAGTGTGTATGGAAACATTCTAACGAAGTGCACTTTGTAATTGTTACGTGTGTGTGTGTACCGTATTTTGAATACATCACTGGCAGGAGTAGCCCTTCCTCTAATATTTGGTCAGCAGTATTATATTTCAATTTACATGGAATGTTGTAAAATTTACAAAAACTTTTTAAATGAATTATATGGATAACAATACCTTTCTTTAAAAATTAACCATTTCATGCGAGGAGTTGATTAAGTGCTTAGTCACTCACTAACTACAGATCTAATCCATCTGCCTTCTTGTCTCACAAAATAGTTTAAATATCTAGAAGCATAGATTCAAACAGTCACATCGGTGTGTATGGTCAAGCAATATAATATGTTTATCGTTAGGGTTATTTTGCAGGGACATGGTCAATGACCTTAGTATAGAGAGATTACTATAAGAAGGGACCGCGTTGACAGCTACTTCTTGGCCCCTGCTGGCAATGTAACTGCAAGTTATGTCCATGCACACATTTCGCCAGTGCGTTCGTTTACACTTACCTCATTTGTAAATGGCTTCATCACTATCTCTTGCTATATCTTCGCCCTGCACGACGTTCATTTTCTTCCCGACCAGTTAAAGTGGTCCCTTCTTAGAGTAACTTCTCCATACCATGCCCGAGTATTCGACCCAAACTTGCATTGAAGCCTACCCCGGCGCAGATCTAGGGAACCCTTTTTCGTGCAGGTGCGTCCCGTGGGTAGCTCCCTGAAGAACCTGGATTTTGACTCTTTCTCCGCCAGATGTTGGTCTCAATTAACTCTATCCGAACTATCTGGTCGGGAGAACTTGAAATATCGATAGGTCGCGAAATTTCTGGAGGGGTTTTATTTTGCCGGCCACCAGTCAATGTTCATTTACAAGTCACAAACATGATATGGCCACTGTTGATTTTCCGTGCTTCGAAAATCCACGCATCTCAGCGGGATTGAAACCTGCGCCCTGGGGGCGCAGAATAGTAAGTATACAGAAATAAATCGGTTCCTTGGATCTTCGAGAGGCGACGAGGTTGTGACGTCGCCAGACTGAAATCGAGTACTCATAATATTTGCATAAAGGATACATTCATAATACTCCATCTCCATGAAACGTGTTTCACTATTGAAGTTATAAGAAAAAAGTATTTGGTATTGTACGCTTGTTGTGAAAGAAAAAACTAAAAAAATATGAGAATATCTTAATGAAGGAAAAGGTACCAACGAACAGGTAACAATAAATAAAAGGCCACCACACTTCTTATCATCACTCATTATTAATTGTCATTAGTTATAGTGGACATATATGTAAATTTAGTGTCTATAACGAAACAAACTCGACAAAGGGCAACAATTGATTGCTGCACATGTAATTCGCAAACTAAAATCTGCTAAATAGCACAAGCCAAACAATCACAACACAGCAACAGAGACGCATCAACTTTGGCGGCCTGCCAACGCTACCTAAGGTACTGATGACCCAGTGGCATTGGGCCATCGGTTTTATATGGCGGACACTTCACGCGGAATGTTATTAAGTTTCCATTCTGTATTATTATCTATTTTGTACTGGGGGTTCAGAGGCTAATAATCTAATCACTCGTCCACCGAAGCGCGCGTTCATGCGACGAACCATTCGATGTGAAGCGGTCCACTCGACTTCGATCCCACCGGAAGAGGTGACTCAGGGCATTATGTTACTGCACTGCCTGTGACCGAGAGGTCGTAGGTTCGAGTCCGACGGTTGCAGGACTCGTATCTACACTAGCTAGATAGCTATTTAGCCGCTATCTGGAGAAGAATTTTTGCGGCCGGGAGTTCTGATCGGCAGTTTTTCATAGTTTCTCCAATTAAGTCCATGCAAATACCGGAGCAGTAACCTAACAAAAGGGCTAATGTCCGCGCGCGTTGTTTCCTTCCTCTTCTTTGTTTTATCCTCACCCCTTACTTACAAACACCTACTACACATACGGGAGACCGGTGGTAACACACTATCACACATGGCGGGAAACTAGAGCTCGTCTGGAACTTAGAGCTCATCCCGGCTGAGGCGGGTCCCCGCTGGTGGGAGATACTTGGCTAGGGAAATTCCCACTAGCCGACAGGTAGGTTGGCGCCGGATATCATTCAGTGGGAGAAGATCAACTCCACCTCCAGAGGAAATAAATGCACTACACTTACGGTACTAATAACCTCAGCCGCTGACGCGCTCGGAATCACTAATAGATTCCGACTCGGAATCCCTCAATCGTGGACAACTACCCGTTTATGTCTTGCCAGAACACGCCGCGTCCACTGTCGGACCTTCGCTAAGCGGCGCGGGGCGCTGGGCGCTGTGTGCGGGCGGAGAGGATCGGGGATCCGGATCGGCTGCTGCCGATACCACTCGCGCAGCCCATTGCCATCGATTCGCTTCTGCCCGCCCCCTGCCCCCCCCACTCTCTTCCGTTCAGCCGGCGACCTCCGTTTAGCGTGCACTCTGCGTCCGTTTCCGCGGAGAAGGGCTGCGTGCCCCGGGCTCCGGCAGAAGGATGGCTTCTGGGAGTGCCTTTCTCTGCCGGTGGAGTAAACTAATTTGTCACTGAGTGCTTTCGTTTGCATTGATGCGTGGCGCATAAATCCTGCAAGAGGACGGTGCGCGCAAACTGCCGTGTGTCGACAAAAAGAAGACATTTACTTGAAAAACGTTCTCCATATCGGAGCGTCCTTTTCATGAGCCTTTTTTATATTTTAAGTTAATGATTTTTTTAACGTAAATATTCGTTTTTACATAACATCTGTAAGTGGGCAATATGTATCAAAAGAACTGGCGGCACGTAAATGATTAAGTATTCCGTACAGTCTTACGTGGTTTGTTATGCACATGGATACAAATAATGCACGAGTAATTCCGTGTAGTATATAATGTGTTATTATATAATATTTTTAATATTTATTTCTGATGTCACTTTTATTTAAATGTAAAACAAATTACTATATATGTATGCTCTTTTCCTAGAACCTTCTCTAAGAGGGTGATAATTACAAACACTTTTAAGTAGGTGTTTGTTGCTTTAATTTGTTACCTACTAAAACACTTAAATGCTTTTAAATGGTTTCTTTAGTCTCATTTATTAAGAATGTATCTACAGATGTAAATATGTTGGTTAAATACGACTGATATAAATATATTTTCTTTACTATTTTTCGTGCAGGATTATTCATTTCCATAGTTAATACATTGGTAGAATTTTGTAAATGATGCCTTTCAGAATAGAGATCGATATTTGTTTCTAATTTATATGAAGAGATAATATAAATTAGTGTAACAATGAATAATGTTTCTCGTCGTTCTTAAAACATTATTTCTGTACTTCTTTAATGTATTTTTAATACGGTTTTCTGGATATTCTTCATTACTTTATGTTCAAATTGACTCCATTAATCCTACAATAACAAGGAATGTTTTTAAATTACAACTCGAAAACCAGAAAATACTGTGGGTCTCTTATATAAAGAGAATAAATAGTCTGAAACCTTTTTTTAATGCTTGCATCTTTACTTAGCAGTAATGTAATTGCATTATGAATAGTTTTAGTTCATTACATAGTACGTATCTTGAAATCTACTGCTCTGCAAGTGATATCCAATTATCCCATCGTAGCCGTATTTTGTCCACGCGGTCGACCTGCTGCTGAAATTAAATACATTAGCTAGTCCAAACGTGCATATGCGCATTTTGGGATCTCCCCGCTCCCAACAGACCCATCCGCAACCCTCTGGGCCCTTCGTGTCAGCAGCGCTCGCGGCTCCAGCTGTTTGAGAGCGATGTGTATCTGTCACGGGCCGATCTCTCTGGATGTTTGCGGGCTCTCCACCAAACATTCCCCCTGTTTGAAGTCTGTCGCTGGCCCTGTCTCACCCCATCCCTCCACCGCCGCCCATCACCATAACCCCCACACCCAGTTCTCTCGCCCGCTAACTCCCCGCTTATACCCCGTCTACTCCCCACCGACGCCCCGCTAACGTTCAGCTCGCGCGTTGACAGCACCGCCCCCACTCTTTCAGCCGGTCGTGTGCCCGCTATGCGCTGCTCCATCCCTCCTGATCCCTCCCCGTCCATCCTTTCTCACCCACCCCCGCTCCCACCTCATCCCCAACCCAACGCCCATTGTCCCGCCCCCTAAGCTTCTCTTCCTCCCACCTCGTTCCACCCCCCTCACCCAGTTCCATCTCCTCTCACTTCGTCTCATTCCGTCCAGTCCCGTCCAATCGTGACCCCGTTCATTTACCCCCGCCTCGTCCCGCCTCGTCCCGCCTCGTCCCGCCTCGCCCCGCCTCGCCCCGCCTCGCCCCGCCTCTCCCCACCTCGCCCCACCTCGCCCCGCTTCGCCCCTTCCCACTACTTTCCCCATACACCCCCTCGCGACTCATCTAGCCACGCTACAACCCCCGGCCCGTCACACGTTGGCCCCCCGTCATCAAATCGCGATTTTTCCCTCTCTCCGCCCGGGCGTTCACATGACCCACCACTCCGCTCTTCTTCGATGTGGGCAGATTGACGGACGGACAGTTCATCGATAGAGGCTAATTGAGCCCCCAATTACGAGTAATTACGCGTCTTTCGGAGCGATCTGTTGCAGTAATTATTGTGGCGTGCACTTTCATTTAATTAATTTCTGCTCGCTATGATCAATCCCCATGTAAACTCGTTTTCAGCCACATGTCGCTCATGATGAGAAGGAAGGCGTCGGATCAAAAATTATTGTCTGATGAATGGAATTCCCAACCACGAAATGTATTTAAATTCGTTACTTGTGCGCACAGTAGTAATATGCATTGAAGAGCAATAATTGTGCATATGTGTATGCGCGCGAATGTATTTTCGCCCGTAGTAATTCCTGGAATTGTAATTCACCCATGTGCTTCAATGTAGTTGCGATATTTCGTTGATAATGCAATAATAATGGGTACTACGTAAACACAGATGTCTATTCGTAAAATATTGATAAACCACCAAAGTATTAATGATGAATTACATGAAATTGAAAATTAAGATATATTTAATCGTTATACCTTGATAAAAGTTTTGATAAATTAATCAAAATTCGAAGTTTGAGAAATCCCCAGCATAATATGAACATTTTAGCCAGTTAAATACCTTAAAGAAATTCCATGAACCTTTTTAAACAAATGTGCAATTCATCAGCACCTAACAATATTTTCTAGTTTTCGAAAGATGAAATGCATTATAATATTAACTCAATTTAAAAATGCTGTGTCTGACAGCAGGGATTTTTGAAACTACTTCTACAGCTAGTGTCGAATTTAATCAGTGTCTTCGAGGCCGAGGCGAATTCCTATCTTCCGGCTGGTCTCATCATTAATTTTTTGTCTTTTATACTCTTTCCTCACCACACACACACACACACGCACACGCGCACGCACGCACACGCGCACGCACGAGCACGCGCGCACACGCGCACGCGCACACTCGCCCACGCGCGCGCGCGCGCGCACACACACGCGCGCACACACACACACACAACTATATGCACTGCACCACCATGTTTACACCAACGTGTAAGACGGTACTGGGAGTCACGTTCCAGCGAAAGAGAAATTTCACCACTTGCCGGTATACAATATGCAATACGCTTATGGGACTAATTATCAAAATTGTTGACGCTTCTTAGAGGCGCTAAATACTTACTCAGTTTAATAAAAATTTAAACATTATCTGATTTTTTTCTTAAAAACATACACTTAATACCAATTTTTCAATCATTTAATTTCTTTACCATTTGTCCCCCCACTAAGGTATTTTTCAAAAATCTTATCTTGAATCCAGGTTTATAAAAATACTGTTAAAATTTAAAAAATCTGTTAGGTAGCATTTTATGTAAAAATTGTAAATTTTAAAAATTAATATATAAAAACAATGGGTCTATTTCTGTAAACATGTTAACATCACATTTTATTAGATTAGCTTCATGACATACGTTTTCCATATTTTATAGTTGTAACATTCATACTTTGCTATGTAGCTGAACAATTTCGTTTTAATTTTAATATGTTTATCTCAACGAAAAATGGGACATCAAATTTTTTTGTTAATTAAGTTAATCTTCTGAAATTGGAAACAATTTCTGTTTTCGGTACGTGCAATTAAAATATTTATATTTTCTCAAATAATGTGTTAGAATGGCTTTACATCATTTCTTAAAATAATGTAGGATCCCTTGGAGATGGAAATAGTCTCTATTGCCATGTTCAGGATTCTAATGCTGGGAATCTCCCTTCCTAGAAAGTTAAATGTCCCATCTGAAAGTATTAATTTCTTTTCGACAGGGACATAATTACCGTAATTCATTTTCTAGATGCCTCATTTAGGATTTTCACGCTTGAAAATATTTAAATCAAGGAATTCGGATAGTAAAATAATGGTTTGGTAAATATTGAAATCATTTTGCCCAATTTGCCCTAGGCATCGGTCGTACTTTCAAAATTAGTCTGAGAATACATGGTCAACACATCCACAGTTAGTAAAAAGGAATATACTGGAGGCATTATGATCTGTCTCACTAATCACTTATTTGTTGTTTATTTTTGAGCTCAAATTTCCAATTCGCGCTCAGGTGGTGTTACACAACCACGCGTTCTGTCACCCTTCCTTTCCCTAGTGATAGAGAAGCCATGTTATTCTCATTGTCTTCAATGCCATTCGTTTCTATGCATATTTCTCTTTCCTACTGTTCTTTTAAACCATTTAGCAATAAAACGTATTCATTACTAGCTGTGATCAGAACTTCTTTTGATATTATTTTTATTTTGTGAATTCTTGTTACTTTTGCTTTGTAATTTCTTACATACAGATTTGTGCGTCATTTTGCCTTATTTGTTCTTCCTCTAATTTCATGCTTTTCTATTTTGCCACAACCTTATATCCTTCAGTAATGTTTCAACAGAAAGTTGGTTATACGACTTACGTTGGATATGAATCAACTTTATCTGAACGTCACGCATGCAGTAGTCTCAATTTTTCCTTTTTTCTGCGGAATTAGGCTTATATTCACGGAAACCAACGTTTAATAAAAGCTCTTCTTTATATTTCTATCACGTTCTAAACAATGGATTATCTCTACTTTTGTTCCTGTCTTTTTCATCTGATCTCAGGAAATGAAACACTGGTGCCTTTTAAAACGATATTTTTTTCACATTTTTTCTTTTCTTTTGGAATGTTTGGCATTGAAACATTTCCATAACTAGCTGTGACATTCATCTGATCAGAAGTTCTTTTGATTCTATTTTAATTCTTTTAAAAATCCGATTACCTTTCCTTTCTTTGATACATCGGGATTTGTCCTTATTTTTAGTATGTTTGCCTAATTTATTCTTACTCTCAATTTAATCTTATCTCCTTAGTCATAATCTCTTGGCTATCAGTAATATTTCGATATAATACTGCTTATGTAACTTACACTGCATATCAATGAATGTTATCTGAATACCACTTTAGCAATACACAATTTTACAATTGTTTCAAAAAATCAGGCTATTTATAAGGTTAAACACTATTTGATATAATGTTTTTACTTCCCTCACTTACTAACGTAAGATGAGAAAGTATTATAATCGTGTGCCGGAAACCGGCGAATTTTATTCTGGATCTTATTGCCCATTGAAAACAAACACGCCAGTTATCTTTACGTTTCAGACAAATTTTACTGCTTTCAGTAGAAGCAAATTCCCTACATGAAGGATTTAAAACTCGGTTCGACCCAGATACAATTAAAGCTGATGTAGCACTGTTAGTTTCGTGGAGCCTGAACTACACGTTGGTTCTCGCCAGATTCTGGCGCAGTTCTGCAAATTACCCCTTTCCAATATCCCTTTTACTTTCCCTAGCGATTTCCGCGCCGCCCCCGATCCACCGGCCACGAAGTGGCAAAGTATCGCCCGCCCTCCGCCCGCCACGCCCCTCGCCCCCAGCACTCCCTTCGCGGCGGTCCCCGGTCGATGCACGCCTGCGCCCTCTGTTTTGTTAATATTATGGTACCGTTATGCCAGTGTAATTAACAAAGTTAGAAATTAATTATCCATCCTCCGGAACCGAAAAGCGATTCATTAAACGTTCAGGGTGATTCTAGCAGGCACGTGGGAATTGGGCGGCCCGGAGGGCGTGGGCGTGGGCGTGGATGAGCGCGCTGGCCGGCGGCCGCCCTAATCAGAGGCCGGGGTCATCCTTCAATTTGCAGCAGGTCATCTCATTCCTTAATCATGTTTACGTTTGCCTTTATAGGCTGACGGCGCATTTTTGGGTCTGCACATCAGATTCTTAGTCTTATTTCTTCTTTGCGGGCTACAATTACCTGATAAAACTACTTTCTACACTTTTAACCAGTAAAAATTATATTATTTTTGTTTTCTTGCGTTATGATTATCTCACAGACGTTTCGCCATTCCGGTAGCTACTTCACAGATGGGAACATTATTTAAGTCAATCGATTTACCCTTTCTTTACTACTTCATTCGTTCCTCCGACCTAACCTTCTCAGTTATCTCATCGTGTGCGTATGACCCATCCTAGTATCTGGGCCATCCCCTTCCCTCCCCTAGGGCCGTGGTCTTTTATCTACCACGTCCGGTGTCCCCCGACTCCGCTTCTGTTACCACCGCAGTTTAACAAACTGCCCGAGGAGGCCTTCTTAATTAGTAGATGGATGTGATACCGAGATAACTCATTTGCTCCCCTCGGGTTCCAACGTGCCACGCGATTTCCATACGATTGTTCTGCAGTCAAAGCTTCCTTCAGCCAAAAGGAAAGGTAATTTTGTTTTATTTATTAACGTGATATCATTATTCCCTTGCTGAAATTACTCCGTGCTAATTGCAAATGATAGTAAAGTTTTATGAACGAAAGTAAGAATTACATTTTTAAGTGAGCTCTATGATTTATGACAAATAGACAAAAACACAAAAAGCTCGATATCAATTAAATAAAAGAAATAATTGCCCTTTAATATAGAACATTGCTCCAAGGCCTTCATCTGAAGCCCCCCACAAATTAATTAGAAATATTTTGTAAATCGTCGGGGCCAGATCGTTTCGTGAATATTTTTTTCGAAAACAAATCCTTCGAATAGGTTTGGCACTAGTGTTAGTCAGACGGACGGACGTTTGGAAAGAAAACACTTTTTGATAACAGGGGTATCCAAACATATACATCCGTTAAAAATCTCGAAATCAATTTTTGCGCAGAAATACGTAACTTTCTTCATACTATGTATAATTGTATAACTCATTATATAAGTATGTATACGCGAATGTAATACTATATGTATTATAGCAAATTAAAGTAAACTCGCTACGGGGTTGATAAAATATAAAGATGGCAGTTAAAAGATTTCATTTTTACATTGTTGCATTTATTACTGAGCCAACCGCACACGCCATGCTGCTCCGCACGCCTGGCAAGGCGTCGCAAGTTGAGGCCGTTGCCACAGGCTGTCGCTCTTGCCTGGCGGCGTGCATGGAGATTAAAGATTGCCAATAAGATCTCTACGTGCAAATCTTCTAGTCGTTTCCCCCAACGAGATGACTTCATATAGTAAGAGCGCTGAAAATCCTTTCAATTTATTTTTACATTCTCACCGTTATTTTGTAAGAAGATAAATTATTGTAATCCTGCGCTGGGAATTTTTTTTTGACAGAACGTCTCTTCTTGTCGGATCCTGATGACGGAAATTGGATAAAACTTGTTCTTACGTAGTTAATTACTTCACCTACAAGGTTGTGTAGTCAGAGTCGATGGTTTGAGCATCCGTAATACCAAAAATCATTTTTCCTAAAAACATCGGTCTGTCCGTCGGTCTGTCCGTCGGTCTGTCCGTCGGTCTGTCCGTCGGTCTGTCCGTCGGTCTGTCCGTCGGTCTGTCCGTCGGTCTGTCCGTCGGTCTGTCCGTCGGTCTGTCCGTCGGTCTGTCCGTCGATCTGTCCGTCGGTCTGTCCGTCGGTCTGTCCGTCGGTCTGTCCGTCGGTCTGTCCGTCGGTCTGTCCGTCGGTCTGTCCGTCGGTCTGTCCGTCGGTCTGTCCGTCGGTCTGTCCGTCGGTCTGTCCGTCGGTCTGTCCGTCGGACTGTCCGTCGGTCTGTCCGTCGGTCTGTCCGTCGGTCTGTCCGTCGGTCTGTCCGTCGGACTGTCCGTCGGTCTGTCCGTCGGTCTGTCCGTCGGTCTGTCCGTCGGTCTGTCCGTCGGTCTGTCCGTCGGTCTGTCCGTCGGTCTGTCCGTCGGTCTGTCCGTCGGTCTGTCCGTCGGTCTGTCCGTCGGTCTGTCCGTCGGTCTGTCCGTCGGTCTGTCCGTCGGTCTGTCCGTCGGTCTGTCCGTCGGTCTGTCCGTCGGTCTGTCCGTCGGTCTGTCCGTCGGTCTGTCCGTCGGTCTGTCCGTCGGTCTGTCCGTCGGTGTGGCCGTCGGTGTGGCCGTCGGTGTGGCCGTCGGTGTGGCCGTCGGTGTGGCCGTCGGTGTGGCCGTCGGTGTGGCCGTCGGTGTGGCCGTCGGTGTGGCCGTCGGTGTGGCCGTCGGTGTGGCCGTCGGTGTGGCCGTCGGTGTGGCCGTCGGTGTGGCCGTCGGTGTGGCCGTCGGTGTGGCCGTCGGTGTGGCCGTCGGTGTGGCCGTCGGTGTGGCCGTCGGTGTGGCCGTCGGTGTGGCCGTCGGTGTGGCCGTCGGTGTGGCCGTCGGTGTGGCCGTCGGTGTGGCCGTCGGTGTGGCCGTCGGTGTGGCCGTCGGTCTGTATGTATGTATGTGAGGACACAATAGCTCTTAAATCCCTCAGAAGATTTTTTCGCAAATTGATATCCCCGAATCAATGTTAACGACCTCAGGGGTCTTTCAAAGGGATATTTTGCTTTATGGGGTACTGACACAAAGACTATTATGCTTTCAAAATTTTTCAAAAATGGCTATAAATATATTGCGTTAACTGTTAACTTGGATAGCAAAAAGCTCGCTTATTAAACTAGATTGAAACTTACGATTTAGCCAGCTTAAACACCTTCTCCCTTAACCAGGTGGTAATATTTAGGACACCGTTTACGGTTTAGTGTATATTTTGTAACTGAGTGTACAGTGAGTACATTGGTTGGTACGTAAACATATTAGTAAAGATATAATGGAGCGCGTCCTTTAAAGCTGTTGCTTGTAAACTACATTTATGCTTTGTTAACCTAACCGAAGCAGCCATGTATCATAAACATTGTTTCCTACAGAACTGGTATGTGTGAAACTAGAGTTACGGCAAGTTATCCTTTAATGTTGTATGTTTTCTACTCTCTCAATTCATTTTCTTATACTTAGCTTCTTTTGGAAGATATTTTATTGAACACGTCATAACATAGCATTTTTATTCCAAACTATCATATAAATCAAGATTAAAATGATCTTGGTTTCTTCAATCTCATGACAACTTGATTCAAGAATTGCGAGCATACTAGGATGTTAACTGTAAGTAGTTATAAGAGTCCGTTACAAAACTTTATAATGATAAATTATTTTATTGTATGATTAATACTACTAACTCCTAATGAGAGTTCGAATATCACAGTTGTTAATGGTACCATATAACACTATCCACGATTCTGAAATTTTCAAAAAGTGTAAATGATGTTAATGAAATAACGAATTGTGAAAAACAAATTTTATTTAAAAAAACAATCTTTTCAAATATTTTAATTGTAGGAAATCGCCCAAAATATGTGAAACTTTTGCAATTTTCAAAATTTTAGAGTAGAAAGTGAGAAGCGGACTTATGCCATTTCCATAAATGCATTTTACTTAATTTTTTAAAAAAATGTAAAGAAATAATTGTAGTCAACTTTTTTTAGAAAATGTAGAAAATCTCCAAGGGACTGCATGGAAAGTACCTCCTTAAATTCAAAGAATGTTTCAAAACACGACTTTCAGTGCGGCGAGAACAACGGGGAAATTTTCGGTTTGAAAATACTATCCTAATAGTCTGGGTGCTAGTGTTCTTCACAGACGGATGACCGAAGTGGCGGACGGACGGACAGCCGAAAGTACCTTCGGAAGTACGTTTTGAAAATAAACAATTTTCCTTCATCGGGAGACCTCAAAACATGTATTTTCATTAAAATGTCTAAATCGAATTTCAGCAGCACTACATAACTTTCCCCATAATACGAATATTACTCTGTATATCTGTACATATAAGAGAAAGTGAAAATGAATACTTCGTGTATTTCATAACCGATGTCCATTCAGCAAAAGCCCCTTTGCTGAAAGCGTTGATGTAGAAAATTTATGAATCACAATCTCGGCAATACGTTACTCCATTTTACAATGATATTTGTTGGTAGGTAATTTATAGATATTGCTTCCCGTGTGGTGCAGTGTGTGTGCATACACGCGTGGACGGGCGCAAAAAATGCGCAATGGCGCAGATGACCTTTGACCGATCTGTGTTATGAGCCCGTTTCTCACGCGACTGCCATCGGGTTTCCGCATTACCACCGCCACCTCCAGCACGTGCACCCTCATCCCGATGCCTCCTTCAACTCCTCCCCTGCGACCCCCATTTCCACTCTTGCTCTCTTCCCCACTGCTTCCATCATCAGCTTTACTGCGTCCGCGTTTTGCCAGCCGATTTGGCCTCTGACTATCACCTCGATACCAACACCCCACCAGATCCAACAATCTGTTAGCTTCGCCACTGCGAAATCGAACCATCCCCTCCTCCCCCTCCATCTCCTCCCCCGCCAACTGCTCCCCCGCCAACTCCTCCCCGCCAACTCCTCCCCGCCAACTCCTCTCCCGCCATCTCCTCCCCCGCCATCTCCTCCCCCGCCGACTCCTCCCCCGCCGACTCCTCCCCCGCCGCCTCCTTCCCCGCCGACTCCTCCCCCGCCGCCTCCTCCCCCGCCGCCTCCTCCCCCGCCGCCTCCTCCCCCGCCGCCTCCTCCCCCGCCGCCTCCTCCCCCGCCGCCTCCTCCCCCGCCGCCTCCTCCCCCGCCGCCTCCTCCCCCGCCGCCTCCTCCCCCGCCGCCTCCTCCCCCGCCGCCTCCTCCCCCGCCGCCTCCTCCCCCGCCGACTCCTCCCCCGCCGACTCCTCCCCCGCCGACTCCTCCCCCGCCGACTCCTCCCCCGCCGACTCCTCCCCCGCCGACTCCTCCCCCGCCGACTCCTCCCCCGCCGACTCCTCCCCCGCCGACTCCTCCCCCGCCGACTCCTCCCCCGCCGACTCCTCCCCCGCCGACTCCTCCCCCGCCGACTCCTCCCCCGCCGACTCCTCCCCCGCCGACTCCTCCCCCGCCAACTCCTCCCTTACCACCTTCATCTCTATCGACTCTTCACTCGCTACCTCCCCTTTTATCACCTTCTCCCTCTTCCCCACTTGTAATTAATTTCTTCTCCTCTTTCGCCACACCCCATCTGTTCTATTACAGAACAGCTCCCCTAATCATAATGATTGATTGATTTGTTCTTATTTCCGGGAGCGTCAATTGCTATGATAATTAGTCCCGTAAGTGTCATGGATGTCATGGATCATGGGAGGTGTTGGTGTTCCCCGCCCCGATGGATGGTGAATTGCGACATCGATCGACTTACACGTCGGCTTGCGGGAATTTTCCCTTCCAGGTATCTTCCACGAGCGGGTCAAGGAAGAGGAAGAAAAGATCGCGCAAGGTCCTTGGCTCGTATTGTATAGTACTGCTCCGGTATTCACGGCTGAATTCGACCTAGTTGTGTGTCGGAAATACTTTCACAGTCGGATCTCGAATCCTACATCCCGAACGATGTGACATTGACAGTAGTTGACGCCCTGAGTCACCTCAGCCGGCCCGTCTCACCATCCTACTCCTCCTTTGCCTTCGTCATCCTCCCTTCTCCTCCTCTGCCGACCCTGTCGATTCGCCCGACTCCCCCACCACGCCACCGGTCTGTTCCCCTTCGCCGCAAAAGTTGGGCGACAAAGTCAAACGCCGGGGGCTTTCCAAAATAGCGGGCGCGAGGGGTGATAGCTGCTAAAAAGGCTCTTCGTTAGACGGCGCTGCCGGCGGCGGCGGCGACGCACGCGCTCTCGTGCGGCCGACGGCCGGCGCAACGAACTTCCTTCTCTGTGGACAATCGCCTCGTTCCCCCCGCCGTGTCACGGGACACCATCACGCGCAGCTTCGATTTCAGCCGCTTTGTGGTGTTTATGCAGCGTTTGTCCGGGGCTTTAGGGTGTCAAGAGCGCGTGAACTCCTGCTTTCAAGCTTATTTTAAAGAAAAAAAATAAATTCGTTCACGCGTGGTAATGCGTTGAGAGGTGTTCCTATAAAGAGTCGTTAATAATTATTTACGATATAAGTGTCGTAAAGCATCTGATTACAATAAGGTATTGGAAAATTGTCAAACTAGGCCGTTAGGCCAAGTATTGTAATGTTACGACGCCAATATCGTACATTTTATCCAATTTGTTAGGTTTAATGTGAAATTTCGTCTTATGACTTCATTTTGTATTCACATTTTTTTCTTCTATAAGTGGCGACACTGTTCTCAACAAAAACAACTAAAACACACTTGTTATATACTTTTCGACATGAGTGAATAGAGTTCTGATGCGGGAATCGAAATAGCAGAAAATGTAATAGAAACATTGTTACCCAACATATCAAGAAAGAAATATGAGCGTGAGGATTTGATTTTTAAAGATTGGTGTTAAAAAAAACGCTAATTCCATATAGGAAAAAGTTTTCATTACATGGTTTCTCCTTCTCTGTCTTTCCAGAAACGTATGCAGTATTTGGACCCACTACTCTGTGTTAAAGAGTACAATATCATTTAATGGCAACATTGGTGTTAGTGCGTTTACTCAGTTATTAGCATTTTTAAAGAGGAAAAGTGAAGGATACAAGACGAAGTGTAAAATATTTTCAAAAAAAGAATGGCAATGTACGCTACAAATTTCTTTACCACCCTAGTGTCGTAATGAAGTTCTTTACCTCACTAGGACGGTAAAGCTTCATTACGAAACTGATTACAGTGGCATAATATTTGACTTTACCTATCCAATCTGGATAAAGTAATTATATATATTATTCTTATGGTTGTATCCACACAAAGCATTTTAAGGCAGATACCGGTGCGTGCAATTGAATGTGCATGTTAACCACAGGCTTTTGGGGTCATAAGTATAGTTGCATGCCAATTAATGGACCTTGTATTACATTATGCAGGGAATAAAGAATGTAAAAAATACATTGTCAGTGACTTTACTACATTTGTTTTCGGTTGGACGGCCATGAAGTTTGATGTGTACGTAGTAAGGGCGATGTACGAACTGACGAAATTCAAAGCTGAATAATAAAGGCAAAATTGGACGATATTGTCATTACCGGGGGCGGGTCGTTTCTGAGAGTTAGTAAACTGGCCAAACACAGATCCTGGATGAATTCTGTGTTTGACAGACTGTGCCTGACAGATTCCAACCAACAACGAACATGTTCCTAGCCAATTTTATGATAGATTTTTCCTCACATGGAAAACTTCTTCACTATATTGAATAGATCGCAGATTTCCTTTATTAATAAGTTATAAAAAAAATTATAAAATAGATTCATAAAAAGCTATAAAAAGTGCATTCTTTAAAATGCGTAGTTAGAATAGAAACAGAAAGAAGGGGTCATTTGCAACTTGGAAAGTTGTCAGAAATGGCAGTTGGTCTAGATTAGAGAACATCGTGTTATGTGATCGCTTAAACGATTGTTTGTGTCTATCAATTGTATGTCGATTACATTAAGCATGCAATTGTAAATTTGTATACTTATTTCATTTTTCTATCTATTTTTTGACACATTGGAATTGCACATTCTTTAATTATACATTAAAATAATTATACACAATCTTATTTATTTTTTCCCACAACCTTTCGTATATTACTTCATACACGACAAACCTACCCCTACTTAGTCTTGAGTTTACTTACCATCAATAAATGATATATTACTCTCAATTACATCACTTAGGTGTCTGACACACATGATTTTGTCTAAAACTTTCAGTGATGACATCAAAAAATGCATTCATTACATTTAGATATGGTTCATAGCAGTATTTACTGTTAAAGGCCTAAAACAATATTCATGTGTAAATATAAAAGATACATGCATGCAGTATTTTCTATCGTACCTTTTGTACTGCTCTTTCTTCTCTGCGATGTAATCACGCAGGATTCAGCTAGTTCTTCTAAAAGTTTGCAACATGCATGTTGAACTATTCTGTATCTTCCACCATTCAAAGTCCCCCCACCCCCCACCCCGGAAGACAAACACTTTTACGAAGCTGCAAACTCAACAGTGTGTGGCAGTTCCGCTGCGACCGGCCGTTATTTCGGGTGCGGGCGTGCGGGCGTGCGGGGAGCGCGGGCGGCTTGGCGCGCGCCAGAGAGTAACGAGCGGCCGTGAATCGTGGCGGCGCGGCGCGGCGCCGCGTAATAGCTTCTAGTTAAGGCGACGCGCGCGGCCCGGATGCCAGTGCTTTCGTGCTGCGCGGAAAATTGATCTCCCCCGCGAAAGACGCGTTCGTTGCTCTTCAAAGGAATGCAGCACCACCAGCAGCATCCTTGGAACGAAAGCGTTTAGTTTATTTGCACACGCTTCCGGAATAGTGAACAATGGAATGCCGTGGAATTCCATTGGCCTCTTTGGTTTGTCGGTGGATGGACCTTTACCGTGTCTGGTAGACTCATGATTGGTTCTAAAACATCAAACAATATTACTGGCCTGCTTGATTATTCCATGGATGAACCTCTACCATTTCTTATTTAGTCCGGAGTAGTAGCGTTTTTGACACACAATGGGTTATGAATTATATTTTAATAATTATATTGAACGAGCTCAAGAATGCCTCCTTAAAGTATGTGTTGAAGCATGTTTATCTTTTCTACAACATGTATGGTAATGTCTTCGTATCAGCAATGTTTTTCTTATGAATTTCTTTATTTTTCATTGTGTTTTCTGTTACAAATTAAAAAAAATTGAAAGTCTTACTCTTAATGCAATTCCTACTTTTTTCTCAATAATTAAAAAAACATTCGCGAATAATCAAAAATATTATTAATCACCATTCTGAGGAATAAAAATGTAAATAAAGAGATAAAATAGTATGCAAAGAACAACAGAAATTATAGTTTTACTTATAGCTACGATGTTCATGATAGTGCATTTCATCATTTTTTTAAGGCAGTTTTAATATTACTTTTTCAACATGTGAGTAGTGATAAATTAAGAGTTAAAACTGTAGTTAAAATTGTATAGTATGCTCAAATATAATATTGACATAATTCTAGAAGCAATCCGAGTCTCTCGGTAGAGGGTTGAAGTATTTTATTTACTATAGAAGTGTATATTTACTATATTAGAACTACTTAAGTATTATAATTTTATTAGCTTTTATGTACTAAAAATTATTTCCTTTTAAAGTAATATACCTACTCCATTATTATGGTTATAAAAGTGTGGTCACGACCGAAAAATCCTAATTTATTATAAAAATCGATCAATTGATACTCTGGAGAAATACAGACATCCGGAAGCTCCTGTTACATAGAAGCCTCAGAAATAATCAGTAAACTCAATACTTCAGTGAACAAACACATTGGTTGCAAATCGCTATAGGTATGTGTCATAATATTAAAAATAGAAACTACAGTGAACTGTCATTTATTGTTTCTTGGCTCTTTAAACCACAAGACATTAGTTCACACTGACGATATGCAAAAATTAATTCGAGCAGTCCTGGAATTTTGATTTTCACATGGCTTGTTCGTGTTCAATGTTAGCATTCATTGTCACAACGATGGAAGCTGTGCTTACAATTTAAAACAAAAATGCATTTAAGCCCATTTCACAGATCAAATGATTAATACAAATCAATCACTTTGTAATATAAAAGTACTCTAGTGTCCGACAAGCCATGTTTTCCTCTCGACAGATTCACCGAATCGCGGAGAAATGACGTTACGGCCAGCCGCGTTGGAAGACGCCGCTCCGATGTCTGCTGTGACGCGGCAACCGATTTGAAATTCGCGCCCGGAAGTAACATTTAAATTCAATTTTTTCGAAGACAATTTATTTTGGGGGGAGAGGAATAGGATTTGCCATTCGACATGAAATTCAACATACAATCTGGAGTAATTTTTGTAACGGGAACTCCCGGGCTCTCTTTATATGAGAAAAGTGTTACGCCGTCAGGAGCGTGTTCGAGAGAATGAAGCGAGTGAAGTATTTTGGAAAATATTCATGGAGTACCTATATCGTCGAGTGAAACATATTCTTTTATTCAATTTAGTTCTTGAAAATACGAAATATAAAAATCATCTTAGATTACCACGTTAGATTAAATAGTTTCAGGCGCCAGCACATGGAGAGCCTACGAGAAGACTTCGTCGTCTCTTAGAGTGGAGAAAAGTACATAACCTGCTGGCGATAAGGAGACATCAGGTCATTAAGAAGCGAGTTTAGCTTTCACATACAGTTAAAGTAATCAATACATTTAAAATTCTTTTATAATCAAAAATTGCAAAAAGACATCGCTTTCATCTCAAGTTTCATGTGTAAATCGACCCCAACACATCAAAATGCGTACTTCCCTGAGAAGTATCATTGACGACCTTTCTTCGTCAAAGTACAACCATTTTGTGGTAAAGGAAGGCCCTTTGCTCTTTCCTCCCACACCTTCCGTATTTTCCAACACTGTCAAACATCATAAATCATAAAACATAAAAGATACTGAAATATTTATTCTTGTAGCGTGCAACTCATTATTTGCTTAAGCGAATGAACTAGGTAGTCACTAAAATTGTAAGCTAAATGAACTGAACTGTCCAGAATATATTTTAAATAATTATTTTTCTCAAATATTAAATCCTGACTCTATATTTCACAGTACCCTTATCATTCTAGTTCATTCTCTAACATTCTCTACATTTTTAATTAAATTACAAAAAGAATTATCAAAGTACATTAGCTTGTGTTGTAAATAGAATGCCTGAAGTAAAAACCTGTATTTTGACCAATTAATTACAAACAAACAGATTTAAAAAAATATTTTATCTCTAAGATCATTTGGAAACCAATTTTGCAAGAGAAAAATACAAACAATTTTCTTAATTTTTTCAGGTATATAACCACCTTAAATAAAAAAATAAATAAGATAGACTTTCTTAAATTCGTACAAAAGGTAAATAATATTACCGAATCAAGAGAATGAATACAATAACAATTGTGTGATGATCAACATGGGTATTCTCGCATCTCCCGCTCAAAATATACAATATGTGATGCTTTAAAAATTACGCCTATCATTGTATGAAAATGTACCGTTTTCTTTAGGAACTCAAAAAATTGCAAAAACGACATCGCTTTCATCACAACTTTCATGTATAAACCTTCCCCCCCCAAAAAAAACATCAAAATGCGTACTTTCCTGAGAAGTAGCGTTGATGACCTTTCTTCCTCCAAGTAGAACCCTTCTGCGGCAAAGGAAGGCACCCTGTCCTTTCCTCCCGCGCCTTCCATACTTCCCAACGCTTCAGGGAAAGCACGTTGAGGCGTGTGCGTCCGTCACGTAGGCGTGAAATAGTGGAGGCGGGGAAAGGGGAGAATTGGGGTATGAAGAGCAAACTGCCTGAGGTAACCCGCTTGAAGCCGCAGGGTGACTGGAACTCTTTCGGAATTTTTAGAACCTCGCAGCCACTCGGCGCGTAAACATTTTACGACTTCGGGCCCGCGTTTGGCGAACTGAAGAAAAACAGTCTTTCGCGGTTTTCACGATGACATCCGCCTTTTTAAATTTGACTCACGTTAGGGACGGTAGCGTCTTGTGTAATGCCAGTGTGATGACCCTAGTAGTTGACGTGCCCGTAATCACCAACTGTCAATCTAAACAGCACAGAATTATATTTCGCACATCTGTGGAAAAGTCCATTGTAAATTATAAAATATGGAAACTATTCGTGTAAAAATGTTTAATATTTTAGCTGCACCCGATCTAACATATCGAAACGAACTTATTACAATGACAGAACGAGAGAAAGAAGCAGAAGTGGGGAGGCAGAAGATGCGTCTCAAGAACGTACAATATTTGAAAACGATATAAATATTTTTTTATAGAAGAACATAGTACTCTTAGTATAACCAATATCGCATTTGCTTAGAAGAAACAAAAGCATGTAATAACACTTAAGAAATCCCGATTTTAGTTTCCTAGATTTGGTTAAGTAGTGAAAACCAAATGTAGAACGAAATGTAGGAAATTCCTAAGCCAAAGTAGCATCGATTTGGGTTTAAAAATGCAGGCCATATTGAGAAAAATGGTAAACTAGAAAATTTTATGTATCGAAATGTCTTTAATGATCTTGGAATATGCAAGTAAATAGAAATGCGAGAAGTGGGAAGTATCTTCTTAATTGATCCCTCACAACTCCTTGTTAAGTTATCACGGATCAGATGATAGACAAAATTTGATCAACTAAACAGTAGCAACTAAAGGAAACAACTAAAGTAGCAGATAAGCTGACTACGTGGAATACTCCTTCAATTAGCGTATTTATTCAAAAGCAATATTTCAGTTTCAATAACAGGCTCACTGTCGAAACTCGAACGTATGTCCTCCTAATCTTCAGAACTTTATTTGTTCCACGGTCATCATTTTTCGCCACTTCGCTCCTATACCTTTTTAAAGTCCGGGCACGCGAACCCATGAACTGGTGCCAGGCGTGCGATTCTGACGGTGACAGTCGCCGTTTTCTTCGGTAAAGGAGACGACGTTCTCCCGGTTTGTGTGCGTTTTTGCTTCTCTTTTGCAACGGAGGGTGAGGGAGTTGTCTTCAGTACTGATTCATATTTACGAAGGCTCGCTGTTTGCTCTTGTGCGCAACCTTGTGCAGCGGAAGGAATTGTGTGCCGTTCCAATACTTTCTCCCTTTTTTTAAAAGAAAGGTCTTTTAGCTTTAAACGAACTCTGGAGACTTACTTCATCATTCGGCGATGGCTTATACTTAAAGCGTCAAAAGTCGAATATTAAAGAATCGTTATGCATGCGCTCTGGGGGAATTTTCTTCTCGTTTATCATTTTATATTTGAAATTTCTTGCGTCTTACAAGCTTTTTTGTGTTTTATTGTTTCCTCATTTCAAGTAATTTTATTCATTCTTTTGGGTTTTATCTCTTTTTGTCTCACATTTACTACGTTCGTGATCAAATGTCATTGTAAAGTGCATCTTTTGATAGTTATCGAAGTTAAACAGATCAAAGCTAAAATGGTGACTAGTGAAATTGTGGTTTCTTAATTAATTCGCTATAAAGATTACTTCATACTGTATATTCGTGCAACAATGAATGGTGAGCGGAATGAAGGGATTCTATTTCTCCCGATAGTCTCGAGGTTGGTATTGCGATATGAAAGTAGATAGTCTCAATGCAATACCGCCGTATTTACCGGATTGATTGTAACATTATTATTAGCAGTTTCCACGTGAGATACTGCTTTTAAAAATGTGCTTTTCATTATACTTGAATAAAGTTAGCGCAACAGTTATCCAACTCTTAACAACAGATCCACAACTTCATTATACAACTTTAAAATAGCGTCCGAAACTGTAATAACAATGTATTTTATATATTCAGAGAAAAATACTTTTTACCAAATATGGAACATTTTCATTTCATTTACAACCAGCTTTCGTTTAGTTTCAGCAGAGTCCAAGTCTTTGTACTTTCCTTTCACTATTCTCCATTTGTATGATGTCGGTCTACTTTGTGGTCATCGGTCCGCGTTGAACAACTGACAGTTGACCGACGTCCGTCTTCAAGTACTTTCTAGTTATAACTGTGTACCAGTTACGTTGGAGGCGAACTTCAATGTCATCCCACTGTGAAGTCAGAAGTCACTTAATAATCTGATGACGTCATAATTGAATAAAAGTAAATTACACATTTTTGCAAATGATGGTCGTCTAGTTAATATGCACTTCTTAAAAATCGTCAAACACTAACCGTTTTGAAGACGCAAACTGTAACAAAGGGTCAGGACCATATGTTGCTGATTTGGACTCTGCAGAAACTGAAACGACAGCTGGTTTAAATGAAGTGAAAAAGTTCTCTATTTGGTTAAAAAGTATTTTTCTCTGAATATATAAAAATATTATTGTTTTGGCGTCGATGTAACAAAAAATACAAAACAGGTTAAGAGACACGATATTATTACTTTATTTCTTTATGCATGTATTAATTGCATTAAAATTTTTCAATGCAATTTTTCAAACATGCATGTGTGAAAAATTCAGTCTGCAGACATTTAAAAACCCTATAGCAGTTGGTACATCGTGTGTATTCCAGACACATGCTATAACAGTCGTTATGTTTACTGTATTTTATCCAAGTAATTTACTGTTGCTTGCGGAAGTTAAACAAAATAATACTGTTTACGTTAAAATAATGAACTTCTGATCTGCATAAAACTATAAGAACCTTTCTCAGATCAATAGCGCGGAGAAACTTGGACATTGGTTTGAAGTTATCTTGCGAAGAAATCGTTGCTACCGAAACCTCAATAAAATCAGTCAGTCGCCGCCGTTCTCGAGCATTACTTTGCAGATGACCGCACAGGGACGGGTGTTTATTGCTCTGTTAGTCACAGACCAATTTTATTGGCTGCTTCTACTTCCTCTGGGGAACCCGAAGTGTCAGGGGTCACGTTTGGCGACGCCCAAGCTTTTATGGCGCGTTCTGCGCCGAATTTGTGATCTGGCGCCCGGGCTCATTCAATTCACGCCGCGGATCCACCTCAGTTGCATTCAGGCTAAGTGCGAGCCAAATCACTTCGGGGGACTGCGTTGGAGATCACCTGCACGGACCAAAATAGACTCTCAATTTACGGCTCATTCACAATAAATAGGTTAAGGTTGATGTGAACTCAATAATATGCCCTTATAACTTATATGAACGAAGCATTCACATTGCCCATATAACATTACATATGTCATTTATATTGTACAGTAGGATGACTACGTTTCCTTATTCTATGCATACTATTACTGAATATATGAAAAGTTTCATCCGCGATGATAAGTAGTTACGATATATACATACATTTCAAGCTAAAAGCGCTAGCTTTTAACCAACGAAATCGCTAGATTATTGTTGCATTTCAATTTTTTTCTCAAATAATCTTCATCTGACCATTAAAATCTGAAATTTTCGAACGTTTATGTCTTTGGTTTAAGTTAAATTTTATTTACGGTCCTTATCACAATCGTGAGAGGTTCTTTTCAATTAAGGGGCAGAAACATACACATTTCGTTTATTTTTCATCATGGCATTTTCTTTTTTTCAGAACTCGTACCGTGGTTTAAATGGATAAGCAAACATATTCGTATTGTCATTCAAATCTGAATAATAAATATATTTTTATTCTCTCCTGATATAATTATCGCTTTTTGGTAGCTGCAGTTCGTTGTATAATTAGTCATTACGATACAGTTTCATTATAGTACAGGTATTTGACAAATCCCAGAGAAATTTATAATTCAAAAGTAATGAATCATTAGTCATTTAATGATTTATTGATATGTTTATATTACTATGCCCAGGAAATTCGTGAGGGGTGAAGGCAAACAGCACCATGCCCTCCTTTGTTTCAAAAACTCGAAAGAAAATTAGATGAATGAATCCCCCTTATGGGAACTGCAGCAGTTACTAAGCTTGTAAGAACAGGTATTGAGCTTTGGTGATATTTCTTTAATAAATTTAATCTTAATGTGACTCATGGGGTGTTCGTTTCAAGTCGGACTGTGCTAATATGAGTAGTTACCAATGCGCATAGGAGATCGAGGTGACTCTGCTAAATCGCCTTGGTTGAATATGTCATGCTAGCAACCAAATAACCGTTCAAAGTACAGTTTAACTTAGAAATATGTCTTTAGTCGTAGAATAAGAACTATAAAATTCGATGTAATTGGTATTAACACACTTAGAAGTTATCTGTAAACTTTATGATACTCCATTGTGTTACTACTTCACACTCGTTTTATAATACATATCATTGCATCATCGTTTCATGATATACTATTTTAAAAGTAGATGTATTTAAATTTATTCAACATCATTGAGACAGTGTGGGTTTCAGATTCAAAAAGAAAAGGTGAAGAGGATGGTGACCTACCATTTTATTACAGTCTATTTTATTTTAAATGTGTCAAAAATATATCTTATTGTCTTATGCATTTAATAAAAGCAGAGATATTTGTATTAGGGATTGTTTAGAATTTTGTCAATGAAAAAGCTTGAAACATGTTATTTTTGATAATTGTGATATTAAATGGAATGTCATCAATATGTTAAAATACTATCATTGCATTTATAAATATTAACAATTTTAAACAAATGGTTTTGCCAATATTCATAACTTTAATTTGTTTTATACTACTCGGATTTTATTACGCATTTCACTTTAAAATATGTTATTGTTTAATACATTTTTGGTTCGTCAAATGTTTACAACGTACATTTTGTCTCAATGCCATCTTGATTACAAAATTAATCATATTTTTTCGTTTAGTGAATTAAATATACTTATTAATTCCATGAAAAATCGTTGATCATCTGTGTTTATAGCTTCCATGCAATTAAAACTTAATCGTGCAATTAAAAGCCTACAACAGCCAACCGGGACCCATAGAACTGATCAAAATAATTTAATTATGTGTCTATAATACAAATGTTTTCAGACGACCATGAAACATGAAAAAAAATTCACATCACATATTACGTACATCAAAAACATATAATAAATAGAAGTATGAAACAAAAGTATAAATGAATACTATTCTTACTTCTTAGACAATCATGTTAATATTTGCAGTACAATAAGTTAAATTAGAAATTATTGCCATACTCATATCCAGATTGACATCAATCATCCTAACTCATAAGTCGCTTTATATTGCACAGATATGTTTACTTCTATTGGAACGTGACGCCTAGAGAGCGCCCAGTGAGATCAGTTGTTTTTGCAAATCTCCTTCATTTGTGTGGAAAATCAAGTAAATTATTTATAATTTAAAATATCTATATTCTTCTTTACATGCCATGTCTTCAACATAAACAAGTATGACCATAAGCATGTTGGTTTGACACTAGCTGACCATCGAAACAACATAAAATATTTTATCCACTTTGGTTAGGTAATGTGAAACATTATGCTATTATAATCAGTTTCGTAATGAAGTACTAAGTGCGGCAATGGCATACGAGTAGGGTTATTCTGAGACGAGCACTATTCCATGGTCAACTATTAATAATAATAATTATTATTTTAATTAAGTTATAATAATAACATGTTTTAATCACTTATTATATACATTAACAACAAATTTCTTGCAATTCGAAATTGTAATTCCTGATTATGTTGAAGCTTGACAATTAATATTAGTATTTGAAATACTATTGTTTTCACACCAATCCCTAAAATTAAGTACTTACGCTCATATTTCTTCTTTGATTTGTATGGTAACAAAGAATCTATAGCAGCATTTGCTGCTATTTCTATTTCGGAGTCTGAACTGCAATCGGTCATGTTGTCGAAATGTGTACACCATGCGCGTTTCAATTGTTCTCCTTGTTAAGAACAGTGTCGCCACTTAAAGGGGAAAAATGTGAATACTAAATGAAAATTTTAATCTTAAATCTAACAAATTTTTACAAAATGGAAAAAATGTTGTACGGTATTCGTGTCGTAACATCTGATTACAATACTCAATTGGTTACCAAACTCGTCCTAACGGACTCGTTTGGCTATTTTCCAATCTCGTATTATAATCAGATGTATTACGACACTAATGTCGTAAATAACTATAACATTATTAAATTTGTCACATGTGAAACATTTGATCTTAACATATTACAAATATAAACAATGTAATCGTGAGTTGTATTTAACCGCTCTGGAAAGTACGAGTACACCAGCAAAACGTCTGAGTCAGAACTGAATTGTCTTTCTCCTTTCCAACATTAAGGCGTGCTGTTCTCTCATACATGCCCTTAATTTACGTACAAAGTAATGCTTTCATGGCTTTGTCAGATTCTTCTAATATTTCAACCGGAATATTTGAATATTTTCCATTTTCAAATGTAATTATCGAACAATTATTCTCTAAGACACCAAGGTGATCATAAATATACACTGGAAGGCCTACTAAAACAGATGTTGTTCAAAACCAATATGACGTCATCAGATACATACCTCTAATGGTGAGGATAAGATTGAATTTCTCAAAATTAAATGTATTCTTTAATAGAAACGAAAAAATGTCGAACGTAACATGTGTATAAAGAGATACAGATGCACTCGTGGTAAATAAGAAAACTTGCTCCTATCGTCGCTAGTTTTCTTTAACATACCATTCATGCAATTATACGCCTCTTTATACACTCATTTAGTTAATTTCTTCAATTTCTCGAATACCTTTTGTTTTAGAATTTTATACAAAATACATTTTAAACAATTTTAACCTAATAATTTACTAAACCAAATCAATAACTGTCCTACAAATTTTAGTACGCCAGTAAACAGAACTAGTAAATATCTTTTCAAGTTAGTTTTGTATATTGCAATGCCCCTCTCCCCGTTCTTTGACAGCACTGGGAGACAAGTGAGGAAAACAGTCTAAGTGAAGTAATGCAAAAACAGTGTCGGTGTGTCTCTGGGGTTGCCTGTGTGCTATGGGAATCTGACGCGTCTGATAAGTTTGTTTTGCCCTCAGTTGTCAGCAACTTTCTTGCTACGGATAGTTTTCTGCCGTCAGCGGCAAGTTTGAACGGAAATTCGCGGATGGGACACGGGAACATTGCCTCTGGAGAAAAAATGAGACAAAACCTGTCGTCGGAGTAGTTTTAAGGAAGGTGTTTACTGATAAATGAAAACTAACGCATCTGGTCTCAAACACATTCAAAAGTTTAGAAATTCTATCAAGAAAAAATTACTACACACATCGCTTTCTCCAAAAAGTAGGCTAAGAAAGTATAAAAATCTGTAGATTTTTTATTTCTTATCACTACACAGAGGAAAAAAAACTATGTATTGCATTCTTAAACACACTGATCTTTGTAAGAGAGGATTTCGTCTCTTCTTTCAGCTTTCCCTCGTTCCTTTACTTTTGAATTTCACCTAAGTTTTGATTTGCTCTTGTTTGCTTCGTATTAGCAGTCCAGATTTAGTACCTTTCGTTTATTCACTCAATATTTACTTATACTTTCAATCTAATGTTACAAATGTAGCCTAATAGGCTAGTTTAGGAACTTATTATATGGCAATTTTTCAAATTTTTAATCAAATAGAATGGCGAATGCTACGTACTGAACCCTCAAGACAAACTCGAATGCATTGTTACCAAAAGATAGCTTAAAACTAGTAACTACATCACTACGATCCGGATCCATCACATATTTATTTTAGTGCAAATTTAAAGATTTGATTACTTTGATTATTTGTTCAATATAAAAATTTAGAAATTTCACAAATCAACAACAAAGTTATGTAACTTGATGCAATCTTCACAGACAACTACCGTGGCAAATAGGAATGCGTCATCTTTATGCCTGGTAGCAGCCGTTTCCGGATCACACGTTTTGTAGGTAATATTAGGAACATGAGCTACATTTAGTCGAAAAATTGATAAAAATTCAATTGTGAATTTTTCCTGACGTTCTAGATAAGTCAGAAAAAATTAATACTTCTATTGTTATATGATTATTCAAAGTAACACGTGGTGAATTGTCAAAAACACTCTACCAGAATCAACATACATTCCTTGCATGTAATTCAAACTCGCAGCCTTCGGCTCCGTGTCTTTTAATGTTGCTCGAATTTCCTGCGTTTCTGAAGCAGGCATTCCTTCGCAGAATAATTACGAAAATCAGAATATTTTCTTTCGAAAACTTAACGTTGAATTTACTCACAACCTAGAGTGTGTCGCTTGTCGAACGTAAAGCTAAGGGCTGCGCGCGTGTTGTGGTGTGTTGCAGCGACGGCTGGGCGGACCGCGCCGACGTGACGGACGGGCTGGAGGCCGAGGCGCAAGGCAGCGTGTCCATCCGCATCCACTCGCCCGACGAGACCTCCTTCGACGAGTACTACACGCGTCTCTCGCCCTTCAACAACACGCGCAACCCTTGGTTCCGCGAGTTCTGGCAGTGGCGCTTCAACTGCGTCATGCCCACTGAGACGGCCAACGCCAGCGACGGCCACCCGGGCGCCGGGCCCGGGGCCGGGGCAGGGGCCGGGGCCGGCGCAGCGGCGGGGACTGCAGCCAGAGCGGGCGCGGGTGCGCGAGCGGGCGACGGCGCTGGCGACGCGCCGGTGCGGCTCTGCACGGGTAAGTGGCGGCGATGAAGGCAACGGCCCGGAAGAACATAATCACATATGATTAGATCGCATTAGATCAGACCAGGCTACATTACATCATATTCAAAAACATCATGTTGAATAACATCACATTGAATAATATCACGTAGGATAACATCACGTTAGACAACATCGCGTTAGACAACATCGCGTTAGACAACATCGCGTTAGACAACATCGCGTTAGACAACATCGCGTTAGACAACATCGCGTTAGACAACATCGCGTTAGACAACATCGCGTTAGATAACATCGCGTTAGATCACATCACAGTATCCCTAAAATACATGAATACATTTTTTGAAATATTTTTGAAACTTATTAGCAATGGTCTTAATTTTGTTAATTTATCATGAATTAAAGCTCAGATTATTTTAACTAGTTTTTCGAAAAACCCATCATCCATTTCAGCGAATGTTATGCACAGAGAATACTTGCGTTGCGCCAGCAGATTGCATGAGCGAACATACATTGGTTTAGAATGAACCCGTTGCGTTCCGCCGCCGAAGACAGGATCGTAACAGGTCGGGGGCAGACGAGGTGTTAATGAACAGATAAAACATACTGTGGAAAGGACCAAGAAGAAATAAAATTACACTACCCAATTGTTCTCTCATGCAAAGAGTAATTGCGACTCAAGCGCAGTGGAAAGTGCCGTTCGATTGAGTGGACACAATGCCCCAATTAGTTAGATCAGATTTCATTAGATAACGCCAGATCCGATCAAGACAGATCAGAACACATCAGATCAGATTGAGACATTAGACCGCACGTGACAACAGTTGGGAATTTGCATCAAAATGGGCTGATTCGATTCGGGTTAGGAGTACTCATATGAGTGAGAATGGTAATCAGCTGAATTGGGTTGTCTTCAGTAAAATAGAAATGCCTGAAAAGTTGAGAAATTAGTTAAATTATATAATATGGAATAAAATGTCGATAACAGACCCGTGTAGCGGGCATTTAGAGGTTATGCCTATTTACTATTGTTCCCAAAGAAAAGAAACATTAGCCTATCATTCATCCGAAATAATGTAATAATACACACGGGAAATATTTGGAGGCTTTTATTGACACTATTGGACTCAATAACAAAGAATCAACCAGAAGTTTTGGATTTGCATTTGAAAGTTGGCAGATACAATGTACTTGTAGTTATGTTTCCTATTTACATGTGTCACGTTTTTATATCCGGAGGCTCTTAATGCGTTTCTGAAGTTCGTAAAAAGTCCTTACAACGCTCACTAATAGGAAATGGCAATTGTGCGACACATACTGATCTCCATGGAAAATTATTTACTGTTCTGTGAGATTTTAATTGTAAGATTGCGATACAGCTAACTGTAACCATTAGACATCAGAAATATGGAAATAGATCTTGGCGTTTCAGACTGAATTATGAGCCACAAAAAAGCTTGATTATCTCATAACATAAAAATATAACTACAAACACTAGTAGCTGCTAGGTCAATGCGACAATCGACTGTGTCATAAAACCACAAGAAGTCTCGAACCCGGTTGCCGAAAATGTCCTTATGTATTAAGCATCAGTGAGTTTGAGATGACTTCCAAGCCCGAGTACGTACGTCATCAGTGGTTTGCCCGATACCTTTCACGCAATTGCGCGATCAACACCCTACACAATGGGTCTCCGATCACGTGATATACTTCCCTTCTAATTCACCTAATTCTCTATGGATCCTGCCATTGGGCACGCCGACAGAGATCATCTCTATACCTTCCCTCTTAAGCACTAGCCTACGTCTTGGAGGAAAGGCCCCATGAAACACAGAGATAATAGGCTGGTGTCTTAAAAATAGAGTGGAACGTAACTGATACAAAGAAAATTGGTAGTTGCTATTCTCCAGCTCTCGAATAACATGCAAAGTTCTTAAAAGAAATTGTACGCCTGAGGATAGGCAACCTACTGCACACATACGCGTGAGAACTGCATAACCGAAAGGCGCAGACACTCTCTCCAGCATCTTCCTTAATCAGGATGCCACGACCTGATTTCAATAGCTCAAAATGAGAGTAAACACCCTCTGCGATTCATTTCACTTTTAAATTTGTTTACTATTATACTGATCACACGGCTTTTTGCAGAAGTGATGTTGATACAATAATCAAATACTGAGTGAATTGGCGAAGCCAATTAAATTTATTAGGATGATATACGGTAGCGCCAGCATGCACGACGCCTACTTACTCGAGCGTTCTGCACTGAAGAGCCGGGTCTCTGCGCGCGGGAGCGGCGAAAGTGCAAGTGGGGGGGCTGAGCTTTGCAAGGAGGGAACAGTCTGCCATTACACAATAGGGATGTCGCGGAGCGTATATTGAATGCATGGGCGTCTAATGAAATGGTTTACGCTGTGAGATAAGTTGCCCACTTGTTTAAATGGGAAACATACCTTATTTCTAGCTACCGTAGAAAAGCCATAATTTTTTGTTTATATTCTTCTTTGCACTGCCATACTGTATATTTCGTATTGACATATTTTCCTTTTTAATTTTTTTAAAATTAGACTCATTATGACTTCATATTTTAAAGTAGTGGCTTTAAAAATATAATTCTAACTAATAGAAAGATACAATTTAATAATTAATTTTTCATCAGGAATTCTATAATCTCCAAATTATAACAAAACGAAGGAAATTATGAGATATCTCACACATCAAGACCAAAATAAAAATTATTTAATTGGCAGATTAGTAATTCCGGGCGTGTCACCTGCTAAGTTAATTAGTCCCGTAAGTGTAGGGCACGTTTTCATCGTGGGAGATGGCGGTGATCTTCCCCCGCTGGATGGCGATAGTCGATAGGGTACTGTTCCGCATTCACCTAGTGTTGAGCGGAGAAACCACGAAAACTACCGATCAGAGCAGCCACCCGTTAGAATTGGCCTCCAGAAAACTACTTAGTTCGACCTAGGTTTACAGTTAGTGGCTAAATCCTACCATTGGCGGGAGTCGAAACTCAGAACCTCCCGATCAGAGACCCTTTAGGGACATAAGTTTATGCTTTGAGCCACTATTTTCGGTTCATAAAAATGAAGTACAGGCGATTCCAAGACAGGTTAATGTTTGGCCTCACATATATTTCTGACAATTTTTCACGTTATGACTCTGACGATATGTTATGGGCGATCGTGAGATTATTATGGATCTTATTAAATAGAATGTAATTGGCCTCTTTTTTATTCTTCTTCTTTTAGTTCACAACGTCACTAATTGACAACAAACATTTTGAATACAATACAAAAGGCAATATTACTTGAACTATATGTAATAGTCCGTCATGTTGCTCTTTGCTCTTGCGATTGCTCAACCGATTGCTCTTTCAATTTATGTGCTACGGTTCAAATTGACTTCCATATAACATACAATTGCTACATACACATGTTGTGCTTCATATCATGTTCTTCTATTGAAATTATCGCCTAGAAAAAGAGATTTAAAAATGTATCAAAATTCGTTTAAAATTAGATAATGGATTATATAATATATACAATTATTCACTTATTCAAACAACAAAAGAAAAACGTAACAAAGAAGCGTTTTATATTCTTAAAATCACTGAACTCTCTGAAGAAAGATTCAGTCGTACCTTCTGTAAATATTTCTTCGTGTCCTCATTGTTGGATATACTGAATCACTTCCACTGCCCTTGCGCTAATCTTTTGACTGACGTTGTGACCCCTCCTCAACTACTACCTATCGCCATTTTTTTCAGCTGCCTCTGTTTCTTTATCTGCCAGTGTTTACGCCCTGACGTCTAGGAATACAAATACACATTTCAAAAGCATGTTCCAATGACCTTTTATTAGGTAATATTAAAAACGTCCCAATGCACGCTAGTCGAATCTCCAATTGACGTAAATGACTCTACAACGCTTATGATGATGATGATGATGATGATATTTGAAACTTCTTTACCTTTTAATATCGAGCATTTTACGAACAGAACATTTAAGACAAAATCGAAAAGTTTCTCATCAAAATATTGCTTAATTCTTGTACTACTAACCGTGTCTCCAGGGTCCATAACACAACACACTTGCTACGCATACGAGTAGTTTTATTATACTCTCAGCTCAGAAAAAGTAAAAATATCAAAAAACAACTATACAGTGTAACTTTACCTAATCGTGAACTAACCTGGGTAAAAGGGAAATAATGCATCATCTGGGCACTCGGAAGCATTCACATTCAATGCTAGGCAAAGGTAGACAATATTAGACTCTTTACTCCCTAATTTGGGTTAGTAGGTAATAAATCTTTGCAGTACTATATTTTAAGAAAATTATAAGTAATATCAGCAATATATATTGTGATTTCAATATGTATAATTGAAAAGTATTGGTAACAATACGATTTTCTTTTACCGGCTATTCCTTCACATTAAAGATATTTTTTTATTAAACCGTACGTTTAAAAAACAATATTAAGGTGTTTTATTATTTGTTAAGTGAGGAAGAATTAAAATTAATATTTTGAATTATAATCGCGAAACGTTTATGTTAAAAGATTCATCATTACGTTACTGTGAGAGTTCGAGTAATTACTCCAAATGTCTAATTAGTTGGTATTTCTCTAGAGATTCAAACCTTTTTTTATAGATCACTCATAGCAAAATAGTATTGCCATCATTACATCAAAGCCATAGGTATTACTTGTCATATCCACACAGCAAAGGTACTTTGAATTAAATTATTTTGCTTACAACAGAGAGCGGGAGACCAAAAGGGCGATTGATGAGGGTGGTTCGAAAGTAAAATGGTTACACCAATTACAGAATCATGACATGATAATGGCGATGTGGTTATTTCACTGAATCGTTTGTACTGCAACTTATTTATTGCAAGCACGTACTTGTTTCAATAAATTTTCCGTGTAGACCCGATCCTCTCTGCCATGTTTTTGCATGTAGAATCGTTCGTAAATAGATCGGATGTGCACAATTAGGACCTGAATTGGCCACACAAACGGCTATGTGGAATGTAGCCCTTCACAATGAACTCGCAATTATCTGGTTTTCACGTTGAAAGCTTTACATACATTTTTACTTTGCCATTGATTTGAATAACTGATCGAGTAAACTAAGAATCGCTGGATATTTATTGTATATATTGTGACCAAGATCGTGTGTAGTTTAGAATAAATAAGTAGGTAGTAAGAAAATGTCAGCTTAAATTTAAGCTTTTTGAGCGTTGGCTCATGCTGTATAAATTTCATGCGAATTACTTTTTTGATAATTTTCGTTAATTCATTTGTTACTTTAAATGTTTAAATTATTTTTTATGAAGATTAGCATACACTCAGGTGTTTTCTGTAAAAATTATCTCATAATTACTCATTTTTAAAAAACCTCAAAATATATTTTCTCAAGAAGGGCTCGAATGTTTTCGTTGACAATTTATATACAGGACAATTCTTATGTAGGGAACCGAAAAATTAAGAAAACGTAAACAAATCTTTTGGGTGCAGATAGATACCAGCTGGGTAGAGGGTGACCTAATAGAGGAAATCTAGCTTATATTACTAAAGAAATTAGAAATCGAAATAGTGCGAGAAAGTCTGACGTTCTGTTCCGCCACTTTTTTCCCTTTTCGCATTCTGCAAATTTTGTGTTTTAAAATTAATTTAGTAAAAAGTATACAATAATAACCATAATAGTAATAAAAGACGAAAATAATAAATACAATAATATAGCAAATATTGTTTAAATTATGTACGGCATTTCATATTGTAATATGTAATTACAATATTCCATTCTTTATCAAACTTGCCCTAATGTCCTTGTTTGATAGTTTTCGGATACTTATGTTGTAACTACAACAACCCGTAATAATTATTTCATATGGATATTTAATCATCGATTTTTAACGCCAAAAATATATTTTTTATTCGTTTGAAAACGATTATGAAACGTAATATTCTTAATATACGGAAAAATACATGCTTTTGCGTCTACGCTTCTATTTTAAAAATCACGTCATTCTGAAAAAAGTTGATATTTTGACAAAACTTTCTATGTCATAATTTGGTTTGATTGATAAATAGGAACCGCAAAAATATGTAGAATGAAACGTCAAAAATTGTACGTAAAAAAAATAACGTAATTGTGCATATGTGAATGTACGTAAAAATAAATATATAATTAAAACACTATATGTAAAAAACATGTAAAATCGATTATATCATGTAGTTTAAAATACACTAATTATAAAACACATTTTTATAAAACAAAATTACATTAATAAAAAAGTCCTAAACAAATTTCAAAAATAATACAAACGTTTTAAATATCATTTGGAGAGCACAAGTTGAAGCTCACTTTGCACCATACAACTTTCCGGACAGTAGTACAAATTACATCCGGGACCGAAGTTTAGCAGTCAGAATAGGGGCAATAGAAGCCACCACACAAACTGGCAATATCTCCGACCAGCCAAATCACTGCAACGTGCACCATTCTCATCTAAGTGTTACACGTCGGTGATCGCCAACATTTTCCAGGAAATTAAGGTTAAAAGTCACGAAACGTTTACACCTAGATGTGAAAATTATCCCAGTCCGCACTTTCGACCACTGAGATGACTGAAGCAGGATTGCCGAAGAAAACGTGTATCGAATTTATATTGTGTTAGGATGGAAACGATTCGCCAGGATTATTATTTTGATAACGGTAAGAAGAAAGGCAAAAAATATGTAATTACATGGAAATCCGGTCTCTATTGTTAAATATTAATCAGCCCAAACAAATAATTATTCATATTAATTCCCTTCCAATCCTTTTTAATATAAAACGTTTTTAATTATATCATTGTACGCTTATGCTTAAATAAATAGCGCAGACGTATCTTCAACTCCGTTTTCAATTTAATTCCCTCCTCTCATTTACCCTTGCTTTAACAATTGCTCACAGAAGCCACTCATTATACTCCATTCTCTAATCTCCTAAAATCAATGAGCAAAATAAGAAGAGAGTCCCATCCGGTTGCATTTTACGAAGGCTCACTTGAGCGAGCATCCATCCTTGGTTATGTCCTCCGCACCGAACTAAGACGGGCGGGCAGCATCGAGTTGTGATGGCGCCATTATCCGGCCGCTCCGAATTATCCGCCAGCGAGGCCATAATCCCGTCCAATCGTCAACACGCCTTCCGCCTCCACCCCCACCGCCGCCGCCGCCGCCGCCGCCGCCACCGCCACCGCCGCCGCCGCTGCCGCTGCCGCCACCGCCGCCGTCGCCGCCGCCGCCGCCGCCGCCGCCGCCGCAGCCGCCACCGCCACCGCCACCGCCACCGCCACCGCCACCGCCACCGCCACCGCCACCGCCACCGCCGCCGCCGCTGCCGCTGCCGCTGCCGCTGCCGCTGCCGCCACCGCCGCCGCCGCTGCCGCCACCGCCGCCGCCGCTGCCGCTGCCGCCGCCACCGCCACCGCCACCGCCGCCGCCGCTGCCACCGCCGCTGCCGCCACCGCCGCCGCCGCTGCCGCCCCCACCGCCGCCGCTGCCCCCACCGCCGCCGCTGCCCCCACCGCCGCCTCCACCGCCGCCACCGCCACCGCCCTCGCCCCTGCCAGAAAGACAGAGGAAGGGGCGCGGCTCTTAAAATATGGGCAATGGCTGGGAAAATTGCGGATTACGTCAGACGGAGAGTCGCACCGCCATGTTGGACGTTCTTGTTCCATTCCATCGCTTAATTTTTACGTTCGCGCTCTTCGTAATGGTTCTTTTCTCGGCGACTGCGCCCTCTCTTCCCTCCCAGCGATTACTCGCCAGCCGTTCAGCGGCAGCGCAAATGTTTACTCCGTGGCTTAACGAAAGCGGCCGCCGCCGTAAGCCATGCTTACGCCACTTTCTGCCGCGCACGTCGCCCGTGTCGGTTCCTGTTGCTGACGGCTGTCAGCGTGCATGTCAGACGCTTTGTTATGTGATTTGTGTCTTAAAATTGCTGATATTTCACAAGATCTATATCTAAAGGATATAGTTTTCAGAACTTTCATTATTATTGGCTCTTTCTGGAAACATATTAGTTAATAAATGTATTATATTCAAAGCGATGATGTTCAGTACTAAAACGATTTGCAGTGAGATATTTCTAAATAGAAACGACGTTGCCACATAATTTTGTAATATTCGTAACTTTCTAAACATCGTACATTTACTGTCGCAAATTTTTAATGGAATTTGTTGTCAGAGTTATTCAATATATCTGTTCATTCATTATATCAGGAATTCATTTTATTCCTGTCGGATGCTTACATAAGCATACGTGAAGAGAAGTCACTTTCTAAAAATATGTCGACAAAGCGCATCATCGCGCATCATAGCGCATCATGGCATTTTAGCCTGTATCAGTAAACATTATCTAGCTGTAATAAACTCATAACTCCTTCTTTGCCACCTCGTTTATTTTTTATTGAATAATTACAAGTCCTTGGCCAATTAAATCCTTGACGGCAGGAAATGAACAAATTGTGTTTTATAATTAGAAAGTAAGTCGCTTTATAAATGCAGCTCTTAATACTTGTTACGTGTCACACGTAGACAGTTGTATCTTGTCGCACATAATTTTTAATGAACAAATACGAAACAAATGCAAATGAAACCTGTCATTAATATGACGTCGTTTTATGCTGATAAGACATTGTAACAAAAAAGCGACATTTTAGCGTCCCGTTTTCTTGTCAAAAAAATCCGAACTGGGACTAAAAATAAGGAACTGCCTCGGCTAATACGGGGCGTTTGTTCACTTTATTCTTCTTGAAATAATGTATTTGCGATTTAAGTTTAATTCAGTTTTTCGAAGGTTCGAATACAATGTATTGAACGAGATTGATACATCCTGTTTCAGTTCATCGCATGAACATTGTTCTAAATTTTCATGTTGAGAAACGAATGGTCCTTCCATTTACCATTTACCCTTCATCATCACTCCCATTTCTAAATGTTCCTCTTTTCAACTTCACCCGTTTCTATCCACACTGAATTCCCCTTTCCTTTTTAATTATTTTCTTATTCATCCACCTTCTCCTTTTTCCTCTTCCGTGCTCCTCCACGCCTGTCTGTCTCTCTCATCCCTACCTTCTCCCGCTCATCCTTCTCCGCCTCGTGCTCTTGCGGTGCTGCCGCCGCCGCCGCCTCCGCCCGCGCTGCCAAGATAAACACGTCTCGCCGAAGAACCGCCACACGCGCGCACAATGCCGAAACTTGACAATGAAAGTAAGCGGAGTTTGCGGACAAAGTTTCCTTTTAAAAAGTCAACACGTGTTGCTGCGGCGCCGCAACCGCTTGAAAGGGAGTTCCCTGCGGGCTGCGTTTGCTCGTGCGCGGCGGGTTGCCGACTCTCGCGCGACGGCAGGGGCTCAAAGGAGCGACGCGTCGTGTCGCGTCGCGTCGCGTCGCGTCGCGTCGCGTCGCGTCGTGGCGACGCTACGGCGCAACGGCGAGACGGCGCCGGGGAAACGGACGGATGAGGACGCCGAGGGTTAGGAGCTGAGGACGGCCACGTTCTCGGAGCTGATTGCATTGCACGGGCCCGGGAACCCCCACGGCGCCGGCGTCTTCGGCGGGTGGAAGCGTCGGGACGGCGAGGTTGTACAGTGGAACCGCTGGCCCTTCAGAAAGAGCATGGAAGCAACAGTTGGGGAAGGGTGATGACGTATTTATTGTCGTTGTTCGTAAGACTTCTGTAATTACATATGACTTCATTTACTTTTTACTACGGCCAAAGCATTTGAGATAGATTATTTTTAAAGGTATGCATGTGTGCTGTGGAGTGTGTAATCATGACAAAATTTCATACTCAACACATTATATATGTATTTACATTAAACTAAATGTACAATTTGGCCAATATGTTGTACCTTTAACCAAAAAATTTATAAAGAGATAAAATTCAAATAAGAATTTGATCGAATTGTTGTATTCTAATCCACAAAATGTATAACGTATATTTAAAATAAAATCAATATTATATAGCAAAATACAATTGCAACTGAAGTACTGTACCAGTACTAACAACAAACTGAAAATGTCCAGTCTATGCGTTTCATCAATTTTTTTAGGTCTTCATGTCACACACACACACAAACGTATCTCAAACGAACCACGGACTTTCCTTCCCATTCCTTAGATTATAACCTGGTATTTTTCGAAGTGTAGTAACGACGTCCATATAAATGCATTTCATTACATTTTATTGTTAAATAAACATTCCTTCGTGCAGAATGTACTGTCAGTATAAAAAATCACATCGACTATTTTTGATGGCGGCAAACTGCAGTTTCGAAATATTTCAGAACTTGAATTATAATTTTAGGTTACAAAGCGTCTAAAATTGTTTGACATACGTTAAAAAAATTGATTGAATAAATATTTATATACCTATTTTGAAAACAATGGAAAGCAATAACACTGAAACTACTGATTAATTATGATGAAATACGCAAAAGATCCATCGAATTTTATTAAATGCTTTTGTATTCACTATGGTCGTATTTTAAAGAAACTATAATATGAGCGTCGTGAAGTCCTTCGAACACCTTAGCGAAGACACTTTGAAACGTCGACTAGAATCTCACTTGCGGCCACTGTGCGACGTCCGCCGGGGTGGGGGTGAGCGAGGGCTGCGCGTCGCGAACACAACGCCGAGTCGCGTCGGTGCAAGGCCCCCTCCCCTTCTCCGCCCCCCCTGCCCCGCGCGAGCCCGTTCGGCGCGGGGTGGCGCCCCCTCGTGCCTTCGGAATGCGTTTAGGTGCGCTTCCGATTGCGATTGGAGCCTTGTCTCACTAAAGCCGACGCGCTCAACGCGCGCGCTCTCCGGCGGTCTCCGGCGGTCTCCGGCGGAAGCTACCTGCAGCCCGTCTCCGCTGGGAAACGCGCGGCATTACGGATGGTGCCAGCGGGCTGTGTCGACGTAGTACAGAAACGCGGTTCTGGGCGGAGAATCAGCCGACATCGCGGCCATTGATCGAGAGGGAACTTCGAAGTCCAGTATTGGTAGTAGAGTAGTCTCCACATCGGAAATGTATAATAGTGTCGGTTGACTGTCGAGCACGGGTTCTCGACGATGTACAGAAACGCGGTGTGCACGGTTCTGGGGGTAGAATCAGCAGACAACGTGGCTATTGATCAAAAGGGAATTTCGCAGTCAAATATTAGTGGATTACGTCAGTAGTCTCCTTGTCTGGCATGTATAATGGTGTGGGATTATGGATGGTGTCGGTGTCTGTTGATCACGGGTTCCCGACGATGTACAGAAACGCGGTGCGCACGGTTCTGGGTGCAGAATCAGCAGACAATGCGGCCATTAATCAAGACGGAAATTCTAAGTCCAGTATTTGTCGATTACGTCTGTAGTATCCATGTCGGAAATGTATAATGGTGCGGGATTATGGATAGTGTGGGCACGGGTTCTCGGTGGTGCACAGAAACGGGCTGCGCACTGATATGAGTGTATAATCAGCAGACAACGCGGCTATTGATCAAGAGGGAACTTCGAAGTCCAGTATTGGTCGATTACGCCAGTAATGTGTGGACTGCTCACGAATTGTGGCATAAAATCAGTAGTTCCGCCATTCATTAAAAAAACATCGGATGATTGATTCTAAGGATTCATCGATTACGCCACTGTTTGGAATGCTGAATTACGACGACAGCTTAATACTTTCTCCGTCAAATTTTTAATAAACAAAATCCGTGGATATGGTTCTGTTCTGTGTGTAAGGTGGTGTTTTGAGATTCTACGAGCCGAACACTACCTGTCAATTCAAGGCTCAACCGCAGAAAGCAACCTTCTGTTGCCAATAATCTAGAATTGCATGTGGCATTATCCTAAAGTCTACTGCTCACTCTTGACGATATACAAACACTGAGTAGAATTCTGTTCTTTAATGCAGTTTACGGCAGTAATGTTTCCTCAATCCAACCTTGTGTGTAGTGCTCTCGCCACAAGATACGCACTGAGTAAAATCCTGTTCTCTAAAGTCTACTGCTCACTCTTGACGATATACAAACACTGAGTAGAATTCTGTTCTTTAATGCAGTTTACGGCAGTAATGTTTCCTCAATCCAACCTTGTGTGTAGTGCTCTCTCCACAAGATACGCACTGAGTAAAATCCTGTTCTCTGAGGTATTAAAGTTTCATTGCCCCAACTAGATAAAATCTAGGCATAAATTACGAGCAGAATCTATTGGGAATGTCCTGGAATAACGTATGATGTTATTTGGGCGTCATGGTCTTCAGAAACATGGCCGTTGTTCATGATGATTCTTTGCTGGAAGCCGTAATCGAAACAACCACAAGCCTTCTCCGGAGAATGTCGAATTGCAAGACCTGCTGAACTATAACCAGGGTATTTTGTCCTGAGGAAGGTCGCAGAATGGCGGCCGAAAAGTCGGCACGTGAGTCTAGATGGTCCTATTTTCGGCGAACCATACCTTTTCGAACATTGAAAAAAATTTCGGAATTGTAAATTCAAATTTTAGGCGCTTTGTTTCAGGAGTTGCCAGTTCTATAAATAGCAACACAAAGGTTTCAAAACTCGTCGAGTTCACCTCATTGTTGTCGGTGATAATGATTGTATGATGTAGATTATATTTTTATGAAAGTAGATAGATTAAGGGAAGGTAAAAAATTTTGTCTTATAAGTAACAAACACACCCTGCTTTAAGAAGTTTTCAACGCTGAATATTGTATTAAAAAATTGGAAAGCTGTTCAAATGTAATCAAATTTGGTTTGTGTGAAATTATTCTTGCTTTTTTTGTATTATGTTCTCTTAGTACTGTAACATTTAAATTTATTCATGTTCGTTTAATTTTAAAGTAAGGATTGACTTCTCTTCCTGACAATGGAATTAATTGCAAATAAGCACGAGAGGCGATTCGTTTAAATTAGACTTTTTTCAGGTTGTAACTTAGATTTTAGTATCGCAGAAATTACAGTATTTTAATATTACGTACCTATTTTGAAACACGACAAAATGTGTTCGATTGTAGCACATTAGTTTTTAAATGACATCACTTTCGGGCTCGCGTAGTTTCAGTTGCATGACTATGCAGAAGTTTGCAATGTGTCAATGTGCAAAGTTATATGCACACAATATTAGTTGAGTATGGTAAACAAAGCAAGAATCTGGTTACTTCGAAAGAAACTGACTGAGATGAAACTGTCAATTTGGATTGCTAGTTTGGACAAAAAACAGAATATATTAACTGCTGAAAGATTGCATTCCCTAAGGTTGAGAAATTCCACCTTGCATAATATTAACACTACATAGTGGTATTTAGGAATTATTAATTATTAAATGTTCTCGATCGATTTTGAGCTACCTAGCATTGTTTCAAAGCTATCACGGAAATACTCAATTCATTTTCAACTGTATATAATGTGAGGTAATATTTTCTTGAAGAGTAACTGAATAGAAATTAGATGAATTTCTATTAATATTCTTCGGAGTGGAATTTCTACAAAGTGATCAGCAAAACAACGTTTTCGAAATATCCACAATAAAAGTTAGCAAAATAACTTCACCTATTCAGATGTTGTACAGGTTTATATTTCCTTTTAAAAGTAGCATTTCTGTTTCAGCACAGGTATAATATGATTTCAGAATTAGTGGATCTTTTTTTCCATCTGCGTTGCCTCACTAAAGCCGATGTATCCTTAGGAACACTGGCTACCTTCTCGCAGACTCTCAGATGGAGATTCAAAATTAAAGAAAGCAAGGCGAGAGTAGTGTAAGAACAAGCACTAATACTTCTAGAATAGAGAATATCTAGCTTTACGTCTAGATTAGAGAAGAGCTCCCAAAATATTACGTCACATTATATACAGCAGTACATACAGTCAATGAGCATGAAAAGAATGTCAGGTCATGTAATGCGGCACCTAATACGTTCACTTTGGTATAAACAAATACAAATCTCTTTAGTCTGAGAGACTCTGATAAAAATAAATTTATAAAATTTACTAGCGGTTGGTCCAAGAAGGTAATGGCTCCATTGTGGCAAAAAAATGTAATTCGCGATTAGTAGTTGCCGAGTGTCAGATATTTCTGGTATAAGTGCAAAAGATACTTCTGTTCACTTTACATTAATGATCAATCGGTTTCTAAATTAATTGGTTCTCAGACACAATTTTCTTCTGTAAATAGTGTAGAGCTTTCAAATTGTATATTATAAAATCTTTTTGCGGTAAACCATTAAACTGAAATTCTGATTCCCATCATCATTAACTGCAAAAATATTTTGGCGGCATTTGTGTACCCTACATTCAAATTATTGTAGTATAAAAACGTACGTTTGTGATTATGATGTCATAATATTGTGGAGTGTCTGCGGTGCCCAGAAACCCTAAAAACCTTCCGTTAACACTGCATATAAAAATAATAGAGTTAAGAATCTTCAGAACTTCAAAACGAGTTACTCTTTGCAGTGTGAGTATTGAAAAGGAAGAATGTCTGTCAGAAAAATGCTCATATGATTTTTATAAAATATTACAAATAACTAATATTCTAATAACTAAATCAACTAAATTGTAGGCTAGCAAAAGTATTATAAAGGGGGAGACCTGGAGAGGGGTAACATATGTTACCCCTCTCCAGGTAACATAAAGAACCAGGATTTCATGCATTTCGCATAGGAGTGACGTTGATTTATGCAAGATTAAAGAGATCAATTTTTCGTCAAATCATTGGGTCACGAGTCAGTTCCACGAGGCAATTTCATTTATTACAGAACTTATTAAACTCAATAATACATATATTTCCTCAGTTCATAACGATGTGAAACGTTTTTCTCCGAGGCAGGAGATTCATTCGGCAAGGAATCACGGAGAGACAAGAGATCACGGTCCTTCAGCAGTTCCTCTTCATAATCCAGCTCATAACGAACATTAATTGCTGACAAAATGAGACCAATGGCCCGAGAACACGCTCAACCATCGGGATAGCCAATATATCATTCGGAGGCGTACGTAAATAATTGTACTCTGCGCTGAAGTAATTATGCCCTCCTCTCAAGAGAGAGAGAGAGAGAGAGAGAGAGAGAGAGAGAGAGAGAGAGAGAGAGAGAGAATTAATTCCTTTCAAAAATGAAACGCGTTCAACACCACTGGAAGCACTCAGGGGCTCCGAGAGGGCAGTGATCGTCCGAGAGTCAAAAGAGAAACAGAAGATATTTTCGAAGAACCGGCAAGAGTCATGGATGGCACTGCCTCGCAAATTTGGGAAGAAACAATAATGGCAATAGAAGGTCGAGATAAAGGTTTATAGAGGTTGATAGCGTTCTTGAAAACCCTTAACATTTATAAAATGGGTAGAGCTGCGTAAAATTAATATTGTACTTTTGTAATGGTAGGGGTAGAAGGGTAGTTAGGGTAAAGGGGTAGAAATGATCAAGTAACATTCAGGTGTGAAAAAGCTGTCCGGTAACGAAATAATGTAAATAGAAACAGAAGCAAGAGGCGTCTCAGGGACGGAAACGTCGAGAACAAGAGAGTATTATTCGCTGAAGATTGCTACAGAGCAACTGACATTTGTAATTGCAGAGAAATTGAAAACTAATGTAATTGAATATAAATAATGGTTGCCTCATGGGTCTTGGACCAACAAGGTTGCTGGACGTTACGCCAGCGAGAAATGGGTACTGAATGGTGAGTGTAGATAACAATGGATGGAAGATGCATTATGTATTGGTTCAGCAACATTGATCTTAGCGTGATGGTTGGAAGCAAGCAGCAAATGGAGGTTGAAAATAAACCGCTGGATGGCAGCCTGAAGCCGGAGAAAGGGGTAAGGACTAGAGGAACGTGAATGGCGAAGGTGCGGCACTGTACAATCATGGCGCAATTCTGAGGTACATTAATGGCCATTAGACCATTGGTATATAGTTATCGTGAGAAACCGTGTGAAGGAAGAGCACATCACGTCAACAAGATGTTGGATGAAAACGAGTGGAATGATGAGTTGCCAGGCAACTAACAGACTCGCATGACATCGTTCAATGGTAATGACTTGCAGTGGTATATTGCCAACCATCAGATCTTCGTGATATAAGCAATGCGGGAGGAAGAGAAGCGTAAAGGAGGACGGAACGGCAGCAAAATGTTGGAGACAATGGGAAGGACCCAAGGCAAGTGGTTGATGTCGCACAACACCACGTTGTGGGGCGGTCTATGGGTAGTCATGCGGGGTAGAAGGACGCTAGCGGTCGTCCGGCGATAGGTTGCGGTCGGAGAGCGAGCGGCGGCCGGCATCTGGAGCTGGAGCGCCGGTTGGCAAGCCTGATCGATGCGGTGGCGTGGGAGCTGCGGGGAATCCCGGCCGCCGCCACCGGACGCTGCCATTTGTTACCTGTGGCGGCGGCGACCGCGACGCTTGCAGTGGGCGTTCCCGGTACCTAAGAGGGAGAGAGAGCGCGCCGGCAGAACAGGGCGCAAATTAGGGTTTTTAATCACCTTTATAAATTAACGTAATTTTACGGAATTCCTACTGGAATTTAATGAAGGATTAAGCTAATTTGTCTTCAGGCTTCCCTTTAAAAGCAAGAAATTGCGGACATATTAAAATTAAGTTTAGTACAGTTTATCAGGAAGTGACGTATTTACAGATGGAACTTAAATTCTATAAGTGTCAAAAATGAATAATTAGTGGACTTATGACAAAATGCACGGATATAAAACTTAATTATTTTTAAGTATTATTTCCACAAATCCCAAAAAACAAATATGTACATCTAAGTACCAGCCAACAAGTTCGAAAAAATAGTTAACTGATTTTTTTTAATCTCCATTTCAACGAGTTAATAAAATGTAAATGAAGATCAGTTTTACACACAAAAATTGCGCGTTCCGATTTTTTCTTCGGCATGTTTTATTACTATTTCAACAGCTGGCGAGGTATTTTAAGATAATAAATTGTTACAAAATCTTAATTTTGAATATTATTTGTCCGTTATTGTACTATTAATTGATAATATTTTCAGTCAGGTGAGAACTTTTGTCCTACTTTCGTAAATTTGTCCATCCGCAGGGAAGGAGAAACTGAGCGAACGCTACAAGCCTGATCCTAAGCTGTCCTTTATCATCAAGGCCATCTACACAATGGCGTACGGGTTGCACAGCATGCAGCAAGCTTTGTGCGGTCCCAACGTCACAGGCCTATGCTCTGCGATGTTTCCATTCAACGGAGCAGTTTTTAAGGTACGTTTGTGTTGTTGTGTGTTTGCATGTTGGTGGAAATTATTTTGTATATTTCTATGTTTATATATTTGTATCTTTGTATGTTTGTTTGTAGTTAATAATTCGCTTCTTTTTCCCTCGCATTAAATCATACCGTTCTCTTTCGTATTAAATCATTTATCTCTCATATTGACGAATATTGAATCTCATGGTTCTCCTGTATCACCAATAAGTGGAAGGATGTAAAGTAATGTGTAATTTCGTTTTAAATTGAAAGCATTTGTGTAATAATTAATCAAAATATTTAATAGTTAATTTTCATAACTGTAAGTAATATTTAGGGTCCACAATCATTGTATATATATATATATATATATATATATATATATATATATATATATATATATATATATATATATATATACCACAATCATTGTAGCTCTATTGAAATATTCTTATAAACGATCAATGTTTAGACACATTTGTCAGAAGTACTGCGTGTTTTATTCTTGTTTTGAATTTGTGCATATTTATTTCTATAAACATTTACTTTTTACACTTACTACTTTCAATGCTCAGACAATAGATAGTTTGTTATATAAAGAAGATAATATATTTAGTTCGATTTGAATTCTTCTGCATCAGAAATTGATTTTATCATCTTGTTTCTCTATTGACACCACATTCATTCATCAGCAGCACTTCTTATGCTTCAACCAAATTAATTACTCTCGTCATATATGTTTCCTGTTAGAACTCTCTTTGATAGTTTTCCTCTTGTATATTCAAACCATATCTGGTAAATATATGAAAAAGCATTCCAGCACAAGTCCCATAGTGCCCTTTCATCTCCTGACCGATTTTGCCTTAGTAGTACATTTTTTCAAAGTAGTCAGATATAACCTATAAGATTAGTTACTGTAACATACCTACAATACAGGAAGATGATAAAACCCCCAGGGAACTGTAATCTTCAACTTCAATAGCAGTTTTAAAATGAAAAAAAATGATAAGAAAAAAAATACGCGTAGAATTTAGGGAGAGATCAGTTAACACTTCACGTTTCCTTAGATAATGAAGTCTGAACATTGCCAACTGTATTGCAAGTATGACCACACTGGAACATTTAATCATGATAAGTTTAGCCAACCTAAACACCGTGGATATCAGCAAATATTCTGTAACTCGTCCCCATGGCCTATGGTGTTCCGGTCTCCCCTACTTAAGTGTGTATAGTATGTTATATCTATGTTCACAAAATTTCACCGTAAATGTTGTAATCTTTAAATGAGAACCTTGAAATATATATACATCATTTTACTGAAAAATTCTTAACTTTATTCGTGATGAAGTGGATCCAGGTAGTTTTACTTCGTCAGCCCAAGCTTTTAGGTTATGCGTTCAGCATATCCTAAATGATAATTATATGGATGGGCTACAATGCAATCACTAATATCTGCCATTAATGTTCTAAGTGCACAATGACATTTTACATTACTGGTGAGAAGTTGACCATAAGCTAGAAATGTCCAAACGAAATCATTAAAGAGGTAAATTTCTCAACATGGTCCACACATTCTCGCAGCCCGATACTACTTCTTACTTATTCCTTTTATTAGTTATTCCTTACTTATTCCTTACTTATTCCTTTTATTCTGCCCTTACACGCCATAATTCCACAGACTGATATTTTGAAACGTAAAAAAAGGCGTTTACACGAGTTGGAGGTTTAATTTATCTTGTAATTGCGAATGTGTCATATCTTTTTTGAGAAAACAATTATTAGAATCGTATTTTCCGTAACTAAGTTTCGAACGCAATGTCTATTCAAACATTTTTGATTTTATGTCATAACTTCACAACAGATCATTATTTACTTTCTAAACTGCAAATTGAAAATCTCGAACTCGCCGAAAATTAAAAGGCTTCTACACCTGACAGAAGTAAGTGATGTTTTCTCGCTCTCTGCAAATCGGAATTCAAAACATTTTAATGTGCCCAATAAATGAGGATTTAAGTATCCCAGGAAACAATGTTCCCGTAATTCCCCGCAGTTCTGAGGGCTACGAAAAAACTCTAACGAAAACACATCGTTCCATTTAACACGTTTCTCTCCACAAGCTACGTGGAAACGCGTACCTTTGTGCTCCACGATCGTATATCATTCGGTGCTTAACTCGCGGCCCCCGCGCAGCGCCAGGAAGACTTTTGCGGCCAAATCCTGAACTACCCATCGCGTACATTGCTCCACGGCTTCTTCTTGTAAAAAAAGCCTTCTCTATCTCACCGTTCATGTTGTAGTTCTGGTTTATTGTTCGCTCAGATACTATGAATTTTCTCAGCCCTCAGTTTGTTTGGATTTTATGAATATTTTTTCTTCGTGATTGAACCTTTTTTCTATCTTTTTTCGGCCAAAAATATTTGAATTTAATAAAGCTTTTTTGTTAGTAATGGATTATTTTTGTTAGCACTAAAAATTAGCTGTTCAACAATTTTTCATCAAATTCCTTGTATTATTTTTTTATTATGTCCTAAATGCATTCCGAATATAACTTATCAGAGAAAGTCTCGGAATAGTGCTTATTTTATTTATATAATTGTTCAAATAATATACCCATTCGCTGAATTTAAACGTAATCAATACACAATGGTAGGTGCCAATTAAATTTTTTTTTGCTGCTTAACTGTTTCCAAGCAATTAGTAACTATACTGACCATCCAAAGCAAAAATAATATTTGTTTTATCGATAATATTTAACGAATTAGTTACAATTTATACTGCATAATTTTGAAAAGACTAAATGTGTCTTAAGTTATGCATTTCAGCTATTGGGTCCATGGCCCCGATCTCGATTAGGGTTTTCGTCTCTCTGATCCTTTAACAAAATGTTAAGATGCCCCTTTTTATTGCTTCTGGACATAAATGTGGCTTTACTACGGCACTATGAGTCAGGGGTGTGGGTTACTTTTGTGTTAGAAATACTATAAAAGGAAATTTGTTCGTTTACTAATACAAATATATTTTATACAACCCAGAGAAGAAAATGTGTAGTATTTAAATGTTGCTAAACTCGTTTAGTATTTTTATTCATCATTCAGCTATGTTTATTAAAAGGCCGGGTAGGAAACTCTGGAGCTAAAGCAAACATTCGCAGGTTTTTCGTCGCCCCCGTATGTTACATACATTAGATGTTCTATGTTTTTGACGAAAAAATCTAATGAAATCGAAGATATCGTAAAATAAGCATTTTACAGTTATTCTTGTCACCAATTAATGTCAGAAATCACAATAGAAATTGCAACATACTTAAGAACAGTTAAATTGCAAATACACTTATTAGTTCGTGAAAATTATTATTGCAAGTAAAACTGTATCTCCTAAGCTCGTCAGAAGACAATACAATGTCGAAATTATGGTTTTAACCGACCATAGAAAAAATAAATATCTATGACAGAACGTGTTTTACATCAGCAAAGCTTGTTGTTTCAGAGATTTTTGAAGTCTCTACTTCAAAATAAAATGTTGATAAAGGTCCCACTCAAACATCTTTAGCCCGTAGTACTCCAAGAGACCTAGATGAGACTTAGAGGAATAGTGACATTCATGCTTACGAAAGTGTCTTAAATAATATGCTTCTCAAAATGCAGTCTGACTAGATGTGGTTTGTGACAACCTGACAATGGGCATTATTGTCCTCTGAAACATTCCCTTTTATTTTTTCTAGGCACTAAGCGTCGATTCCAAAATCTTACATGAAAACTCTGGATCACTCTTTAAACCCCTTCAATGAAGTCGATTCTCTAGCAACGTAGTCGTGAATTTGTTCTTTGAAAATCTTTTTTTAATTCATATTTCAGTAAATTAACTTCATCACAATATATTGTTCCCTCCTCTTCATATTGCGATGTCTTAGATGGGATCGTGCAATTAATACATATATCCATCCTAAAATTACATTTAATATTTTCTCATTATCGCAAGTGTTTACTGGATGAGCACATAAAATGGAATTACTTTCAAATTCAATTTTTTTTCTGAAAAAGATAAATTTTTTAAGCGTAATGCTATTATACTTATTAGTAATTTCAGAAGTTACCCTTAATTGGGAATTGTTAAATATTAAATACCATATTTTTAAAATGTTAGTATCGTATTTTTTAACTTTTTTTTCTTGAGACAGTTAAGAGTTTTATGCCCAAGAATTTGAAACTTATGCAAAGAAGAAACTCCTTTAGTTTGCGTCATGTAGTGCATAATCTTCTACATCTACTATAGTAGATAATAATTTTACATAATAGATGCTTAATTAAACCACTGCCATTAATTACAATTCCATCCAGAAAGTCCGGTTAATGAACCGTTATACTCATTAAAGAAATATCACCTCCTTCTAAGTGTCATCGATCTCTCTGAAATGTCTCTATTACATTTGTAATAATAGGGCTTGGTAATGGAAACCGTACATGCGTAAACTGTGCGTGCACACTCGACGTACAGTCAAAAATTGTTTGTCAGTGAGACAACATTCAGTCTACAATTTCCTCTTAAAAGTGTTAGGGAATCAATATTTGTGATGAAAACTTAATGAGACAAAGAGAAATGAATGAAGAAATGAGTATCAATATAAAATAATTGGAAACACCAAGACGGGACATTACCATTAAAGGAAAGAAATTCGTAAATGATTCTCACAAATTTAATTACATTAGTGTGTGCTTAATTTATGGAATGGAATGTGGAAGAACAACACATCGAAGACAAACATACATGGGTCAATAAATTACATCACTTGATATTCGTGGAGTAATTGTAATCAACATTATAATCTACGTCTTTTTGACTGTTAAATAGGAAGTGCGATAATTAAGAGGATGGGATTATTTTCTTTAACTTCTTGGTACATCGTACGCTTTCGATTGTTATTGGAATTATCGATTTCAAGTCGGAAAATATTTAATTCATTCTGTCTTATTTAATGGTATCTTATACACCAAGAATCCTCAATTATTCAATATGCTCTTAAAAGCAATATTCTTCATCAAACTCCAATTAGCTGTGAGTGCTTTGGCAGAAGCAGCCAGGAAACCGTTGCAGCAGAAAGTGTCTTGGGAAGCAGACATTCCTCTTGGTCAGCACTTCACTTTTTTCATGGAACAAATTGTCATAGACAGCAATTCCTTGGTTTTAATTCTTGGTCATTTGAATGCATCCGTCTTTTCCCAGATGCACATGACATCTCCATCAATTGTAGTAAGTGAATACAGTTGCCTTAAAGATGCTGTTGCACAGAAACGTGCTAGTGTCATCCTTTTATTTTTAGAGCCTTCTCACACTGTTGGCACATTGTCATCTGTGCTACGCTCTGTTCGAAGAAGTTCTTTCTGGAACTCGGATGCTCTCTTAGTAATATATACGTGTGCAATATGTCAACTAAACATATCTCAATACCAATATTATCTAGCAAAAAACGATATATGGAAGACAACGTTTGTTGCGTTGAACTCTACCACTAACAAGATAACAAAATGGATAGTTTCAAATAGGCCTGCCAATTTGACAATTAAATCCTACGTGTGTCCTACACCAAGTTCTGACTTGCCTCTCGGTTCTCCCACGTCGTACTTCATACAGTTTATCATGAAGTACGTTCCGGAACTGAAGAAAGCCTCGTGTGTTGGTTCCAAGAACGATCCAATGGGTGAGTTGCTACCGAACGGAACCTACACGAAATCCATTGGTGACGTAGTAAATGGGAATTTGGATTTGTATGGTATTGCAACATTTCCGAGACCGAATTGGTTAAAAGACATTCATTTCCTCACACCCCACGTGATAGACATATTCGTGGCTAACATCCAGAAGTCCAAACTAGCATCTTTCCTTGAAGGCCTTACAAGTGCTTTCGATTATACAAGTTGGTGTCTGATTTTAGTGTATAACGTGTGTATTATGTTAGTGAAAGTGCTTTTGTTTGCTGTTGATTCTGGCTCCATATCCATAACCAGTATACATACAGCAGTATTCAACACCCTTCGCACTGCTTTGACGAACACTTTTCATGAGCACCGTTTTCGACTTCTGTGGCTTCTCTTTTCCTTCATTTGTGTTGTTATCCTCAGCGCAATATCAGGCTCTGTAACGAGTCATCTGACTGTCGCTAAATTTCTCGAAGATATCGACACCCTTGAAGAAGTGAACGTGCAAGTAGATTCCGTGTATGTCGTCGGCCGTTCTATTCAAAATATATTTTCAACACCTGATAAATCAGATGTGCGTTTTCAGCTTACAGGAAAGCTTAGAATCCTAGATACAACCAAAGAATTTTACGAAGCAATGCACTACGTGATCAGCGGAAACAGAAGCGCTATTCTGACAGCGCACAGAGTTTCACGACTTCTCGTTCTGCGGCCGTCATTCAGAAAAAACGATCTTCCGCTTTTGCACATCGTCGACGAGCCTTTCCTCAGCCCTGCGTTATATACTTGTCTGATCAGGCGGGGTCATCCGCTGATTGAGAAGCTGGAAACCATGATTCTACTAGTGCAGCAATCAGGAATGTGGAAGAAGTACGAACAAGATGAACTAGAATACGAGAAACGGAAGGAGGAAGTGCAGCTACGATCTCATTCATATCATGTACGACAGCGAACGCCACTTTCGATTCCAGAATTAAGTGGGCTCTTTAAAGTATTAGGGGCGATGCTAGTTGCGTGCACATTTGTGTTTCTTGTAGAAATTGTAATTTCATTTAGGATTATTAACAAAACAAGGTTATTCAAAAATTAATCGGCGTTGCTAAAAATGCATTTTTGTAACAGTTGTTTCAAAATCTTTTTAAATAATTAAACGTTTCAAACAATTTTTCCTCATGTGATCTATCGAGGGATTTAATACATTTTAATAAACCAGTTAATAAAATACCAAATCGTAATCAACAAATAAAATCATTACTTATATATATATATATATATATATATATATATATATATATATATATATATACATATATATATATATATACATATATATATATATATATATATATATATATATATATATATATTTCAGTTCTGAATTTGATGTACGTTTTCTAAAAGGATGAACAGTTGTTAAATAAAAATGAATTTGGCGTGTTAACCTCAACATTTATTATTAAAAAAATTAAATAAGTCCAAGAAATTCTTCACTATTTAACTTAACGTAAAGCACCTTCTTTTGACATGCAAACTTGCTTCTTGAGTTTTAAAGAGTTTTTTAATGCGTAAAAATTGTAAATATATTTTCTATATTTTCTAAAATCTTTTTTGTTATTACCATTTTAATTATAATCAATGATTCGCCTGTTTCTCGCCTCAGAAATACCTCCTTTCTCCGCTAGTTGTTGAAAGGAGCGTAGCGAAATTTGTGTGATCAGACGGAAGAGCGGGCCTAATGACCCGAGTCTCGCCACGTAAAAGAAGGCATTAATTCAATTCAAATTCAATTGGTGGTGACTCATTTCTCAACATTTTCACCAATTCTTACAAATAAATTTATAATATCTGCAATTAAGGGAATCTGAATTATTTATTTACAGTGGGTCTAGCAACGTATCTTTGTCTCAATTTTGAACTGTAAAGATAATGCAAAGCAGAGTTTACACATCTGTGAGGAAATGGAACTCCTAAATCAGCGAACATTTAGAATATCAATTCACAATCATTTTCGTCTCGACCGTAAGCATGAAGTTCACTCTCTTGTCAGCACCGCTTAAGAACGCGTTAGACCCGTCTCTGGCTGGCCTTCTGTGTTGTATTCATTCGTCAAATAAAATTTTCTGGGTTTCTTAAATGCCTAGTAACCTAATATTCAGTTTAAAAAGTGCTTGAAGGTATACTTGTAAAGGCTGATGTAATTTGACGTTTACCCATAGACAGGTACATTAATTGGCGCACAGTTAATAACCATCTGGTAGGCCCCATATTGACAGTTATATAGTTTGTGAAGAAGAATCACCACCTGTAAGTCAAGAGAAAGCGATCGCAAGAGATGAAGAGAGTCTATTGTGAGCTTTTACGATGCAAACTCTCTTTCTGATCTCGAATGAACTTCAATTACCATCTTATTTAATAACCACAATTGGAATATTGTAACCGTATGTAACTCCCAATTAAAACTCCGTTTATTCAACCTTTCAAATTTAATTAATCATAATAAGTACATATTTAGCCGATCAGATGGCCGAGATCGCTAAGGCAGTAGTGCCGGAGTGGTTTCGGACCAGAAGATCGCGGGTTCGAGTCCCGCCTCGGGCATGGGTGTATTTGTGTCTGTGTATGTCTGTATGTGTTGTCCTTTCACCCCCATTATCATCATATCATCATTTCATCTTCCATACCCCCAGGGCTAACAACCATGGGGGATAAAAATCGGATCCAGCTAAAATGCTGGTCCCCCAAAAAGTTGTTGCAAGCACCTGCTACAGTGATAATAAATAAAAACTGAGCCACGGTAAATGCAGGATGCTTGCATGCGTGGTCCTAGTCGGCCGATTAACGAAAAAAAAATAAGTACATATTTGTTGTAGGTGACCTAAATGCCAAACATGGAAGTTTGGGTTATTATAGGAATCAAGTTAATGAATATATTTCTCATATTTTAAGTGCCATAAATATGTATGTATTATCCTCTTGCAAACCCACCTGTTTTCTATTTGACAATATAAGCCAATCCAACACTCAATTTTATTTATTTACCCTTTAAAAAAGAGATCGGATCATATTCCATTGATTTTAAGTTTCCAACAAGTCAGTCCAACCCTTACTTGCCTCCAGTGAATACATTCAAACAAACCGTGCTCAAATGTCAATCTATACTTATGAAATCAATTCAAAAAATTGAAATTCTAAAAATGTCTTCAGAAATTCAATGTTCGGGGTCATATTTTAAATCATTAAATTATACTTAAAGATAATTAACTTATACTTACAGATAAGATTATAAACTTCATGCACCTCGTTGCGTGTATTCTGCAAATGTCCACCCCCCTGAGATATGGCATAATATTCTGGGGAAACTCATCATGTAGTGCTCAGACCATTATATTACAAAAGAAAATTATTCGAATAATGAACAAATGCCATCCGCTGCATAACTGTTTCTCTGCAATTAGAGATTATACTGATTATCAAAAAGAAAAGTAATCTTTATTTTACCAAAACAGTGATATATATTGAATTAGTTTCAATTTTATTGTATACATTTAAAAAAAAGACTTAATATGTTTGTAACAAATAATGTACTACAGCTTCCGAGACAATGACCCCCATCTCGATCAGGTTTATGTCCAGTTTCCCTGATCCATTGAACAAATGCTGAGATGGCTTCTTGCTCGACGTAATGCGGACGTTTTGTTGAACTCTCCTTTTGCTTGCAATGGGAGGAGTAGAGGAAAGGGCGAGTTACTACTTTGTTAGCAATGCAGAAAAATCGTACTTACAATTCGTTTACCGATGCAAATAAGTTTTCTATAACTCAGGAACAAAAATGTCTATTTTTTCAAATATTGCTAATCTTTCGCTTTTTTAAAATTAATTTTTATTTATTTATTTTAAATTTTTACTCACCTTTCAACTATTTATAGTTAAAATGATGGGAAGGAATTCTGGAACTCAAGAAAACGAACGCAGATGATCCCCCATACGTCACATATAGTTTTCACAGATTTTTTTGACTAAATAAATCTAAATCTAAATGTAAACTTCTCATACGGTTTTGTCATTGGTCAGGAAGCTAACTTATGGAACCACCTACGTAGATTGGCGCCGAATCTCGCCAACCATCGGGAGATCACCGACAACTTCCGCGATAAAAGCACGCACTTTCGCTAATAATGACCTTAGCACTTGATGCGCCCGGAATCACTTATCAATAAAACCTACCCCATTTTACGACACATGTTTCACATCTTAATATCTTTACAATTGGCGTTAAACCTGGTGGCAGACCTGCAGCAAAGCGAATTAGCGATACGTCCTTAATTCTCCTCCGACCTTTTGCGAGAAGTAGCAATATGCTTATTATTGTTTTGATTGTCGAAATGATATTAAAGGTTAATAAATGAACTCTTTTACTTTGTCGCTACGGAGTAGAGATGATTTTATGTGATGCTGTGCGAAACAACGGCAAATTTTGAAGAAGAAAAGCTCTTATTACAGGACCCTGGTAACGAAAAAGTGGGTAAATTAAGTTGCTAAAATTAGAAAAAATATCCTGTAACACTTCATGCGAGTAGAATCCATGTTTTGTGGAGACATGGTACCAAAACATCTAATGACTGCAAAACGTCTGTCCGTCGGTTAACAACGCTATCTGCTAAACTGTTTATCCGATTTTCTCTACAATTGATATTCCCCAACCGATCTGGCTGATGTCATGACCCCTTGAATTTAAAACTGATTTTTACCTTCCTGCCCCTCCCTTCCCCTCCCCGCCCCGCCGCTCCCCGTTCCGCCCCCGCGCCGCCGCTCCCCGTTCCGCCCCCTCCCCGCCTCTCCCCGCCCCTCCCGCCCACTCCGCCCGCCCCGCCCCGCCCCACTCGCGTGCGGGCTCGGCCCTTTGACGCGGGCGCGGCGGTGGATGCTCGCTTGCTCGGGCACAAGTAGCGAACCGCTCCCGCGAGTCTTCGCACGCGCAGCGGCGGCGCCCCGCACCCTCCCTCCAGCAAGATGGGAGGACTGCGGTCCTGAAGACAGGAGAGCAGAATAATGGTGGAATCGAAGTTTTTCCCCTTTCTTGCCTACTGCGTACTTGCATAGTAAAAACAAAGTGTTGTAAGGCCGCAGTGAAAAGTAGCGACTCCAAACCTCGTGTTGTGGCTCACGTACATGGAAAAGTGGATGTTTTTTATGTTATCTGTGTAATAAATTACTTTCTCAATTTGTTTTTGCATTTATGTTTGATGTTTAACTGCTTTGTAATAGAGCGACCACTGCGATTTTTAACATTGGGATAACTGCAAGGGGACGCATAAGTACGATATAAACACCCACAAACATCCTTGCGCGGAATGGGATATCAACCCCCAACCCTTCGAGCCGAAGTAGCCACGACACTCCAGCATTAGCGACCTTGGATATTCACTCCGGCTCATAATATACGTTTTGTGGGTCCTTCACACCTGAAAATTGATTTTGAAGCAATCTCTGACCTCCCGTTCGTCCCTCTCTCCATGGACAATAGTGCTGTCTAAATTATTCATACAATATTATCCCAAATTCATATTCCCGTCTCGATCTGGCCATCCTCGAGGCTCTGCGAAATTGGAACTGATATTTTGATTTTCAGTTGTAGTTTTCCAGAAGCCCCAACGAAATTTTCAACATTTTCACAAAAATGACTTAAAATGTTTTCATTGATTTTTTTTCTCGTGTATCGGATTTTTGCCAAACTCTAAATTTTTGAAGATTTCAAAGCTTTAGGTTTTTTCGACATCTTTCTGCAATTACAATTTTGAAAATAGAGATATTTTAAATAACAAATAATACGAGAAGGTATATTCTGTAACCCTTCGGTTTTGGGGTGGGGAAGTGAAGAGGTGAAATTGATGGATGGGGTGTGGTTTGATGCAAGAAGGAGGGGTAATAAGGCTCATTGGAACTACAGGGTTGTCAGTGGGGTAGAAGAAATGTTAGGGTGTTGCACCGGCATCCGGCCCGGTTTTGAAAGCAGAACCATGGAAAACTACCGATCAGAGCAGCTGGCCACAGGAATTATCCTTCAGACAGCGGCTGCATTCGACCTAGCAACGTAGCTAGTATCGAAAATCCTGTCATCATCGTGATTGGAACATTAGGACATCTCGGTCAGAGGTACAGCAATGACATCAGTTGGTGGTCTGAGCCACCTCAGCCTGTTTGACAGTCCCAAGAAGTAAATGTTTTCTGAAGAAAGGAAGAGGAGACACTGGAGCTGTGGAGCGAGAGCTTTTCAACTGTTGTTCACTTTCAATTAATTGTAAGACAATTGTAATATCTTTATTGAGAGGCGAGTTTGAGACAAGCAGACCTGTTCTTCCACATTACATGATTTTAAACAAAGTTTGGTCTAAGTTATTTCTTCTCTGGTGGTACTGGTCTTACTTACGTTAATATTTGGTTATTATTATAAATCAAGATGTTAAAAACATTGGCAGCTTTCGTCGAAAATTTCCTCTTTACGGAAAAACAACAGTAATATTTTAGAAGTGCTTTATTACGACTTCATTATCAAAACGTACTTAATTATTAAAACATCATTACGACGTCCTTAATTTGTAAATGTTTTTCACCATTCTTTTTCAAAACAGTTTCTTTTAAGTTAGTCCATGCACAGAATTAAAACAATTAAACACGTCTGATAAATTCAACGTTGTGTTCGTTTCATGGCTTTTAGTATTGTAGGTTTTCCAAACACGCTTCTCGGAAATTTTCGAGAGAATCGTTAGAATTCGAGACATATTCAGTACACTCAAGAGGACTGGAATTGAATTCTAAATGTATCTCTTTTCCCCTCTCTCTCTCTCTCTCGCTCATTCCTTTCCACTCTGATGCTCACTCGTTTTTCTCGTTTTACACTTCTTTGCGGAGAAAATACAGACTTCGTTTCCTCTTGAATCACAGCTTCCCTCGAGGGCAATGAGCAGTTGTTCCAAACTCAAGGCTATAAAATGGGGACTTGTGAGACGGGTCATTTGTATATAAAAATCTAAAACTCTCTTGTGCAAAACATTGCAATCGGCCGCCCCACAATAAAACAAAATTTCAATTTCAACTTTTATTCTCTTTTAATAATCACTATAATCAGTTAGTGTTTAGAAAATCTTAATTTCGACAGTTGGGTTCAGAGGTATTGTCCATGTGCTTATTATTTTTACAGAAGCACTCCTATAATACAAAGAACAATGTAATAAAAATGTATATAATGAGATTTTCCTGTGATTGATGTGTGTGATGTAATGTCAGCGATTGGGGTCCACAGTGAGGTCGGCGAGAGAGGTGATTGAGCGGGCACGGCGAGCGGGGACGGCGAGCGGGGACGGCGAGCGGGGACGGCGAGCGGGGACGGCGAGCGGGGACGGCGAGCGGGGACGGCGAGCGGGGACGGCGAGCGGGGACGGCGAGCGGGGACGGCGAGCGGGGACGGCGAGCGGGGACGGCGAGCGGGGACGGCGAGCGGGGACGGCGAGCGGGGACGGCGAGCGGGGACGGCGAGCGGGGACGGCGAGCGGGGACGGCGAGCGGGGACGGCGAGCGGGGACGGCGAGCGGGGACGGCGAGCGGGGACGGCGAGCGGGGACGGCGAGCGGGGACGGCGAGCGGGGACGGCGAGCGGGGACGGCGAGCGGGGACGGCGAGCGGGGACGGCGAGCGGGGACGGCGAGCGGGGACGGCGAGCGGGGACGGCGAGCGGGGACGGCGAGCGGGGACGGCGAGCGGGGACGGCGAGCGGGGACGGCGAGTGGGGACGATAAGCGGGGACGACGAGCGGGGACGACGAGAGGAAATGCGAGTGGGGACGGCGGGCCGGGAGCGAGCGAGTAGGGATGGTGAACAGCAGTGCAGAAAAGGAAGTATCGAGGGGAGGGGCAACGAGCTGGGCGGAAATGCCACGCAACTGCACTTCGCTTTCCTGCCGCCAGGGAGTACTCTGATCGGAGCTCTGGGCCCGGCAAGTCCGCTGGTGATTTGACGCGCTGCTCAAGCCACCATCGCTCCTTCTCTACCCCCCTCCTTCCTTTCCGCCTTATTTACACGAACCATCAACAAAGCTCTGACTCTCAATCCTCCACCGTTCTCTTCCGATTCATCTCGCTTATCCCAAGCTTCCCTTCACGTTTCATCTCGAAAATCTTATCTTTGCACGAGCCTCATCTCTTCGTACATAAGTGTACACGTGGAAAAGCATTGAAGCCTCTCTTTGTTGCCTTTTTTTTTCTTTCCGGGTGACAATCTTTTCTCTTAATCTGACTACAGGTAATTCAGATAATTATCATTTTTTTAAGATTTGCAGAATAACGTGCATTTTATTTTTTTATAGGATGTTATAAATGGAGAATTCTGTAATTCTCTGTAATAATTCCTATATTTAATTTATTATGAAGGATTTTCGTCATAATAAAGTTAAATTTTCACGATTTTTTAAATATATTACGCTTTTTTATTTAATTATGCTTGTTTACAAATTAGAACCTCCCTGCAAGTTTCCTACCACATTTCATCGCTCAAATTCATCAAAACCTTCCATTCTCTCACGTTCCTTTGCCCACGTTTCACAGCTCACCAGTGTCTTGGCCTTTCTGCATCTTCATATCACTAGCACAACACCTTTCCTGTCTTAAACCAGTTTGACATTTGTTTTCCTGATCCTTGATTCTGCTATTCGTTCTTTTCTTTCATTCTTCTTTATTCTTAGGTTCCAAGCGCATATTTTTCCTCATGACCATCGTGGTACTAAGCTCAAATATACGTTTTAATATTTAGAGTTATGCGAGTTAATGTTCATATCCTAAATGTCAAATTTGTCACAATTTTGGCTTCAGCGTATAATGTGTTTTTTCAAATGTCGTTGCGTATATAGAGCATTGATGCAAGAACGGTGACGTCTAACTAAATAAAATTTTAGAAAATGGAGAACGTAGATGGTTTTAAAATGCGTGCCCTAGAATACTCCAGAAATATACTTTCATGTAAGATTTTCACAGAACAAATAAAAGATATCTGGTAGTTTTAGGGTCGTCTAATATATATGTCTGTGAACGTTTCATATTTTAAGTAATAATTTTTCGTACTTTATCCTTATTAAAATGTGTGTAATTGATAACATGTAACGCGTGTTGGACGTTTTAAATCTTACTACACTCTCCGTTAGTCTTAATATTCGAAGGAATGTTTCATGAATTTCTAAAATTCTAATGATGCTTCTAATATTTTCTTTCCGCCTATATATTTTTACATATCGAGTTTGGCTTTTTATATCCATTCATAAAATCTTAACCAATTTCGCAAATTCTTAGATTCTATTCATTGATTTCAACTTCGTGTCTCTCACAAGTTCTACGTCGCCTTCCCCATTTTCCGCAAAATGACGGTGAAGATGCAGCGCCGTAAAACGAAATGAATTCATCACAGCGTGGACGTAAATAGAATGTCGAGAAAGAAACGTTCTTCTCGGGAAAGATGAGGTCGGCTTCCTTTTCCTTCTTTGCTTGTTCTCTGCGCCAAAGCTTCTTAAACTTTTTCACTGCCGCTTCTTTAATATTTTTTTATTCTTACTGAATATGACTCATACATTTTGTAATGGCTGTTCTTATTGAAATAAAAGGCCATAAAGCACAATAATTTGATCATAATGCGCTTATTAATCAAAATTTATGTTTCCACATTTTGCATTCGTATTGTTCTATATCGTGGACGCCTTCTTACGATTACTGAATAGGCCTTCCTAATCTACGATTGTAATATTTTGATTTACAATGTCAAGTTCATCCTCTCCACAACATCGTTTCTCTCCAAGAATTCCTATAACTGCGCTTTTTTAAAAATGTGTACATATTACTTGGATTCTTTCAGAGTAACCATTCCAGAAACAGACTAATTAAATTTTCTGAAATTCAATTTTTCTGTGCTAATTTTGTGTAATTTGTTTCTTCGTACATTTTATGGCGCCCATTCCCATCTCGTAATTTGAACCTTTATCTGATTTCGATCTCTTCGTTCAGGGTGATATTAAGATTAAAGGGTAATTGAATATGGTGGGTGTGGCCGTCTGATGCATCTACAACATGATAGGATATCCCTTTTTGTTAAATCAAATTTCTAGAATGCCTCAATTATATACTGAATATTTACTACCCTCACTAATAATGATGCTACGCTACAACAGAGAAATATAACATATACTGCGCTGCTTATATATATATATATATATATATATATATATATATATATATATATATATATATGTATGTATGTATAAAGTCCTTGAATAAATAAAGTCTACATGTCCCTATTGTCAAAATTCGACACCTTTCTTGTAGCTTCTGTCACAGAATCATGCACAAAAAATGAAGTATCAACCCATTTATGTAACATATTTGTGGTTTTCGTCACGCGTATAATGCTGATGTACCACAACTATGACTTTGAACATCCAGTTGTAACTGGTATTGTATTTGCTAAACGTAGTTGAAGTGGAATGAAAAAATATGAGAAATTATTTTCATAGTTAATTTTGCCCGCTGAGAACCACGTTTCTAGAATTAATATTAATGTTCGTAGTCCCAAAAAGAAACATTCATTTTCTTTTCATTCAAATCACATATCAGAAAACTGACGGTCTAGTGTTGATTTACAATTTATTTAATTAATTATTATGAGTATCTTTCACTCTGTTGTCTCTTTTGCTTTAAATATCCGGCTTATATTTTAAAAAAGGCTAGACTTCTGATTTTCTGAATTTTTTTCATATCACTTTTCTCAATTTACACGGTATGTGTAGAGTCTCATTCGCCGTTGTTAAAATCTACCACCTGCGTTTAAAAAATATTCCATTCAATATCACTCTTGAATTTATTTACTTTGAATTGTTTCTATCATTCGCTAATTACAATCAGTATAATGTAATTATACTCATTATTTTTAATGTATTTCGTTCATTTTTACTTTCTATGACTTAATAAGACGAAAAATTATATGAAAAATGATTTTCCTGATAACGAAAAAGTGGATAAATGGTGTTCCTTTAAATAGTAAAGTACTTCGTCTAACACTGTGAAAGAGAAAATCCATGTTTTGTGGTTCCATGACTGAAGGTGAGTCAACGACTGAAGGTAAGATTCCTGTCCATCTGTCTGTGACATCGATCACGGCAAAACCGTTAACAAATTTTCACCAAAATTGATAGTCCCCGATCGATCAGACTGATGACGTGACACTTCTGTCTGTCCGTTCGCCTCGTCTCGTTCAGTCTGTCCGTGTTGCTGTAATCAACATTAGTGCCTAAAGCGTTCAGCCAATGTGCTACAAAATTGATATTCCTTGATCGATTTGAAGGGTATTGAAGATTTCTTTCGAGAACTCACCGACCTCTGAGTTTGAAAAGGTATTTTGATGTCTAAGGGTACTGCTTTACACCGTCGTAATAATATTTTTTTAAACTCCTCTCAAACATGGCTCAGAATTGTTTGACTAATATTGGTCTTTTGATAGCCTAAACCTTTAAACAATTCCAAATTATGTTAATACAAAATTTCAGTAATGAAAAAAGTATGTGCTGTAGCACCACCAGTTTAAAATATAATTAGTTCACACTTCTTAGTACTGGGACCAGGTTAATTTATGCAATAACATGAAAAAATGTTTTCCTACAATTCATTCGGGACTGAGCGCTTAATATACGAATCGTATATACGATATATATGCGGATCGTATATATACGTATATTACGTATATACGAATCGTATTTATCGATATACGTAATATACGAATCGTATTTCTTTAATTATTGTTTACTATCTAGAACAATTTATTTTTTTATATTTTTAATATATTATATTTCATAGTAAATTCATGCTTACACATCTTGCTACTGAAGCAAACAGTGCACAGTAGTCAAGGATATTTTCCTTCTCTTTTCCCCCTCTTTGCCTCCTTCCGTATCTCCATCTGCGCGAGGGCGTTGGAGCACTACGCTTAGCGCCGCTGCCCCGGACGCGGCAGCGTGCTGCGGAAAGCGACGGAGCCGACGCGACGCGACGGAACGCCGTTCCGCGGTTTGCAATTTGCTGACATGGCCGCCGGCCGGCGCTCGGCCCCACGCGGATTTAGACGCAACGACGCACGGCCGCATTTTGCTGCGGAGCCCTCGCCGCGTTTCCCAGCCCCAGCCCCAGCCCCAGTCGCCGCCCTCGCTGCGCCGGCGGCTCCTGCCACACCACCCAAGTTTCCCAGGCCCTTTCTCGCGTCTGCTCTGCTCCTGCGTGATGGCTCCGCTCTCCACTTCTCAACACTCTATGCAGTCTTCCGTGTTTATTGGGGGGAGGCTCAATACCAGGCGAATGTCGGAGCAGTTTCCTAAAAAACGGGCCACTGACCGCGCGCGATCTTTCCGTCTCTTTACTTGTTCTAGCCTCACACCTTACCTATACACACTTCCACGTACATGCATTACACTGTCACACATGTCGGAAGACCGGTCGTGAGCTTAGAGCGTGTCCTGGCTGGGGCGGTGCCCCGCAGGTGGGAGGTACCTGGTTGGGGAAGACACCCACTAGCCGACGGGCAGGTTGGTGATGGATCTCATCATCCAGCGAGAAAGATCACTACCGAGTAAAAATAAACATGCTCTACACTAACAAACTAATGACTTTAATAATTGACGCGCGCGGAATCACCGATCAATCAATCAATCAACATTTTATGCCCATGACCATCAACGACTGCACTCCCCTCTCGCGTTTTCACATCGCCCCCCCCCTCTTTGTCGCCTCAAGTGATTCCCCACCTTCGTTTTTGATGACTCTTCCATCCATTCATTACCTTGTCTCTGCTTTCATTCACGCCTCCGGTTCTGCCCTCTCAAGATCAACAAAACCTCTCTATGAAGTCAAGTTCTTCCACCATAGCCTCTGTTACAAAAAACTCTCATTTTAATATAGAAAGTATAACGCTCATTTTAATATAGAAAGTATAACGCTCATTTAGGATAGAAAGTCCAACGCTCATGTGCACAAGCTGAGCGGCGTTGCCAAAGTCCCCGCGCTCCCGGACAAAAGAAAAACGGAAAGTCAGTCTACCGGTGGATGTCGAACGAAGCAGATGTCAAACGAAGCAGAGCCCGTGTGCTCTCGCCATTCTTTGTAAAACATAATTCCAGAGAATAGTTGTCGTAATCAGCGATAATGTCAAACAAGTCAAAATCAACAAACTTGCATACTTTAAAGGTGTTATTTTGTGGCGAAAGTGACGACCAAAATCAAGCCAACGGGGAATTTCTTCAACGGTTGTGGCGCCAAAGGAGCGAACAAGGGATTCTACATGGAAGTCGGCACATTGGTTCTGTATTTAAATTTAAGCTTAAACTATTGGTACCAAAATTTAAGTAAGGCTAGCGTTTGCACTCAATGTTATTCATGTACAAATTAGTGTTATTGATTACTTCATAAAAATGTGTTCACAACCTTGTACAACACATATTCATACATTAATTGTGATCATTCATTTCACTCCCGTTCATAACCTTCCACACAAATTAGATAGTTCTAAAGTGTAAAGGGAGCTACCAGAAAATCAAAATTACCATCGCACTTTAGAATATATCAGCCACTTATACATGAACATATTCATGCCCATCTCCTCTCATCATATCCGTCACTACCGTAGCCCAAAAGTTCTGCCACAGCCTTCGCATTCCCCGTTTCCTCTTACGAGGCATGAGCTTTCTTGACGTTCCAAGATATCTACATTTCTGCGCGCCTTCGCCGAACTCAGTTTTCTTCCAAGCGGATCTCGTCATCCTAATACCGAGTTTATTTCGTTCAGCCGTTGCTGAGCCCTCTGGTCTTTTTTCGAAAGACGCGATGCGAAACAATGGCGAAACTCGAGTGAGGGACGTCACTACTTGTTTCAGGGCTTTTTTTGTATTTTCTTTTATGTCCTTCGAAGCGCATTTATTTCCGCATGAGAGCGGAAACAAGCAACTAAAGGAAAATGTACGATATTCGTTCGTTTTAATGTTTTCAATATTTTTTTCAGACGTGTTGTTAGAAACTTGCACGTGGACATTGACTCAATTCAAACTAGAATAGCCACATTGATTTTACAGATAAAATTATGTTCTACGCACTTCTTCTCGTATTCAGTTACTTTCAACCATAAATAGTTTATTCTTAGAATGTTTTATTTAAGTTTTATTGTTTCTTCTTGGGAGCAAGGAGGCCAGTGCGCGAGGGGTTAAAGCACTGACGTTCTAATCTCCCGTCTTAATCTTACATTTACTGACTGAGAAACGTTATGTTGCTTAAGACCTTCTGAAATGCTGATAACAATCTAATATTGTAATATAATTCATCTGTGACTGTGTCTAAAGTGTAGTTCATGCAAATCCTTTGGCCAGTGTATGGATAACCAGGATCGGCTAAAAGGAGTTTTAATGAACTTATCAAAAGAATCAGTATTGTGAACAGAGAAATATCAGATTTGTGTGATCTGAGATTGATAAGATTATAAAGCATTTGCATTCTTGGACCTTTGAAATGTAATATTTTATAACATGTTTCAGTCATTTGCAGATGTAATACATGGCGTTATTTTCTTTTTAATTATAAAAACTCCACTTCAAAATTATTTGATTACAAATTAGAAATTCGAATTCAACATAGTTGATATTAATTAATTTAGGGAACTCAAAAGAACACATTCCCTATTTGTCTTATCAAAAGGTTCAAATGAATGAATTGGGCTAATGAGCATTTTAAAACTGTTCATTATACTTCCTTAATAACACCAACATACACAAAGAAGTATTACCTGATAACCAGTACTTTCCGCAGAAATCTCATAAAATTATGACTAACAAAACGACATAGCAGCAGCCACAACAAAAAATCGTCCCACTTCTGTAGCACTCGCCGCGACCGGAACATAATTTGTCACTGTCCGGCCATCTATGAGTTCCGCGGCTGGGCGATCTCCGAGGGGCCCTGAGGTCTGAGCCGCAGCCCTAACTCAGATTTCCCGCGTGGCGAATTTGCGCGTGTGAGCTGGGAGCCTTGCAATCACAGCGCCCTCGCTCGCCGTCTCTCCCACCCCCTGACACGTTTGTCTCCGGCCCAGATCTCCCTTCTTTGCCGCTCCCGGCCCAACAGTGCATCCCGCATCTGCCTTCGTTTCCGACTTCTCCCCGCATCCTCCCTGCTCGCGTCCGCCCCGCGTTCGCCCCGTCTCCGCCCCGCCTCCGCCCCGCCTCCGCCCCGCCTCCGCCCCGCCTCCGCCCCGCCTCCGCCCCGCCTCCGCCCCGCCTCCGCCCCGCCTCCGCCCCGCCCCCGCCCCGGCTCCGCCCCGCCTCCGCCCCGCCCCCGCCCTGTCCCGCCTCCGCCCTGTCCCGCCTCCGTCCTGTCCCGCCTCCGCCCTGTCCCGCCTCCGCCCTGTCCCGCCTCCGTCCCGTCCCGCCTCCGTCCCGTCCCGCCTCCGTCCCGTCCCGCCTCCGTCCCGTCCCGCCTCCGTCCCGTCCCGCCTCCGTCCCGTCCCGCCTCCGTCCCGTCCCGCCTCCGTTTCGTCCCGCCTCCACCCCGCCTCCGTCCCGTCCCGCCTCCACCCCGCCTTCGCCGCGCGTCCGCCCGCCTCCGCCCCGCTTCCGCCCCACCTCCGCCCTAGCCCACTCCGTCACCATCTCACTCCGCACTCGCTTTGCTCCGCTCCTATTTTACTCCGCCCCGCCTCGGCTCCACCCCCGCCCTGCAGTGACCCCGCCGCGCCGTTGAGGGCCCTCTGGCGGCGTCGGGAGGCCGAAGTGGACGCAGCACGCGCCGCCACTGAGGGGGTTGACGACCGCCCGCCCGACGCCTCCCTCGCGTCTGATCAGACTGACCCCGCGGACGGCGGCCAGACGCAGTGCTCTTTCGTGGTAACAGGTTTAAAACATATTTTATTTTGCGAAAATGGAACTGGGGGACTTCCAGCTTTTACAGTCAAGCGGCTGATCTGCTGATCCCCGTTTCCATTATGATATAGTTCTTAAAATGCTAGGGTTGTTTCGTACTGCAGCCTGTTTTATCTTTGGAATAGGTGGCAGTACGGTGTACAATGAAAGCATACTCTAGGGTACTCCCAAATGTGTATAGAGATGGATGGAAGATGATAGATGTGGGCGAGATGCGGAGTTTTAGTATAGGGCCCTGCTCGTCGGGTCTCAGTGAATGAGATTTGCATGTCACGTATTTCCGAACATAAAAAGAGAGAAGAATTTTTCAAACCGTTTGTACATGATTTTATGTGAACCATTCTCCGCCAGTAGTATGTTTTATAATCCAAATCATATGTTATAAAATCTGAGACCATTTGCAAGGATAGATTATTGAATCACTTGGAACATTCTGGTGTCTATTTTGTAAAAAGAAATTGTAGATATTTATCTAATAGCCAATATGCGACTGAAGTTTGGAAACGTTTGGTGCTCTCCGACAAGCAAATCAGTTAATTTTTGTAGGCATATAATAAATGTCTCTTACTGCAGTTTTGTCGGAAGATACAATACAATTCAATAGACGTTAGTTATAAAACGACACACGTTTATTATTGAAGACTAAGATAAGTAGTATCTTTTCACAGCCATGAACCCCCTCATATTTTAAACTTGCACGCAATGTTTCTTATCGTCTCTGTTTTAAATCTTTCCCATCACTCGTTACTTTTAGCTGGTGAAGAACATGGATTAATGGGAGATTTTTCAATGGAACAATAAAGAACAGTTAATGTGGTATCGCTATTGTTTCATTTCTTCAGTTACCCTTAGATGTCAGAGCTAATGAGAAGATGCGATAACGAATAAAGATCGATACCACACAAAGATACCTTTTTATCATCGTCACGTCATAACGGTGCTACACGCAGTTGAATACATTTAACCCGCTCATGTATCTAGATTCGTGAAAATAGCTGTGTTAGAGCAAAGCGTGTTCATTCATTAGCCTGTCGAGAATGCATTCATTAGCAACAAGAACACTAAACTGGTTTCAAATCAATAACACTTTGCGCCTCTTAGGGTAAGTAAATGGGAATATGATGCTTGTTCATCAAAGTGATTCATTTTTTGTGTTTTAGCTTTAACTTGCGTACACCAACATCGATTACATTGAATGTAAAGATAAATTCCTTACGTTTCAATAGTAATTGGGAGGTCACGTATTCGATCTTGGCAACGCAGAAAGAATTTCTTGTTGAGTTCAGTATCGGCCACTTTGACAGTATAGAAATTTTGGACAGCCGGTATCGGATTTTTAAGCTGATGCTCTGATCAATGGTGTAACTTATCTCCTCCAGTCAAATGCCGTTGCAACACCCTATACTATGACATGAACCGACGGCAATGTTTCCATCTCATTCTCTTCCTGTCATCACCCCTCAAATCAGAACTGGAGCGCCGTGGCTGTGTCTGTCCCGTCTTAACATTCTCCGTCGAATCAAATGTACGTCTGTGAAGTACTCGATCAATAATGATTTTTAAGTATTCACTCTACACTTCAATAAAAAATAGTTATTAACTATATTGCGGAAAATAAACTGAGTCATTATACTCCGACACCAGAAAAATGTCCGCTCCTGGAACATGGTGGGATACACACGACCGGGATAGGTGGCTCTGATGCTTGATGCCTGCAGTGCATCTGATCGGGAGGTCCTCGCTTCAAGTCCCGACGGTGGTAGGATTTTCGACATTAGCTCCACAGCTACGTCAAATTCAGACGCCGTCTAGCGACGAATTGTAGAATTCTAGAGGTGACTGCTCTGATCAGTAGTTTTTCATGGTTTCTGCAATCATATCAGGTAATTACGAGAGTAGTACTCAAACAAACAAGCCACGCTCGATCTTTCCCTTCTCTTTCGCGTCCTATGCTCGTCCGTTACTTACACACACTTACTTACGTTACGTAAGTTACGTACGTTACACACTTACTTACGTTACGCACACATTATTATTGACGGAAGACGGGAGACCGGCTGGGGTGGCGCTACGCGAGTTGAATATTCTTGGTCCGGAAAAAAAACTCGCTAACGGTCATGTAGGTCGGAGCCAGATCTCACTATCCAGAAGAGAAAGATCACTGGCACCTCCCGAGAACAAACATGATATACACTTACGGGACTAATGACAACAGTAGTCGCGCCCGGAATCACTAATCAATCAGTTACGCACGGTAATACGCACGACAGAATTAGTGTACTGTCAATTGTTGCAACAGTCGTAAGCAAAATCGTTATGGACGATTCGCGTATTATCATGAATTCATCATACACCAGAATATATCGATCAATTAGAGATCTGTAATCAACAGAAACAGAGAAATACTCGTACGTACCTTTGGCACTCCCCACTTCCATTACTAGAGTAGTTGTTCAATTCACGATGTCCCGTGATAAATAAATCAACATCAAGTTTAGAAATATGTGGCACAAAATACTTACAAATTCAATTTGCTCGCCCTATAATATGAATACCGTTAAAACATTAAACATATTTTATTTTACTGTCCAATTTATAATGGTGTTAGAGGACCAAATCACAATGATGTGATTATTCTTTCCTAATTGTTTGATTGAACTAAACTCTGAAAGATCTAAAACTCAGTACATTTTTATTACATCA